>CM038703.1:1347019-1389519 GCA_021613375.1 Megaleporinus macrocephalus
GAATGAAAATCTCCAAATCTCTACTTTTAATGGAAGTGAATGGAACCAGAATTAACCTGTTTCTGTTGGGACGGTGACGAGGTGTATTCTGGGTCTCATCAGCAAAGAATTTCACTTTAACCATGAAGTCAAACTTAAATATTCAAAATTTCATTTAATACATAAAATTAGTTTTAAAAGAAGAAGCTGTATTCTCTGCACTGAAACTCTGGGGGGAGTGTCTGCTGAAGCCACGCCCACCAGGAATGCATCTCTCAACCATCACACCTCACTATCACCTGAACAACGGACCCTTCATCAGCCGAGTGAGGATCCAGAGCCAGAGGACACTGACCCACCCGCCCTTGACCAAAACACCTAACCCCTGACTGCCCCCCCGGCTGCCCAACGCTCCGGGCAAGTGTGTGATCACTAACCCCTAGTGTGTGTGTTCACTAGTGTGTGTAAGTGGGTGTTTCACTGCCCCCTAGTGTATGTGTTCACTAGTGTGTATGTGGGTGTTTCACTGCCCCCTAGTGTATGTGTTCACTAGTGTGTATGTGGGTGTTTCACTGCCCCCTAGTGTATGTGTTCACTAGTGTGTATGTGGGTGTTTCACTGCCCCCTAGTGTGTGTGTTCACTAGTGTGTTTATATGTGAGTGTTTCACTGCCCCCTAGTCCAGAACCTCAACACCACTGAATGGACTGACCACCCGAAAGTCCAGAACCTTAACACCCCTGACTGGACTGACCACCCCAGAGTCCAGAACCTCAACACCACTGTGTTTGGGATTGTTCGCATGGTGAGAAGCAGAAGCAGCTTCTAGGACTGAACTTTGGAGGAGAGTCTCCTGAGAAGAACTGAAGCTGTAATGAAGGTAAAGAGTGGACACACTAAACACCTGGTCACTACGTTTACTCCATAATTACAGTATTTATTAATTATAAAGAGAGTAACTAAATAAAGAACTCACTCAAATGAGTAGAAGGACACATACCATTACAGCAAAGAGATCTGGACCAGAACCTGCTGTGTTCTGCAGGTGCCCACCCTTCTGCTGTCCTTCCTTATGCCTAACAGGCTGCTCGCTCCACAGGACAGAAAGAGAGAGAGAGAGAGAGAGAGGGGGAGAGAGAGAGAGAGAGAGAGAGAGAGAAAGAGAGAGGGGGAGAGAGAGAGAGAGAGAGAGAGAGAGAGGGGGAGAGAGAGAGAGAGAGAGAGAGAGAGAGAGAGGCCAAACACAGACGCTGGGGTCAGAAAGCAACCGGACCAAACTCTGCCAAAGGGCACTCGCACCTCCGCTCCTCCTCATTAATGAAGAAAACAGACTCCGTATCCGGCCTCACCTCCCTAAACCTACGACCAGCAGGAGAGGAGATCTGTCCACCTCGCAGGAGTCAGCTTCACAATTATCACCTGCGCATCACAGCGACGTCCCTTCATTCATAAACAACCTCAGTTTATATACAATACCTACATTTAGAGTTATACACTCAACCTAATGAGAAACTGTAACTCAGTTTATATACAATACCTACATTTAGAGTTATACATTCAACCTAATGAGAAACTGTAGCTCAGTTTATATACAATACCTACATTTAGAGTTATACATTCAACCTAATGACAAACTGTAACTCAGTTTATATACAATAACTACATTTAGAGTTATACATTCAACCTAATGACAAACTGTAACTCAGTTTATATACAATACCTACATTAAGAGTTATACATTCAACCTAATGAGAAACTGTAACTCAGTTTATATACAATACCTACATTAAGAGTTATACATTCAACCTAATGAGAAACTGTAACTCAGTTTATATACAATACCTACGTTTAGAGTTATACATTCAACCTAATGAGAAACTGTAACTCAGTTTATATACAATACCTACATTAAGAGTTATACATTCAACCTAATGAGAAACTGTAACTCAGTTTAAATACAATACCTACATTTAGAGTTATACATTCAACCTAATGAGAAACTGTAACTCAGTTTAAATACAATACCTACATTTAGAGTTATACATTCAACCTAATGAGAAACTGTGTTTTAAGGTATGTAGCCCACCAGGCAGTTCTGGAGCCTCCATGATATAGAAACCTTGTATGGAGCATATTTTGAACTGTAAGGTAATTTCAGGAGCTCCACGTGTGATTTCTGAGGTCTGTCTTTGTTGTGCTCAGTGAGGTGAAGTGATTAAGTTTCCTGGTGAAATAAAATCTGCTATAATTTATTTACATTTCTTTTTTTTTACCTGTGTTAACAAAAACTGCCAATTTTGCAAACTTGTCAGACTAGATGGTTTTAGATCCTTACACAGAATCTGCCGTCCAGCCGAGTCTTCAGCTTCAGACTTCATGCAAGTTCCTGCTTAATGGCGGTAAAACAAGTTCTGCTAGACGTTTACTGCCCTCATAAATACTGACGTCTGTATCACATCAGCTTTGTCATAGTTGCCTCGACTGAAGTTCAAGGATGTGTCAAGAACTGTGGAACACCAAACACACAACACTGTGGGAGTCTAAACGAAATCTAGGAAGAATTCTCAGTGCTAACATCTACAGAGCAAGAAAAAATGATGGACATGGGAAAACAACCAAAACAGCTAAATTAGCTACAGTGTGCTAGCTGGAGATGTTCAAACAGCTCCAAAACAATGAACTACTTGGCAAACATCATAGTCCATAATGGTGCTGTAGATGTTTATTACGACCACCAGCTCATCTTCTCACCACCTTCAGTACACAAAGGTTCTTCCACTCAATACGATGAAGTTTGGTCCTTCATCCATGTCCGGTTGAGAAGCCTTGAAACTGAGGTGAGGTTTTTGGGTAAGCTCTTATTCTTTAATTTGTCCAACATACTCATCGTTGTTGTTTTGGCAGAAGCTACTTCTTGGAGCAGGAAAAGCTGAGAATGGCTCTGAAGCAGCAAAGCATCCCTCAAACTACCACCGCCATGTTTCACTGCTGCTGAGGCGTACTTACTGTGGAGCACCGTGTTGGATTAACGTTCTGATTTGTGACTCATCAGCCCAACGGAATATTATTCTAAACGGTCTGGAGCAAGGGCGTAGGAGCGAGTTTGTCATTGGAGGGGACACATTTACTAATACGAGTCAAAGCCCACCCTATCCCCTAACATTAATGTTAGACAGTAAGGCTGTGTCCCAAACAGCGCCCTCTGGAACATTACATACTGCACTACTGACAGCACTTCTAATGATGGAGTCCTTTTATGTATTTATTTATTTATTTATTTATTTATTTATTTATTTATTCATTTATTTTATGAATTATATTTTATTTTTTACATATGTAGTGTAGTAGCAGGGGGCGTGGTCAGAGAGAAATGTAACTTTACGTTTCAGAGTGCTTTCTGACTAAACGTTAGATAAACGTTAGCTAACCCAAACCCTCCTAGTCTGTTACCATAACAACACATCATACTAAAGCTGTTTTATTACAGTATATATGGTCATCATTGCTGTTCATTGCTTTCATCACTGAACTCATGTTTAAAATTGGCGCAAGCTACCAGCGCATCACCCCCCCCCCCCCAAACCTAACACCCAGAGCCAGTTACTAACAACAAACACAGCGCATGAATCGCAAAAGCTGCCAAAACGCGCTTTCAAAATAAAAGTTTTTAATCAGTTTTGCTTTTCTGTGGTTTAATTTCTGGGTGGGACAAAACTACCTGTTTCTGATACCTGTTTCATCCCCCCCGCATAAATGAAGAAATGTATATGAATGTGACAAACAATTCTTAAGTACTGAAATTATTCAGGTTGGCCCTGAATCTTATATATTATAATAAATATTAATAATAAATCATTATTATTAAGTTCTGATAACAGTAGAAACAGTGGAGGTTCTCAAACAAAACAAATATCCTGTGTCTGTGAAGGCCTAGTGAGGAACATGTGCACTGAGAGATACGTTTGGTTCTGCTGTAGATGAATAAGATCATTAGCTTCCTCATATATTGATCCATTATCAGAAGCCATTTCCTGTGGATTGTTCCGGCACTGCGACGCTGAGTGGAGTGATACGGATGAACAGATGAATAACTCCACTATATATGTGAATGTTATATATATTAAGGTTCTCCTGTATTTCCACAGCCAACCGCTCCCATTATTAGAGTTTTCCAGCGCTGGCCTTCAATTCTAGTCTTATGAAGTCACCTGCCCCCTGTTGACTGACAGCTAGAGGTCGCCACTGACGGAGAATCCATAAACATGAATATCAATAGTGGACCTTAGAGGAGAATCACTCCTGTCTGGACAACAAACACTTACACCAGAAAGATTTTCCAAAATTCCAGCAGAATTAAACAGTTAGGATTCAATATATTCCCAAAAACACTGGCTCGTCTGTCTTCACACACATATGAACTGGAGTGACCTCCCACTCTTCATCCATAGGGTTTAATATGATGTCGGCCCAACCTGTGCAGCTATAACAGCTCCAGCTCTTCTGCGAAGGCTCTCCACACGGTTTAGGAGAGTGTTCATGGGAATGTTTGACCGTTCTTCCAGAAGACCACTAGTGAGGTCAGACACTAATGTTGAACGAGAAGGTCTGGCTAGCAGTCTCCGCTGTAATCCATCCCAAAGGTGTTCTATCAGGTTGAGGTCAGGACTCTGTGCAGGCCAGTCAATTTCTTCCACACCAAACTCCTCCTCCATGTCTTTATGGAGCTGCTCTGTGCACTGGGGGGCAGCCATGTTGGAACAGGAAGGGGCCGTCCCCAAACTGTCCCCACAAAGCTGGAAGCATGAAATTGTCCAGAGTCTCTTGGTCTGCTAAAGCGTTAAGAGTTCCTTTCACTGGAACTGAGGGTCCGAGCCCACCTCCTGAAAAACAACCCCACATCATAATCCCACCTCCACCAAACTTTACACTCAGCACAATGCAGTCAGACCAGTACTGTTCTCCTGGCAACCACCAAACCCAGACATGTCTATTGTATTGCCAGATGGAGAAGCGTGATTGGTCACTCCAGAGAACAGGTCTTCACCGCTCTAGAGTCCAGTGGCAGCGTGCTTTACTCCACTGCATCCGACGCTCTGCATTGTTCTTGGTGATGTAAAGCTTAGATGCAGCTGCTCGGCCATGGAGACCCATTCCATGAAGCTCTCTACGCTCTGTTCTTGAGCTGATCTGAAGACCACATGAAGTTTGGAGGTCTGTAGTGATGGACTCTGTAGAAAGGTGGTGACCTCTGTGCACTATGCTCCTCAGCATCCGCTGACCCGCTCTGTCATTGTACGTGTTCTACCACTTGGTGTCTGAGTTGCTGTCATTCTCAATCACTTCCACTTTGTTCTAACACCACTGACAGTCCACTGTGGAATATTTAGTAGTGAGGAAACTTCACCACTGGACTTGTAGCAAAGGTGGCGTCCTATCACGGTACCACGCTGGAGTTCACTGAGCTCCTGAGACCCACTCTTTACTAATGTGTGTAGAAGCAGTCTGCAGGACTAGGAGCTGGTTTATACACCTGTGGACACGAAAGTGATTGGAACACCTGAACTCAGTGATTTGGATGGTGAGTGATTCTTATGGCGGTCTAGTATCTAAACAATGTTGATTTGCTGTGAAACACCTCAGAGTGGTGGTGAATGGAACCAGACGTCCACCTCTAAAAGCTTCTCACAGAAAGTTCTTACAGTAGATGTTATAAATACACTGTCTGATTCTGAGACGCTGTTTATGATAGTTTAGAGAAGATCTCAGTCTTAAACTCCATTCATGGTGGAGGGATACATGCAGGACGCTGTGAGGTTCAAATAGTCCCCAAAGAAAACCTAGTATTTTCAGATCTTCCACATTTTACCATCAACATCCAGATAAACTCAGAAGACACGTGTAGCTTCACTGGTGGGTTTCATAGTAAATAATGACCCCTGGTTACCATCACCACCACTATAAGCCACATTTGTCAACAATTTGCTTTGTTTACAATTCACTGATTGAATTAAATACTCAGTCACTGGAGATACAATGTTCCAGCAGTGATGCTCAGGAGGTTCAGGCTTAAAATAGACGTTAACACGGCAAAAAGCTTCACACGCAAAGCCTCACGAGCTCAGAGCAGTTTATAAACCTGCACAGTCTCCAGTTCAGTTAAAGCTGAAAAGCTTCTGCCAAACTGTAACATATCCTGATTGGACTGACATGCTGCATCTAAATCACCCGCAACCGGCCGTGGCCTGGAGGAGAGCAGGTCCAGTCAGTTTTGGTCTAGAACCAAACAGCTCCCGGCGTTGGCGTCCAGTATACACGCCATCCAGGATTCAATACTAGTGTGTTTATTTCAACACACGGAATAAAAAGACCTGACAGGAAACAACAAACAAACAAACAAACCAGGAACGTTCACATGAACTTCCATCCACTTGGAGTGGATCACAGACTTCTGGGTAAATCACGTAGATACACATAGAATAAAGCTGCATGACTGATTCTGTGTTTCTGTTATTGTGGCCGTAGCTGAAGGCAGTGGGTGATGTGGTTGGACAGATTAATAAATTAATGGGTATTTATGTAATCAAAAATATTATAAGGTAAACATACAGGAGTTGCTCCACCTATTGAGTATACAGCAGTTTAGCTCCACCCATTCAGCCTACAGCAGTTTAGCTCCACCCATTCAGTCTACAGCAGTTTAGCTCCACCCATTCAGCCTACAGCAGTTTAGCTCCACTCATTCAGTCTACAGCAGTTTAGCTCCACCCATTCAGCCTACAGCAGTTTAGCTCCACCCATTCAGCCTACAGCAGTTTAGCTCCACCTATTGAGTATACAGCAGTTTAGCTCCACCCATTCAGCCTACAGCAGTTTAGCTCCACCCATTCAGCCTACAGCAGTTTAGCTCCACCTATTGAGTATACAGCAGTTTAGCTCCACCCATTCAGTCTACAGCAGTTTAGCTCCTCCCATTTAGTCTACAGCAGTTTAGCTCCACCCATTCAGCCTACAGCAGTTTAGCTCCACCCATTCAGCCTACAGCAGTTTAGCTCCACCCATTCAGTCTACAGCGGTTTAACTCCACCCATTCAGTCTACAGCAGTTTAGCTCCACCTATTGAGTATACAGCAGTTTAGCTCCACCCATTCAGCCTACAGCAGTTTAGCTCCACCTATTGAGTATACAGCAGTTTAGCTCCACCCATTCAGTCTACAGCAGTTTAGCTCCTCCCATTTAGTCTACAGCAGTTTAGCTCCACCCATTCAGCCTACAGCAGTTTAGCTCCACCCATTCAGTCTACAGCAGTTTAGCTCCACCCAATCAGCCTACAGCAGTTTAGCTCCACCCATTCAGCCTACAGCAGTTTAGTTCCACCCATTCAGTCTACAGCAGTTTAGCTCCACCCATTCAGTCTGCAGCAGTTTAGTTCCACCCATTCAGTCAACAGTATGTGTTTGGACTAGAAATGGACCGATCAGCGTGTTTGAGGCCGATTCCAATCAGTGATCACCTTTCAACGCGATTGGCCGATAGCCGATCGAGGGCGGGGCTTAATGCCACGGCAGGGCTACATGTAGTTATAAGTGCAAGCAAGTCATGAAACATGATCTAAACTGATTTATTACCATTTTTAACGAGCTCAGCATAATATTTTAAACAAAATTCACAGTAAATAAACAAAGTAAATAAAAAAAAAAGAAATCATCCCCAATACTGCAATAATTAAATTTAGACCCTTAATTTAAAATGAATAAAGATAATTAAATAAATACAGTAAAAACTGCAGTTATTAAACACAGAATTAAATCTGTAATTATTAAATGTAGAATATTGAATTTCTGCTGCTGTTCTGTTGGTACCGGTCAGATCTGGTCTGTACGGGTTTCTGGGTTATTAGTTTGTGTTAGCTGTGTGTGCTAGCTCTGCTGTTACTAATACTCACTGTATTCAGCTGTGTGGTGTCTCTGAAGTACCGTATCTGATTAGTATCAGATTATTAGAGTTAAATGTCTTTGTTTTGGTTCCAATGAGACACACTGATTTTACTAATATTAAAAACGCTCTGGGTGAGTCTGAGTTACGTACGGTAACCACTGCCAGACGGACGCGACGCAAAGGAAAACTGTTCTCGCGAGGCCACCGCTTCAGTCCGTCTGTGGAAAATGAAAGGGTATGTGTTTCCACCTAGTGGTTCAGATAGGAATTGCGAGTACCTGGCTGGAGGGGGTTTCAACGAAACACTTACTGGAAAAACAGAAATTAGGCTCATTTGTTTAACGCCATTGTTCGGCTCTCAGGATCGGCTAACCTGGAGAAATATCAGCCGATCACTGATCACATATTTTAATTAAAAACCGGCCGATACCGATACATAGCTGATCGATCCTTCCATCTCTGGTTTGGACTGTGGGAGGAAACCCACTCAAGCACGGGGAGAACATACACACTCCACTACTCCACCGTGCTTATTTTAATATTGTTTATTTTTCTAATTATGTTAAATTCAGTAAACAGATCCGAACTGTGCACTACAATACTCTGTTATCACTGAGACTCAGTTACCGTCGGTCACTGTGACTCTGGTTTCTTCACCTGTCAGAGTGGAAATGAAAAACCGGGCAGCTGTAGAACCTGGACGAGGTTCTGAGCCAGAGCAGGTCCGTGGCCTGTGATTCACCATGACGTGTCCCGGTATGGGAGCGCTAGCGGCGCTAAAGGAAGCAGCAGATCTGCTGCTGAAAGTCCGAGCGTAGTTATCGGTGTGGAATGGCTTTAATTCCTTCTGAATTGTGCCGGTATCGAGTGCGGAGAAATCAAACTCCGCGCTGGCTCTGATGACGCTCGCTCAGAGTGCCGTTTGGGCTCGAGGCCTATCGGTTTCACAATCGAGGCTTTATTCCTCGGGACTAACGGCGCAGACTCGCGGGGTGATTACAGATGGATTGTCTTAAGTAACCGCAGAGCGAGAAGGACTGTAAGCTAAATCTTATCCTGGCAGAACACTCTTCACAAAGAGGGGCGTTGAGTTTCGCTCGGAGTTACGGGAAAGCTAGTTAAGAATCAAGGCTTAAGTTTAAGGTAATATTTGGGATTATTAGTCAGGGCTTTTAACAATGCAGCGGTCATTCGGACACGGTTAAACCACCGGGGTCATTATACAGATCGTTCCACCGGACTGGTTCAGGGTCAGAGCTTTCTGGGACTTTTGAATAAAACCCTTTAGCTCTGACTACCTGAATCATGTTTACATATATATAATATATATATATAGAGAGAGAGAGAGAGATTGAAGGATCGATCGACTATGTATTGGTGTCAGCCGATTTTTAATTAAAATATGTGATCAGTGATCAGCCAATAAGTCTCCAGTTTAGCCGATCCCGAGAGCTGATCAATGGCGTTGAACAAATGAGCCTAATTTGTATTTCCAGCTAGCGTCTGTAAAACCCCCTCCAGCCAGTTCCCTGTAATTCCTATCTGAACCACTAGGTGGAAATACATATAGTTTCATTTTCAATGGACTTCGATGGACTGACACCTTGCGAGTACAGTTTATGGCGTTCACCGCATACGCTGATAGAAACCATGAAGTCCACCCGGCAATGTTTTACCGTACGTGACTCATCCAGGACGTTCTGTAAGATCTGTAACATCAGCATGTCTCGTTGGAGAACCAAGACAAAGATATTTAACATACTAATCTGATACTAATCTGATACTAATCTGATACAGTACTTCAGAGACACCACACAGCTGAATACAGCTAACACAAAACTGCATATAGCCCCGCCCCCGATCGGTATCGGCCTCATAACCTCATCGTCCATCTCTCTCTCTCTCTCTCTCTCTCTCTCTCTCTCTCTCTCTCTATATATATATATATATATATATATATATATATATATATATATATATATATATATATATATATACATACATACAGGCACCCTGTATCTCTACCACCAGTGAGTAACGGGTGAGGGGGCCTGTCTTTTAGGCTTATAACAGATCTGGAGAGCTTAAAAGCTGGAAGGTGGTCATGTAGCAGATTAAAGAAGATCAGAACTGATCAGAAATCAATTAATGTAATCAGATTAGTAATATCTCTTGTGGTTCAGACGTTATCAACACAGAAAGTTGTAAACAAACATGAGCATCTGATCTCTCAGTTATACAGTCCTGTCCCCCGCTCTGAGTGTAGTCCTGAATAAATCAGAACAGTGACGCTCTGAACCTGCTGCTCGGCACCGGTACTGAATTCAGAACATGTTAAACCTGAACCTACGTGTGTCTCACAGAGTTAAACACCTGTACGCTGTTAGAAGACCGCGCCGTGTCCGGATCGTCAGTCGCTCCACAGGAGACTGTCTGTTACAGTCGGAGCAGCTCTCATATTAAATTTCATAACTGAAAACAAAACCAGGGTCCGCACAGCTGCCCCTCTGTCCCGCCTGATAGAGGCAGGTTTTAGGGGTACAGGTGCACTGTAGGTAGGAAGGTACTGCGTATACAGGTGTAAAACATTACTGGTGTACTGCGTGTACAGGTGTAAAACATTACAGGTGTACTGCGTGTACAGGTGTAAAACATTACAGGTGTACTGCGTGTACAGGTGTAAAACATTACTGGTGTACTGCGTGTACAGGTGTAAAACATTACTGGTGTACTGTGTGTACATTGAGGTATGTTAAGGGACTCTGAGGTACAGTGAGATACCCTGAGGTACATCAAGGTAAGCTGAGGTATACTCAGGTATGCTGAGGTGCAGTGTGATATGCTAAGGTACGTCGAAGTAAGCTGAGGTACTTTGAGGTAAGCTGAGGTACACTGTGGTACAGTGAGGTACGCTGAGGTATGCTGAGGTACAGAGAGGTATGCTGAGGTACATCGAGGTACACTGAGGTACTTTGAGGTAAGCTGAGGTACAGTAAGGTGTGCTGAAGTCGAGGTACACTGAGGTACTTTGAGGTAAGCTGAGGTACAGTAAGGTGTGCTGAAGTCGAGGTACACTGAGGTAAGCTGAGGTAAGCTGAGGTATGTGGAGATATGCTGTGGTTTGCTGAGGGATTCTCTGACTAAACAGCTCCCACTAATACGGCCACTGGCATTTCTGGGAGTCACTGGGGAGCCTCCTCACAGACGACTCCTCAAACAGACACAGCACTGAAGGAAGTTTCCCCGGAGAACAGAGGAGCAGGTCCCTCTCCCTGCAGAGCCCGGCATACTCAGCATACTCAGCATACTCAGCATACTCAGCATACTTAACATACTCAGCATACTTAACATACTGGTCATTCCCAGCGCTGACACAGTCGTTTGGGTTGTTTTAGCAGTGCTAAATTAGCATAGCAGTAGGTGGCGCTCTGCCAGGGTGGAGCTTTAAATTAAAATCAGCTGAGCACAAACCATCTCACACAGGTGTTTAACTAGTGTTTCATTTTCTTATATTCACTACAGTTCACAAGTGAAACCTCACTACTAGTGTTCGTTAGTGATCTTAATCCTAACAACAGTGTGGGTGAAGGTAGTGTTACAGTTTACCTGTACACAGGTAGGTGAAGGTAGAGTTACTGAGAGATCCCGTCACTCTGTAAACCCCTGAGATGTCCAGGATCTACCTGCAGGTCAAACTTCTATCAGCTGCGTCTGTAGTTTATGATCAGTGTAGCTACAGACTGAACTGCAGCCCTGGTTACTGAACAAGAAGCCTCGCGTTGTAGTAAAGCTGTGATTTCCGGCGCTACAGGACTCGGATTGAGATCAGACTCATTAGCACATCACTGACCATCTGAGCAGCAGGCTGGTGGTCAACGTCAGCCTCAGATAAAAGCTGGAATGTCTCACATGGTCCTGTGTGAAAGGGCTCCAGTGTAAATGTATAGTACATGTGGTTGAGTGACAGAGCGTGGATTGGATATCAGTATGGAATGAGTCTGAGGGCAGCTGAAACAGGAATCTCCCCTGTGGGTGGCACAGGGGGCTCTCTGATTGGCCAGCGGCTTTCAGGCGGTAGTTCAGCTGAATTAGTCATTGCTGTGGAGCCTATACGTACAAACAGAACCAGCAGTGATGGAGAAGATCCCAGTCTCACAGCAAACGGGCAGTTAGACTCTTACTGGGACTCACTTTCCACTGTTTCAGGCCGCCATATTGTATAAATCCAACTTTTCTTTCTTCCTTTTGGGATAAAAGAGTGTGTAATATAGTGTGTAGGCACTACGTTCCAGGATGTATATGGAAACTGAGCTAAAGTGAAGTTAGCAGTGTTTCAGCTTGCAGCTGTGAGGCCTGGCCAATCAGAACAGGCCTCATTTACATATACCTACATTTGTACATATCGTCGCTATCCAAAGAAAAAACAAACAGTATCTTTACAGGAGAGAACAAAACATTCTTTATATTCAGTATAAGATAATATAACGAGTTTTTAATAGAAGTGATTTTGGAGCATTTCTATTGGTCCACGCTGTGATGGTTCTTCAGGATGATGGAGATACATCCTGTATGTGGTTGTGTATATGAGGTTCTCCAATTGTAATGATATTAAGCTTGTAATAGTAGAATAGCTGCATATATAGAACTATATGCAGCACATTCTCCATCAGTCTGAAGCAGGGCTGCACCTAACGATTAATTTCATAATCGATTAATCTAATGATTATTTTACGATTAGTCGATTAATCTAACTATTAATTTTTAGACTACTCTAATATGAGTGTGTTAGAGAGTGTTTTTTTTATGTTGTTAAGATTTGTAATCAATGGATGATTTTGTGTGTGAGTATATATGTATATATATATAAAATGCATGGCCATTCTAGACTTAATGCTCTGACTCGACTTTTAGAGGCACAAATAACACGTAGCCTACGCGCCTCACAGACAAGAACTCGGACAGTTTGTGGACTATGTATGTATTTTGACAAGGAATCATTTGAGAAGCAGCTATGTGTGTTTAAAGCTCCAGTGGTATCTAGAACAGTCTTAGGTTCTATGCTGGATGATTAAGAAACGGTTAGCAATGCGTAGTTGAGTGACTCTACTGAAACAAACATGTTAAAGACTCAACGTTAAATACGGAAACGCTCGGAGTCTTCTGTCCGTACTCTGCGTTCATTCCGTACATACATTCATTTTCGGAAAGCTTACGGATACAGTCGGGACGGAGCAATACCACTGGAGACCATAGGGGGCAGTGCAAGACGAGACCACTTCCATACGAACATGGTGAAGAAGAAACGGTGGGACTTTGTGAAGATGTTTCAAAGTAAATAAAGAACTACGAGCTCCTCCACCGCCATCATGTCTGATTTACTCTGAACTGCCCTCTACTGGACGTGTTGCTCAACAACCATGTAAACGGAGACGCGGCTATATCGCTTCTAACGCAGGCGGAGAAACATTCCCACAACTTTAGATCCACACGGATAAAGCCAGGCTTTCAGTAGGCGTGGCCGTCTTTGCGATGCATAGATGCTTGTCATGCTAATCAAAGTAACTTCATAATATTTGAGCCCCGATCAGAACTGATAACTGGTTCTGTGCTGTACAGTTCTAAATATGCAGCTATTCTACTATTACAAGCTTAACATCATTACAATAGGAGAACCTCATGTATCTCCATCCACCTGAAGAACCAGAACACCACACACAGAACCAGTTAAGCATGTTAAGGAATGTTCATGATTCCATTTAGAACTGCTGTCTTCACAGAAGAACCATCTCGTTCTCATCTAATACCTGCTTTGACTGCTCAGTACTTCATTAAGATAAATCAAGATTTGCTGCTGAAGGAACTGAACACATTCATACAATGTCTGGGGCGTCCAGGAGAAATCTGGAACCTAACTTTGTTCTTCAAACTGGATCAAGATCTGATCTACTTCTCTCACAATAACATATTCATGTTACTTTGTATTGTATGTCTGATTATTTATCTGTTCTAATCAGATCTGGTGGTAAAAATACACCTATTGATCAGATACAGACAGTCGTGTACATGTGGATGCTGCTGAATACCCCACCTGGATTAGTGTTCCAGAGAAACACAGAGACAGTACAGTCACCAGTAACCAAGCATCACCTGAACCTTCAGCTCTTCTGCAGGTCGTAAACACATCATCACACATCAGTCAGAAACATCACATATACTACAACAGCTTCTGATCATCTGGTACATCCAGCAACCCTAACGTCTCGTCCCAGTGAGGTCCAGAAGGTCCAGAACCTCAGAGTAACCAAATCAGTTCTGCTGCAGGAAAGAAAGAGGCAGCATCATCCTCACGCGCACCTGAACCTGATACGTCCTGCTATACGGTTCAAAGCCAACTGGATTCAACCCCACTATTAACCTGCGGTAAGATTTCGGAGTCGTATTTGTCCTGAAACGCCCTCAGCTCAATACCAACACCCCTCCAAATACCCCCCCACCCTCCGCTCCCCCACAGCCCCCCCGACCGGCCCTCGGGCCCAGACGTCTCGGTTTCATTCTGGACGATGAGCTGCTGCTGCTTAGCTGTTCAGTATGTACAGCATATACAGTACAGACTGATTAGCACTGTGAACAGAACCGGGCTGAACCGGGAGTCCGTTAGAACACTCTGTCCTCATCACTGCACTCAGAAGCCCACCCACCCCAGAAGAACCCACCTATTTTTATTTTTTACTTATTTTGTGGATTTAACTTATTTTCTTAAATATTTCATGCCATGTTTATCCCAGAAAAGACTTTTAATCTTTAAATTATGAGTATTATACGTATTTTGGACTTTTATTATTATTAAATAATAAATAATGAGATATATTTGTGACTTTTATAAGATTATCTTAATTATCTCAAAGACTAATTACGACTAATTTTATCTAAATTTTGATATTAAGATTTAACATGCTAAACTAATAAATAAATAAATAAATACGTTATATGTTTAAATTAGATTTATTTTAGGACAGTATGTCATTTTTTTGAAATTGTAAAGCATTTTTTCAAAATAAAAGTCATTTTACTGTAGTGTCCAGCTATTGGCTCGTTAGCCCATAGATATGTGGGAGGTGTGGCCATGCAAGGCAGGGCCTGAAGAGGGCGCTGGACTTGCAAAAAAAGATAGATGTACAATAATTAATAGTGTAATTAATTCATTAATTGATGTATTAGTGTGATAATTGTGTTTTACACGGTGACGGGTTGCTATGCCGGGTTGCTATGCTGGGTCGCTGTACTAGTTTGTATGTTTTCTGCATCTTACTATGAGCTGATGCTACAACATAGATATACTATGTAAACATTTGGGTAAATAAGTCTTTACTTTATTGAGTAACATATATTTTGAGAAAGTAAAGTACTCGTGAGTAAATAAGCCATAGAGTCAGTATTTTGAGATAATGAGTCAGTATTTTGAGATAATGAGTCTTTAAGATAATGGGTCAGTATTTTGAGATAATGGGTCAGTATTTTGAGATAATGAGTCAGTATTTTGAGATAATGGGTCAGTATTTTGAGATAATGAGTCAGTATTTTGAGATAATGGGTCAGTATTTTGAGATAATGGGTCAGTATTTTGAGATAATGGGTCAGTATTTTGAGATAATGAGTCAGTATTTTGAGATAATGGGTCAGTGTTTTGAGATAATGGGTCAGTGTTTTGAGATAATGGGTCAGTATTTTGAGATAATGAGTCAGTATTTTAAGATAATGGGTCAGTATTTTAAGATAAAGGGTCAGTATTTTGAGATAATGAGTCAGTATTTTGAGATAATGGGTCAGTGTTTTGAGATAATGGGTCAGTATTTTGAGATAATGAGTCTTTTAAGATAATGGGTCAGTATTTTGAGATAATGAGTCAGTATTTTGAGATAATGGGTCAGTATTTTGAGATAATGGGTCAGTATTTTGAGATAATGAGTCAGTATTTTGAGATAATGAGTCAGTGTTTTGAGATAATGGGTCAGTATTTTGAGATAATGAGTCAGTATTTTGAGATAATCAGTTAGTATTTTGAGATAATGAGTCAGTATTTTGAGATAATCAGTTAGTATTTTGAGATAATGAGTCAGTATTTTGAGTTAATACTTTGAGATGCAAAGTCAGTCTTTGGACACAGGAAGTCGAGAGAACCCGAGTTAATACTGTGACGTAATAACTCAGCATTTCCAGGAACGTTTGACGTAATAACTCGATATTTCGATTTAATCGGCCCTTTATTTCCAGCTGAGTCAGAATTTTGACCTACATGTGGCGGAGAGCGCGAGCGCGTGTTCCCCTCAATCCGGGCTTCTGTTTCCGCTTTCATCCATTTAATGCAGGGGAACGTGCACGCGCTCGCGCTCATTAGCGCTGAAGTCATCGCTTCGGTGCAACAAAGGCGAGAGCGAGAGCCGCTCGTGCGTCGGCGCCGTAGCCTGTGATCTGCCCTCCGCGCGCCCATGACATGCACATCTTCCGTCCCCCCCCCCCGTATCGACCCCGCGGAGCCCGGTTCGGCGCGCGCTTATGTAACGTTATTGACGGTTTCGGCTCTTCCGAGAACAGCGGGCCGGTTCTGCGCTCGAGCGGGGCGGAGCAACGAGGACACCCAGCGGGTCAGCGCGCTCTCTGCCTGGACACGCGCAGCCGGAGCTCCGTCCGCGGGGTCGTTTTATTCACCACGCAGTGGGCAGTAACGCGCGTGGCCTCCATTTTTTTCTTTTTGCACCGCGCGCGGAGTTACCTCCTCACCTCCACGCGCGGAGACCGCGGCTGTAGGACGGATGCTGAGGTTGCCAGAACCTCGTTCGCACGCGCGGAACCCGGCAGAACGCCGCGGTCGGTGGAGCTTTGGATTCGCGTGACGTTTGAACGCGTCCGATGGTCGCACGTGAGCACAGCGGGAACACAATTACGGTGAAAAACATATTATTTTCACGCGCACCGGCTTGAGGCATGAACGAGCGCGCGCGCGTGCGTTCAGTGATGGGGGGGATGAACGTCCATTAACCTGAGATTAACAGCCAATAGAAACACGAACCGCAACGTTTCTCTTTAGCGTGCATGGGTCTCGTGCGTGTACACACCGCTGCGCGAGCCTCCCTCATCCGCAGCAATGAATAAGTACGCCAGCGCGCGCTGAGTGAGCAAGGGGTTAAAAGAAAGCCAAACCAAACAGAAGCTCGAGCCGTTACCTGATCGCGTGCGTCTCCTCTTCTTCTTGCTCTCGCGCTCTGTGCAATCAGGCCACACGCGCCCCTCCGCCCGCCCCACGCAGTCCTTACACCACGGGCGCGCGGCGGAGCTGCAGTCTCGCGCAGCTGCCCGCGCCACGAACACGAGCGCTGAGCGCCACACCAGCCTGCACGAGACCGAGGAAGCCACGCCCCCTCCCCCTTAAAGCTGGCTCGCAGCTTCCAGTCAGCAGTAAACTCGGCTCTTTGTTCTCAAACCAGCCGCTTTTCTCAAAATATCCTCCAAGTATGTGAGATTCTGAGGTAAAAGTGGACCCTCTGATGACGTCTGGTTGGTTTTCAACACCTAATGTTAGGTTAGGTAGCCTGTGTGATTAGCATCCAGCTATCATAAACAGAATTAGCATTTTAGCTTGTCCACCGCAAAAGAAAGAACATACTGGCTAATAAAATAGTCTAAAATCTAGTCGATATATTTAATATTTAATATTTTGATATCATTTAAAATATATAATAAGACTATTTAACACTTTTAGCCTGTATTAACCAGTTTTATGCAGAGAAAGGCATAATGTTAGCATAGACTAGCATCGATAGCAACACTGCTGTCACAGCAAAATCGTCTACTTGTCTACGACTCAGTCGTGAAATCAGTAGGCGAGCGCGGCTAGTATGTCCGAATAACTAGTAGGTATTGAGTAGTAGGTGAACGTTACCCGCATGACCCACTGAATCACCAGCCATTTTTATGTAGCTACTTAGCTACTGCTGAGGTAAACAAGGGTTCAATTCTTCCACAGCTACAGCTCGACACCGTCTGAGTGCATATTCAGATAAAAACGAATACAATCAGATCAGTGTCACAAACAGGATCTACATCTGTCAGTAAACAAGCTTTTAAATGAATAGCAGGACTTTTACGGTGGTGGTCTGACGTCTTGCGTCACAGGACGCTGGCAACATGGCGGACAAAACACGTCGAGCATGTGTGGCTACTAAAACTCTCCTACTGAAACTACCTACTAGTCTCGCTGGAGCAGAACGTACTGACTCTAATCCAGTACCTACTGACTCTAATCCAGTACCTACTGACTAGTAGGCGATTTCAGACGCACCTCTAGTTTTTGATATAATCTAAAAATACATGTCATCATTGGCAATGCAACACATGAACTGACTTACATTAAAGGAAAGTATGTTTTTTATTATTTATTTTATAAAGTTATCATTTTGGAGATTTTGTCGTGATATGTTGTGTTTTGGGTGCTGGATGGGCAGTTAAACCAGCATTAACCCGGCCTTGTCGATCTGTTTGTTTCAAGAATTGCATCAGCAGATAATTCTGTTATTTCAGTTTCTTGAAACAAGCATAAATAGCCTGACATGAAATTTTATCTGTAGAATTAAATAAAAATTAAGGCTAAACAATTTGAATAAAATCTCTGTTTAAATCTCTGGTGTTCTGTTAGCAGTGTAGCTAGCAGGCGAGATTAGTGTCATGTCATCATAACAAACAGAGCTAGCGCTTTAGCCTGTCCACTGCAAAAAAATTATATTTTGTCAAATTTTATAAATCTAATCAATATATCTAATATTTCTAATAAATATATTTTGGCATCATCAGATTATTTAACTTGTTTCTTTACACATTTAGTCTGTCTAATAGTCATTTAAAAAGTGTCTTATCTCTGCTAAAAACCAAAAACAATATAAAACTGAGATTATCAAACTAGCTAATTTTTTGTTGGTAGCCAGCACTCAAATGGTAAGTAATCTTATAATAGTCTTCCAACAATCTTAAAATGAGAATTATGAGATATGCGGACTTGCCAAAATCTAATCCGTGTAGATCCACGCACACTTTTGGTGAATTCAGTTTCGTCAAGGTCACCTTAAGGTCAGATTTAAGATTTAGGGATATAGAAAATAACAAATTGTTAATCAGAAAACCAACTCCAGACTTGAGGATTTCCACCTTTAACCTTTCCAGGTTAACCTTCAGCGCTATCTGGATGCAGTTGTGCTCCAGGATTTTTTCCAAACAAACAGTTCACCATCAGACTGATGGAAGGAATTTATGCTGTACACTAATGTTCCCCAGTGATTGTATAAGTCCAAGTAGGGTCCAGATACGTTTTGTGATCACTGTATAGTGTCCAACCCCATTCAAGGTGTTTCTTCAGTAACAACAATTGTTCTTTTTAGAGTTCTATATAGAACCACTGGCGCAGTGAAATGCTTCTTGGGATTGATGGGAAATGTGCTGTACACTGCAAAAACTGATATAGTGGCAAGTAAAATAATCTTGTATGTAGTTAATTTATCTTATATTTCTCATTGTAAGATTTATATATTCTTATTATTAGCTTATTTAACCTGTTCTAGACTTTGTGCTTGTTTAGGTAATTTTACTGTCAGATATTATAATTATTTGCCAATATATTGAAATTATTTGAATTAAAAATTACATAAACCAAGTAAAAAATATCTAGAAATCAGTCAAATAAGCTTATACCAATCTAAAAATAAGAAACTAGATATGAAATCATTTTACTTGCCAAGATATATAAAGTTCTATATAGCACTAAAAGTTTTTTTCTTCTGTTCTAAGCTTGACATTGTCACAGTAGTAGAACCTTGTCTGATGTGAATGGCTGCATGTTGAACTCGTGTTGTGTTTATTCTCTTTATAAACGCTGCGTTCAGTAACGGCCAAATTAACAGTGTTCAGCTATTTTTAGGCCCTAAAGCAGCTCTGACTATTTCTATGGCGAAGGCCCCTCAGGGTCTCTCCCCAGAGTGCCAACCGTTATTGTTGATCCTCCAGAAGGTATAATGAACCCCGCCGAGACAGGTTACTCATGCACAGGTGTTTTTCCACCTGCATTGCCATGATTCCATTCCCGAATGTTAAACGGGAATTCCAGTGATTTTCTAACGCTGCGGAATTAATAGTCTTGGAAAGTGAAGTGATCTTAAATCTAGTTAACACATCTTTTTGGAGACTGCTGTAAGCTTATTTTAAGAGCGTAACTTATTTACAGGTTTTTTGTCATTGTATCTAGTAACTATCTCACTAGTTTGGCGGATAATTTCTTACTTGCCAAATTAAAAGTGTAAAATAAATAATCGTTTGGTAAAGTTACTAAAATCCCAACATGAGATATAATTCTGTATAATTAAATGAGACATAATTCTGTATAATTAAACATTTAATTACAGTGGTGGTGATGGTGTTTACAGTGGTGGTGGTGGTGTTTCCAGTGGTGATGATGGGGTTTACAGTGGTGGTGGTGTTTACAGTGGTGGTGATGGTGTTTACAGTGGTGGTGATGGTGTTTACATTGGTGATGATGGTGTTTACAGTGGTGGTGGTGATGTTTACAGTGGTGGTGATGGTGTTTACAATGGTGGTGATGGTGTTTAAATTGGTGATGATGGTGTTTACAGTGGTGGTGATGGTGTTTACAGTGGTGATGATGTTTACAGTGGTGGTGATGGTGTTTACAGTGGTGGTGATGGTGTTTACAGTGGTGGTAATGGTGTTTACAGTGGTGGTGGTGGTGTTTACAGTGGTGGTAATGGTGTTTACAGTGGTGGTGGTGTTTCCAGTGGTGATGATGGGGTTTACAGTGGTGGTGGTGTTTACAGTGGTGGTGATGGTGTTTACAGTGGTGGTAATGGTGTTTACAGTGGTGGTGTTTACAGTGGTGGTGATGGTGTTTACAGTGGTGGTGATGGTGTTTACAGTGGTGGTGGTGGTGGTGGTGTTTACAGTGGTGGCAATGGTGTTTACAGTGGTGGTGGTGGTGTTTACAGTGGTGGTGATGGTGTTTACAATGGTGGTGATGGTGTTTACATTGGTGATGATGGTGTTTACAGTGGTGGTGATGTTTACAGTGGTGATGATGGTGTTTACAGTGGTGGTGATGTTTACAGTGGTGGTGATGGTGTTTACATTGGTGGTGATGGTGTTTGCAATGGTGGTGATGGTGTTTACAGTGGTGATGATGGTGTTTACAGTGGTCGTGATGGTGTTTACAGTGGTGGTGATGATGTTTACAGTGGTGGTGATGATGTTTACAGTGGTGGTGATGGTGTTTACAGTGGTGATGATGTTTACAGTGGTGGTGATGGTGTTTACAGTGGTGGTGATGTTTACAGAGGTGGTGATGGTGTTTACAGTGGTGGTGATGGTGTTTCCAGTGGTGATGATGGTGTTTACAGTGGTGGTGATGTTTACAGTGGTGGTGATGGTGTTTACATTGGTGGTGATGGTGTTTACAATGGTGGTGATGGTGTTTACAGTGGTGATGATGGTGTTTACAGTGGTGGTGATGTTTACAGTGGTCGTGATGGTGTTTACAGTGGTGGTGATGGTGTTTACAGTGGTGATGATGTTTACAGTGGTGGTGATGGTGTTTACAGTGGTGGTGATGGTGTTTACAGTGGTGATGATGGTGTTTACAGTGGTGATGATGTTTACAGTGGTGGTGATGGTGTTTACAGTGGTGGTGATGGTGTTTACAGTGGTGATGATGTTTACAGTGGTGGTGATGGTGTTTACAGTGGTGATGATGTTTACAGTGGTGTTGATGGTGTTTACAGTGGTGTTGATGGTGTTTACAGTGGTGGTGATGGTGTTTACAGTGGTGGTGATGATGTTTACAGTGGTGATGATGTTTACAGTGGTGATGATGGTGTTTAGAGTGGTGGTGATGGTGTTTCCAGTGGTGATGATGGTGTTTACAGTGGTGGTGATGTTTACAGTGGTGGTGATGGTGTTTACAGTGGTGGTGATGGTGTTTACATTGGTGGTGATGGTGTTTACAATGGTGGTGATGGTGTTTACAGTGGTGATGATGGTGTTTACAGTGGTGGTGATGTTTACAGTGGTCGTGATGGTGTTTACAGTGGTGGTGATGGTGTTTACAGTGGTGATGATGTTTACAGTGGTGGTGATGGTGTTTACAGTGGTGGTGATGGTGTTTACAGTGGTGATGATGGTGTTTACAGTGGTGATGATGTTTACAGTGGTGGTGATGGTGTTTACAGTGGTGGTGATGATGTTTACAGTGGTGGTGATGGTGTTTACAGTGGTGATGATGTTTACAGTGGTGGTGATGGTGTTTACAGTGGTGGTGATGTTTACAGAGGTGGTGATGGTGTTTACAGTGGTGATGATGTTTACAGTGGTGTTGATGGTGTTTACAGTGGTGTTGATGGTGTTTACAGTGGTGTTGATGGTGTTTACAGTGGTGATGATGGTGTTTACAGTGGTGGTGATGTTTACAGTGGTCGTGATGGTGTTTACAGTGGTGGTGATGGTGTTTACAGTGGTGATGATGTTTACAGTGTTGGTGATGGTGTTTACAGTGGTGGTGATGGTGTTTATAGTGGTGGTGATGGTGTTTACAGTGGTGGTGATGATGTTTACAGTGGTGGTGATGGTGTTTACAGTGGTGATGATGGTGTTTACAGTGGTGATGGTGTTTACAGTAGTGGTGATGATGTTTACAGTGGTGGTGATGGTGTTTACAGTGGTGACGTTTACAGTGGTGGTGATGGTGTTTCCAGTGGTGGTGATGTTTACAGAGGTGGTGATGGTGTTTACAGTGGTGGTGATGTTTACAGAGGTGGTGATGGTGTTTACAGTGGTGGTGATGTTTACAGTGGTGGTGATGGTGTTTACAGTGGTGGTGATGGTGTTTACATTGGTGGTGATGGTGTTTACAATGGTGGTGATGGTGTTTACATTGGTGATGATGGTGTTTACAGTGGTGGTGATGTTTACAGTGGTGGTGATGGTGTTTACAGTGGTGATGATGTTTACAGTGGTGGTGATGGTGTTTACAGTGGTGGCGATGTTTACAGAGGTGGTGATGGTGTTTACAGTGGTGATGATGTTTACAGTGGTGATGATGGTGTTTACAGTGGTGATGATGGTGTTTACAGTGGTGGTGATGGTGTTTACAGTGGTGATGATGTTTACAGTGGTGGTGATGGTGTTTATAGTGGTGGTGGTGTTTCCAGTGGTGATGATTGTGTTTACAGTGGTGGTGATGGTGTTTACAGTGGTGATGATGGTGTTTACAGTGGTGGTGATGTTGTTTACAGTGGTGGTGATGGTGTTTACATTGGTGGTGATGGTGTTTACAATGGTGGTGATGGTGTTTACAGTGGTGATGATGGTGTTTACAGTGGTGGTGATGTTTACAGTGGTGGTGATGGTGTTTACAGTGGTGGTGATGGTGTTTACAATGGTGATGATGTTTACAGTGGTGGTGATGGTGTTTACAGTGGTGGTGATGGTGTTTACAGTGGTGATGATGGTGTTTACAGTGGTGATGATGTTTACAGTGGTGGTGATGATGTTTACAGTGGTGGTGATGGTGTTTACAGTGGTGATGATGTTTACAGTGGTGGTGATGGTGTTTACAGTGGTGATGATGGTGTTTACAGTGGTGGTGATGTTTACAGTGGTGGTGATGGTGTTTACATTGGTGGTGATGGTGTTTACAATGGTGGTGATGGTGTTTACAGTGGTGATGATGGTGTTTACAGTGGTGGTGATGTTTACAGTGGTCGTGATGGTGTTTACAGTGGTGGTGATGGTGTTTACAGTGGTGATGATGTTTACAGTGGTGGTGATGGTGTTTACAGTGGTGGTGATGGTGTTTACAATGGTGATGATGTTTACAGTGGTGGTGATGGTGTTTACAGTGGTGGTGATGGTGTTTACAGTGGTGATGATGGTGTTTACAGTGGTGATGATGTTTACAGTGGTGGTGATGATGTTTACAGTGGTGGTGATGGTGTTTACAGTGGTGATGATGTTTACAGTGGTGGTGATGGTGTTTACAGTGGTGGTGATGTTTACAGAGGTGGTGATGGTGTTTACAGTGGTGGTGATGTTTACAGTGGTGGTGATGGTGTTTACAGTGGTGATGATGTTTACAGAGGTGGTGATGGTGTTTACAGTGGTGATGATGTTTACAGTGGTGGTGATGGTGTTTACAGTGGTGATGATGTTTACAGTGGTGGTGATGTTTACAGAGGTGGTGATGGTGTTTACAGTGGTGATGATGTTTACAGTGGTGTTGATGGTGTTTACAGTGGTGTTGATGGGAACCAGGGGTCTCCATATACTACAATACAAATACATACATTTTAGACAGCAGTGTCCTGTGGGCGCCGTCCTGTGCCCACTGATGAAGAACTAGAGGAACACAAACTGTGCAGCAGCAGATGAGCTACTGTCTCTGACTTTACATCTACAAGGTGGACCAGCAAGTAGTAGGAGTGTCTAATAGAGTGGACAGTGAGTGGACACAGTGTTTAAACACTCCAGCAGCACTGCTGTGTCTGATCCACTCACACCAGCACAACACACTAATACACCACAGTGCAGTGCTGAGAATGAGCCACCTCCCTAATAGTATCTGCTCTGTGGGGGTCCTGTGGGGGTCCTGATCATTAAAGAACAGAGTAATAAAGTATACAGAGAATCAGATGAACTACAGTCTGTGGGTGGAGATCTACTCAGTGCTCTGAGGAGATGAATGTGATGGATGGTGTGAGGGATGTGAGGTGGTAAACTCGGTACAGGGAGGGTTTATATGCTGCAGTATGAGCGCAGCTGTGTCCCGCAGTGTCCCAGCACAGACATGATGGCAGCCTTATGCAAGCATTAAGTCACTCTCTCAGTCTGTCTGACTCTCTCTCTCAGTCTGTCTCCCTCTCTCTCTCCCTCCCTCTCTCTCTCTCTCTCTCTCTCTGGCTCATGTTGTGCCGCGCTCGATGGTTATATAACAGAATTAGATTTGCCCACTGCTCCCTGCTGTGCCTGGCGGGGGGGAGGAGGGGGTCTCCGCTATCGACAGACAGACAGTCATCAGGAGTGATGAATACTGGGCCAGGTCACAGAGAGAGAGAGAGAAAATGAAAGGTTCTCCACCAGCGGATGATGTGTAAGGGAAATAACGGGGAGTTCCGCAGGCCGGGGGGAATCCTGTCCACTGCTGACTGACCGATATTTAATCCGCAGAGTGAAAAAGGACGACGCCAACACTCTCTGTATCGCCACGGCTACAGGCCGGGATTTACAGCCACTGAGAACTCATCGGCCTGGATCAGGTTGTTCTGACGGGCGAGATGATGATGTGACATCACTATCCTGATCAGTTACGTCACAGTTGAGACCAGCGCGCTGGACAGGGATTTATTTATATAGCACTGTTTACTGCGGGCCGGTGTCACGAAGCAGCTTCACAGAAATAAACTCACTAAGACTAAGACCAAGACCAAGAAGAAGAAGAGATCCTGAGAGGAACTCCAACCTCCTTTGGTCCACACCGGATACCGGTACTAGGAATGAAGAATATGAAATATGAAGATTTGACAATATATAATCGCTTCTTTTCTTTTTTAAGGCTGATAGAAAGCTCATACCCACCTTCTCTGCTTCACAGGCCCAGACGAAACAGTGTCCAATCAAAGCTGCTTCCCAGCACTTTCCTCAGAGCTCCTGTGTTTACTATAGAGGTTAACTGGTCCACCATGGAGCGTCAATTACCCTGTACCAGACCTGCGGACTCCAGTCACATGACTTAGACTCGAGTCCAACTAAACTAAACTGATGACTTGTGCCTTGACTTGACAACATCACTAAAGACTTGCAACTTGACTTAGACTTTACCTTTACTGACTTGGACTTGGAATCGGACTTGAGCTTTAAGCCTTGAAAAGACTCCCCACCCTATTTTACCATAATAAATAAGCCAAACTTCAAATAACTGATCATTTAGTATTAAATTGAGCTATAACGCTGCGCTGCTCAGTTTAACCGTAACCTAGCAACAAGTGAAGTTCTGCAGCCAATCACAGGAAGCTTTGGGAGGTGCCAGTGTTGAATTTGTGCGGAGACGAGGAACATAATGATAAACAGCTAATGTGAAGGAAGCTCTGTTCCTCCTCCTAGATCTTCCACCGTCCACTGAGAACTTCACTGAAACATTAAAGAGTTTAGGAAGCTCAGCGTCTCAGACAGGAAGTGATCCAGTAGAGCAGAACAGTACAATCACTGATCAGTCCATGCAGAGCTACTGCAGAGTCACACATGCTGTTAGGACTGAAAGACCCGTCCAGATATTAATGGTTATGGTTTAGAATGTGATTATTAAAGTTCCTGTAGGTGTACTGAGTACTAATGCTTCATACAGTGCAGTGTTTCTCAGCCTCGGCCTTCCAGACCCACTGCCTCACAGTTTAGTGGTGTTTCTGCTTCAACACCTGTTTTAACTCAGTGACTTGGTCCCGTGTCTGCTCTGTACCACTCGCCAGAGTCACCCACCACCTCTGGCAGCAATGCCCTGTGGGGCACCACTGTTATATCATTAGTAGAGACTCGCTGTTCAAGAAGTCCATCCTCGGTACAGCAGCTCCCATCCCTCCCAGTTAGCAGTTTTTCCATGATGCTGTCGCCCCTCGTCCAGGCCAGTACCCTGTTATCAGTCAAATCTCTTCCGTTACCCATGACGATGGTTATGCTCTCTGCCACGACTAGTGTGCTCCAGCGAACACGGTCATGCGGCATCTGTGACGTCCCGGGTCGAGTTTATTCCAAACCAGCGTCACAGAATTCCGATATGACTGAGTACACTCGGTGACAAAAACAAGAAGTTGCTGGAATGAAGCTGATGATGTATGAGTGTGAATGTGATTATGATGTATGAGTGTGAATGGAGTGATGATGTATGAGTGTGAATGTGATTATGATGTATGAGTGTGAATGGAGTGATGATGTATGAGTGTGAATGGAGTGATGATGTATGAGTGTGAATGTGATGATGATGTATGAGTGTGAATGTACTGATGATGTATGAGTGTGAATGTACTGATGATGTATGAGTGTGAATGTACTGATGATGTATGAGTGTGAATGTGATGATGATGTATGAGTGTGAATGTGATGATGTATGAGTGTGAATGTGATGATGATGTATGAGTGTGAATGGAGTGATGATGTATGAGTGTGAATGTGATGATGATGTATGAGTGTGAATGTACTGATGATGTATGAGTGTGAATGGAGTGATGATGTATGAGTGTGAATGGAGTGATGATGTATGAGTGTGAATAGGATGATGATGTATGAGTGTGAATGTACTGATGATGTATGAGTGTGAATGTGATGATGATGTATGAGTGTGAATGTACTGATGATGTATGAGTGTGAATAGAGTGATGATGTATGAGTGTGAATAGGATGATGATGTATGAGTGTGAATGTACTGATGATGTATGAGTGTGAATGTACTGATGTATGAGTGTGAATATACTGATGATGTATGAGTGTGAATGTACTGATGATGTATGAGTGTGAATGTGATGATGATGATGTATGAGTGTGAATGTGATGATGTATGAGTGTGAATGTACTGATGATGTATGAGTGTGAATGTACTGATGATGTATGAGTGTGAATGGGATGATGATGTATGAGTGTGAATGTGATGATGATGTATGAGTGTGAATGTACTGATGATGTATGAGTGTGAATGGGATGATGTATGAGTGTGAATGGAGTGATGATGTATGAGTGTGAATGTACTGATGATGTATGAGTGTGAATGTGATGATGATGTATGAGTGTGAATGTACTGATGATGTATGAGTGTGAATGGGATGATGATGTATGAGTGTGAATGTGATGATGTATGAGTGTGAATGTACTGATGATGTATGAGTGTGAATGTGATGATGTATGAGTGTGAATGTGATGATGATGTATGAGTGTGAATGGAGTGATGATGTATGAGTGTGAATGTACTGATGATGTATGAGTGTGAATGTGATGATGTATGAGTGTGAATGTACTGATGATGTATGAGTGTGAATGGAGTGATGATGTATGAGTGTGAATGGGATGATGTATGAGTGTGAATGGAGTGATGATGTATGAGTGTGAATGGAGTGATGATGTATGAGTGTGAATGGGATGATGTATGAGTGTGAATGTACTGATGATGTATGAGTGTGAATGTGATGATGTATGAGTGTGAATGTACTGATGATGTATGAGTGTGAATGGGATGATGATGTATGAGTGTGAATGTGATGATGATGTATGAGTGTGAATGTACTGATGATGTATGAGTGTGAATGTGATGATGATGTATGAGTGTGAATGTACTGATGATGTATGAGTGTGAATGTGATGATGTATGAGTGTGAATGGAGTGATGATGTATGAGTGTGAATGGAGTGATGATGTATGAGTGTGAATGTACTGATGATGTATGAGTGTGAATGTACTGATGTATGAGTGTGAATGGAGTGATGATGTATGAGTGTGAATGTACTGATGATGTATGAGTGTGAATGTGATGATGTATGAGTGTGAATGGAGTGATGATGTATGAGTGTGAATGTACTGATGATGTATGAGTGTGAATGTGATGATGATGTATGAGTGTGAATGGAGTGATGATGTATGAGTGTGAATGGAGTGATGATGTATGAGTGTGAATGTACTGATGATGTATGAGTGTGAATGTGATGATGTATGAGTGTGAATGGAGTGATGATGTATGAGTGTGAATGTACTGATGATGTATGAGTGTGAATGTGATGATGATGTATGAGTGTGAATGGAGTGATGATGTATGAGTGTGAATGTACTGATGATGTATGAGTGTGAATGTGATGATGATGTATGAGTGTGAATGTACTGATGATGTATGAGTGTGAATGTACTGATGATGTATGAGTGTGAATGTGATGATGTATGAGTGTGAATGGAGTGATGATGTATGAGTGTGAATGTACTGATGATGTATGAGTGTGAATGGAGTGATGATGTATGAGTGTGAATGTACTGATGATGTATGAGTGTGAATGGAGTGATGATGTATGAGTGTGAATGGAGTGATGATGTATGAGTGTGAATGTGATGATGATGTATGAGTGTGAATGGAGTGATGATGTATGAGTGTGAATGTACTGATGATGTATGAGTGTGAATGGAGTGATGATGTATGAGTGTGAATGGAGTGATGATGTATGAGTGTGAATGGAGTGATGATGTATGAGTGTGAATGGAGTGATGATGTATGAGTGTGAATGTGATGATGTATGAGTGTGAATGGAGTGATGATGTATGAGTGTGAATGGAGTGATGATGTATGAGTGTGAATGGAGTGATGATGTATGAGTGTGAATGGAGTGATGATGTATGAGTGTGAATGGAGTGATGATGTATGAGTGTGAATGGAGTGATGATGTATGAGTGTGAATGGAGTGATGATGTATGAGTGTGAATGGAGTGATGATGTATGAGTGTGAATGGAGTGATGATGTATGAGTGTGAATGGAGTGATGATGTATGTAAGTGATACAGTATAGGAGTGAGAGGAGAAGTTTGTTGGGGGGAAACTCTTCAGTTGAAAGGCTCCAGTCTCGCTCACTGAGCCCTGCCTCTGTTGGAGAGGCAGCTTCTCTTCTACTGTTGGACGTCTAGGATTCTGAGTTGGTGCTCGGTGGTGTTTAAGGGCTGCAGCATTAAGTTTGGTACATTCAAAGATGGAAGTTCTGATGTTCTGCTGTTTGCTGGAACTGAAGTGAGTCTCAGATTCTCAGAAACACCGTCTTACTAGAAGAGAAACTCAAACTGAGAGTGAGTGTCTTATTATTGTGGATGGAACAGAAACGTTGATGCTTTTCTCTCACTGGCAGATTATTTAGCATAATATAAGCATTTATATCTCATTGTTAAAATCATTAATATTATTATCATTTTCCAGTTTTTTTGGTGAAAGCCCTGTTTTACTGTGTAGATCAGCAGTGCTCTCTCTCTCTCTCTCTCTCTCTCTTTCTATGAATGTGGTTTTGTGTTCACCCCACCTCATGCCAGTCTTGTGAGGGGAAATCACAAAATCACATTCCCCAAAACAGCTCCTGCCAACTGTGTGTTCCTCTGTGTGTGTGTGTGTGTGTGTGTGTGTGTGGGTGACTGTGCCACTCTGTGTTGGTCATGTGACAACTTAAAGAATGTTTAAGTGCAAATCACCTACAGTTCCTGTAACCAGGGCTGAAACAAAAAGCTTTCTCTTTAACTCTGCAGTGCCCCCTAGTGCCCACCAATCACTGGTTCTTCCCTGAAATCTTTTCACACGTTTACGGCATCTGTCTGTGGGAATTTGTGTGAATCCGAAAAGAGCGTGTGACGTTGCAGTTTATCCCAAAGGTGTTACACTGGGGTTGAGGGGAGACAATTATTCCCCCTCCACCAAACTAGCGTCTACTGCCAGTGTTGGTCTATGGAGGCTGCAGGACTATGCACTTGGTTTTATACACCTTTTAGAGATGGGTGTGGCTGGAACACTTGAACTCAATATTTTGATGGGGTGTTTAGATGGGGTGTCCACATACATTGGCTGTGGACAAGAGCTGAAAGCTGATATTGATATTCTCAGACTGGTCTGACATGCAATCACAAGGCAAATGAGCTGTTTTTCTCACATACATACTCGATTATCTCTCCAAACTGACTCAGACCGCCTCCAACAGAGTCAGCCGACTGAGAATCAGGGTAAAGGTCGAGTAGAGTCACCTCAGCTTTAGCTGTGAGAGAAGAACGGCAGTATTTTCTGCTTCTAAAGGTAAACAGCAGAAAAGTAGAAATGAAGTTTTGAGTGCAGCAACCGTGTAGACCCTTCATTAACACAGCGTCCTAACCCTAACCCTAACCCTAACCCTAACAACCTACATACATCAAATAGTCCTTTTAACAGACATCATGTAAAATATTTGTATATCTGCATTTTTAATATAGTCACTTTATCTAATACTCCTCATTACAGTACTGAGTATTAAAAGAGTATTAAAGACCTATTTCTGTATTTGTATCTGTTACTACTGATAAAATGTGTGTTTAATTACGCTGGCAAATTGGTGTACCTATCTTAATACAGACAATATTATATTCAGTAATAATTCAAATTCATTTTAATAGTAGTATGTATATGTGCTTATAATAGAGAGTATGAAATATTAGGGGTGTAAGAAAATATGAAAATATTGGGATATTATGTTTAGTATCGATACACAGATTCCTGGTAGACAGTGAAGAGACCAATGCAAGAGTAATATAGCTTATTGATAAGCTTTAATATCGTCTGAAAGAGAAAACGTACAAAAGAGACATCGGTACAAAACAAACAGCTCGTCTTAAAAACTGAGAAAACGTAAAGGCACTTGTTTCGTTTTGGTCCAGGTTTGAATACGTCTGAGCTAAAAGAAGATTTTACCAACACCAGCGTGTGTAACAGTGACTTGTACGTGACTGAACGTAGTGCAAATATTACATAATAAACATAAAGTTATATTCTGCGTCATAAAGCCGTACTTCTTATTCTTAGTAGTAATTATTTGTATGTCATAGTCATAAAAGCAAAGTGTCATATACATAAAAATCTAGTGTACATCTTGATTATGTAGATTTTTGGGGTTTCTGGAGAAAAGACAGCTTCTTAGAAGGTTTTTAGAAACAAACTGCAGAGCAGACACAGCCAATCAACACAGGTTTCACCTGGACTGTCCAGGCTCCGCCCACAACGTCACACTTATGTCGTTTATCTCCAAAATAGTAAGTTTAAAGGCTGAATATATCGTAACTTTCGTAACAAGTTAATGTAAAGAGGTTTTATTAGGAGTGATTTTGGAGCATTTCTATTGGTCCACTCATCATTAAACCATCACAGCTTATAAAGAGCAGCTGTCGTGTTTATACGATGCAGAAAAATTAAAATCAACAAAAATAGGGACACCCGTTTTTCTTTGGACAGCAGTGATATTACACAAATCTGTATCTGAAATTTAATGTTCTGAAATTGTTTTAATTAGAACGATTTGTTTTTGGGAACAGTTCAATATTTAACTGTATGTTACAGTTCAGTTCAGAATTTAGTTTCAGAACCGTGTGATACAGGTTCAAAATATTAACATTCAAATTCAGATTTTGTCCTTTTATAAAAATTTCTAGTAGCTTCAATCTAATTCCGTACATACCAGCCAGCTGTTTAGGTCCAGCTGTGAAATTAAACTGGAGATTTGTTGTAACTGGGCTTTCTTCAGTTCTGTAGAGAATAAACAACGAGAAATCGTTCAATTTAAAATAAAAGCTTCCTGTGGCTGTTGTGTTTAACCTGATGGAACCGAGCGTCTGGCCCCTTTAATTCGTTTAAGCCTGTCTCTACAGGAGTCACTGGTTCTTAAGTGGAGCTCTGAGAAGGTCTGATTGGTCATGGTCTCCGGGCTGAAGGTAAAGGGAAGCTGTGGGTTTGATTTCAGGAAGAATCTGAATTTCTGATCTAAAACCATCTCTGAGAAGATACACCTGGAGTATGGATGAAAGGTCAGGTGGTAGGACACCTCCAGCCGGCGTTTAGTTGAAGTCTCGGTCGGGGAGGATCAGAGGAGCCACCAGGGTCCAGAGATACAGAGCCAGGGCCAACCAGCTGGAGCTGATCTTCACCCACACGGCCGGCATGGTGCTCTGCATGGCCTGGTAGTCAGTGTCAGGTCTAAGGGGGGGGGAGAGAGAGAGAGAGAGAGAGAGAGAGAGAGAGAGAGAGAGAGAGAGAGAGAGAGAGAAAAAGATAGTAGTACATTATTATTTTTATTTATTCAACTTGATTGTTATTTATTATTAGTTTGTAATAAACGTTTAGGTACTGCCCGTTATTATTATTTTTATTTTTATTATTATTATTGTAGGGCATAAACAAAATATAATATTACAGTATGTGAGCATAAGTTTCCAAAACAAAACTTTTTGGTGTGATTATTCGTAACAGACACAGCAGTAAAAATCAATACTTTAATATAAAACAGCGTTCAGGTATAAACAAAATATACAGCGTTTTAAATAATTTCTAATCAAATATTAAAATGAGACTATTATTAAATTATTATTAAACAAACATTTTATTTTCATGTCAATTACAATTCTGGTTTAATTTACTAATGTTATAATTACTAATATTATTGTACCTGTTTTAGGTAAACGACTTCATGATCTCTTCACTTTGGTCATTAAAATATTCGTATTAAGAGACGTCGCCGAATAACAGCCCACTGTGAACCTATATATATATATATATATATATATATATATATATATATATATATATATATATATATATAACCTCTGGCCATACTGCCTGTGACTGCATGTGACCCTGGACGAGATACTCACTGATACCAGTTAGTGAGAGTCATCATGATGTACAGTGAAGCCAAGATGAGACAGAAGTGGAAGAAGGAGTAGCTGTAGGTCACTCCATCCTCCTCGTTATCCACGGCACGTCTCGCTCCATCCTCCTCCGACGCCGCCTCAGTGTCCGCCGCCAGCCCCTGGCTCTCCTCCGTCTGCATCAGTTTATTCACCTGAGAGTTATTGGACGAGCGGATGCTGCCGGACACAGAGAGACAGAAGAGTGAGAGAGACGTGTAGGACAATCCCACCAAAAACTAGAACTGAGAACTTTCACAGGCCAACATAAGTACTACAGAGCAGAGAGTATGTTTTAAAGACCTATAGAGTCAACATACTATTATAAATACTGTTAAAGAGTATTAACTTCAATAAGAGCAATCATATAAATAGCCTATAGACGTTTAGCTCCTCCCATTCAGCCTATAGACGTTTAGCTCCTCCCATTCAGTCTATAGACGTTTAGCTCCTCCCATTCAGTCTATAGCAGTTTAGCTTCTCCCATTCAGCCTATAGCAGTTTAGCTCCACCCATTCAGTCTACAGCAGTTTAGCGTCAGCCATTCAGTCTACATCAGTTTAGCTCCACCCATTCAGTCTACATCAGTTTAGCCCCACCCGTTCAGTCTACACCAGTTTAGCTCCACCCATTCAGTCTACAGTGATTTAGCTCCACCTATTCAGCCTACAGCAGTTTAGCCCCACCCATTTAGTCTACAGTGGTTTGGCTCCACCTTTTCAGTCTACATCGGTTTAGCCCCACCCGTTCAGCCTACATCAGTTTAGCCCCACCCGTTCAGCCTACATCAGTTTAGCCCCACCCGTTCAGCCTACATCAGTTTAGCCCCACCCGTTCAGTCTACACCAGTTTAGCTCCACCCATTCAGTCTACACCAGTTTAGCTCCACCCATTCAGTCTACACCAGTTTAGCTCCACCCATTCAGTCTACAGTGATTTAGCTCCACCTATTCAGCCTACAGCAGTTTAGCCCCACCCATTTAGTCTACAGTGGTTTGGCTCCACCTTTTCAGTCTACATCAGTTTAGCCCCACCCATTCAGTCTACAGCAGTTTAGCGTCAGCCATTCAGTCTACATCAGTTTAGCTCCACCCATTCAGTCTACATCAGTTTAGCCCCACCCGTTCAGTCTACACCAGTTTAGCTCCACCCATTCAGTCTACAGTGATTTAGCTCCACCTATTCAGCCTACAGCAGTTTAGCCCCACCCATTTAGTCTACAGTGGTTTGGCTCCACCTTTTCAGTCTACATCGGTTTAGCCCCACCCGTTCAGCCTACATCAGTTTAGCCCCACCCGTTCAGCCTACATCAGTTTAGCCCCACCCGTTCAGCCTACATCAGTTTAGCCCCACCCGTTCAGTCTACACCAGTTTAGCTCCACCCATTCAGTCTACACCAGTTTAGCTCCACCCATTCAGTCTACACCAGTTTAGCTCCACCCATTCAGTCTACAGTGATTTAGCTCCACCTATTCAGCCTACAGCAGTTTAGCCCCACCCATTTAGTCTACAGTGGTTTGGCTCCACCTTTTCAGTCTACATCAGTTTAGCCCCACCCATTCAGCCTACAGCAGTTTAGCTCCACCCATTTAGTCTACAGCAGTTTAGCTCCTACAGGAATACGTAGGTCCTGTAAATGCTACAGTGCTACAGCTCTTCCAGGTACTGAGCTCACCACTGGTCTGGATGATGCTCACCTGGCATATAGAGTGCAGAAGAGGAAGATGACGAGTCCCACGATGCCCTGGGCGTCCCACCACTGTACCTGTCCGGGGGCGATGGTGGGGCTGGGGGCGGTGGACGTGCTGGGGTTGTTAGTGACCAGCTGCAGCAGACTGGGGTTACACTTACGGTCTGAGATCAAACAGGACAGAGCATCACGTCTGAAGATCAGTTATTCAGAGAAGGTAGAGAATTAACACTGCACTGAATAGCCAACGGAATACAAAGGCCAAAAGGTCTGTATCTCCATCTAGTGTTTGAACAAGGTACTGCAGGGTCCTGTGACCAAGGGGTCTCGCACAGGACTGCAGCATCCTTCACTCAGCTAATAGGCTACATGGAAACGAGGTGCAATAAACAAACAAACATTACAGTACAGCATCAGTAGTAGCAGAGATGTGAATGGAAGTGGTTCTCCACATAGGGGGCGCTATCACACTCTCTGGTTTACATCTACAGTCACTCAGAATGAGTTGAACTGAGAACCACGAGGATCTTTTATCTAGAACCAAAAAGCAGCAGCAGGACTGTCTGACCCTTCGTCTGCGGTCAGGATGAGAGACTGAACTTCCTGTTCCAGTTTCTTGTAGCTGTAGTTTTAAACCTCTCACCAGTGACCAGTTACATCACCCCCAGACCAACTGTTCACTCTACAATACTCACTCCTACCGAGCACACAAGGGTGAAGCAGCTCATTCACCAGTTTTCCTGTTCCACCTTCAATAGTGCAGCAGGAGGGGGTGAACACTGGTGGTCAGTAGGAGTGAGTGTTGTAGTGTGTAAGGGTGATCTGGGGGTGAACACTGGTGGTCAGTTGGAGTGAGTGTTGTAGTGTGTAAGTGTGATCTAGGGGTGAACACTGGTGGTCAGTAGGAGTGAGTATTGTAGTGTGTAAGGGTGATCTGGGGGTGAACACTGGTGGTCAGTAGGAGTGAGTATTGTAGTGTGTAAGGGTGATCTGGGGGTGAACACTGGTGGTCAGTAAGAGTGAGTATTGTAGTGTATAAGGGTGATCTGGGGGTGAACACTGGTGGTCAGTAGGAGTGAGTATTGTAGTGTGTAAGGGTGATCTGGGGGTGAACACTGGTGGTCAGTAAGAGTGAGTATTGTAGTGTATAAGGGTGATCTGGGGGTGAACACTGGTGGTCAGTAGGAGTGAGTATTGTAGTGTGTAAGGGTGATCTGGGGGTGAACACTGGTGGTCAGTAGGAGTGAGTATTGTAGTGTGTAAGGGTGATCTGGGGGTGAACACTGGTGATCTTTAGTATGTGGTGGTTTGTTTTCTTGGTGGTTCTTAATCTGCTGCTCGATATCAGCTCATCTTTCAGCTCAGCTCAAACCTCTCTTCATCACATCAGCATCACCTCCAACATCTACTGTAACATCTCACCTCCATCTCCTCCACTCTGTTTCTCACCTCCATCTCCTTCACTCTGTTCCTCACCTTCATCTCCTCCACTCTGTTCCTCACCTTCATCTCCTCCACTCTGTACTTTACCTCCATCTCCTCCACTCTGTTCCTCACCTCCATCTCCTCCACTCTGTTCCTCACCTTCATCTCCTCCACTCTGTTCCTCACCTTCATCTCCTCCACTCTGTTCTTTATCTCCATCTCCTCCACTCTGTTCCTCACCTTCATCTCCTCCACTCTGTTCCTCACCTTCATCTCCTCCACTCTGTTCTTTATCTCCATCTCCTCCACTCTGTTCCTCACCTTCATCTCCTCCACTCTGTTCCTCACCTTCATCTCCTCCACTCTGTTCTTTATCTCCATCTCCTCCACTCTGTTCTTTATCTCCATCTCCTCCACTCTGTTCTTTATCTCCATCTCCTCCACTCTGTTCCTCACCTTCATCTCCTCCACTCTGTTCCTCACCCTCATCTCCTCCACTCTGTTCTTTATCTCCATCTCCTCCACTCTGTTCCTCACCTTCATCTCCTCCACTCTGTTTCTCACCTTCATCTCCTCCACTCTGTTCCTCACCTTCATCTCCTCCACTCTGTTCTTTATCTCCATCTCCTCCACTCTGTTCTTTATCTCCATCTCCTCCACTCTGTTCCTCACCTTCATCTCCTCCACTCTGTACTTTATCTCCATCTCCTCCACTCTGTTCCTCACCTCCATCTCCTCCACTCTGTTCCTCACCTTCATCTCCTCCACTCTGTTCCTCACCTTCATCTCCTCCACTCTGTTCTTTATCTCCATCTCCTCCACTCTGTTTCTCACCTTCATCTCCTCCACTCTGTTCCTCACCTTCATCTCCTCCACTCTGTTCTTTATCTCCATCTCCTCCACTCTGTTCTTTATCTCCATCTCCTCCACTCTGTTCCTCACCTTCATCTCCTCCACTCTGTACTTTATCTCCATCTCCTCCACTCTGTTCCTCACCTCCATCTCCTCCACTCTGTTCCTCACCTTCATCTCCTCCACTCTGTTCCTCATCTTCATCTCCTCCACTGTTCTTTATCTCCATCTCCTCCACTCTGTTCCTCACCTTCATCTCCTCCACTCTGTTCCTCACCTTCATCTCCTCCACTCTGTTCTTTATCTCCATCTCCTCCACTCTGTTCCTCACCTCCATCTCCTCCACTCTGTTCCTCACCTTCATCTCCTCCACTCTGTTCTTTATCTCCATCTCCTCCACTCTGTTCCTCACCTCCATCTCCTCCACTCTGTTCCTCACCTCCATCTCCTCCACTCTGTTCCTCACCTCCATCTCCTCCACTCTGTTCCTCACCTCCATCTCCTCCACTCTGTTCCTCACCTCCATCTCCTCCACTCTGTTCCTCACCTCCATCTCCTCCACTCTGTTCCTCACCTCCATCTCCTCCACTCTGTTCCTCACCTCCATCTCCTTTACTCTGTTCCTCACCTTCATCTCCTCCACTCTGTACCTCACCTCCATCTCCTCCACTCTGTTCCTCACCTTCATCTCCTCCACTCTGTACCTCACCTCCATCTCCTCCAACATCTACTGTGATCTTTTGTTTGTATTTATCTCTGTACAGCCATATTGCCCAGCTCTAGTCATATGGGTGGTGCTGGTGGTCCACCACCTGGATAACACCTGGTTCTGTGGTGACTCCTTACCACTGATGAATGCAGAGAGGGGCTAGATAAGCTGAACTGTAAGTCCAGAACCTGCAGTTACGGTAGGTGTTTCTGATAAAATGGACAGTAACTATAGGTTAGGTGGATGTAATCGACCTGCTGTAAGTACAGAGTGTCCTCGTGTCTGTTTCTTCTGCTGCGCTGAACAACTACATCTAAACGAGAGGCTTATTATTTCCTGTCTACTTTCAGAGCATCTGAGACAGCTCTGACCTTAGCAACCGTTTCTGTCTGCTTAGTAACGGATGTAGCCTGTGCTCTCGGAGAGTACTCGCTTCTATTTTGAGGGCAAAGTAAGATATTTCCTTTTTCATGCTCCTTTCATTTTGTGTACTCGGAAAGCAAAATCTGCAGCACTCCGGAACTCCAGCACAGAGGATCAAAGACTTCAGCCTTTCTTTAACCTGGCAGCCAATTGGAGCAGTCGTAATTAACCAATTAAGCTTAACTATTCAATCTAATTTACCTTTGATGAATCTGTAGTAAATATATGTTTTCTGATTGATGGCAATGCCATTAATTTCACTCTTACATTAAAACATCTACATTAAAACTCTCTTGTATATTCAAAACATTCACTGGATTATTCAACAAACATGCACATTCAGGTCAGTAAGTATTTGGACAGTGATATAATGTATATAATTTTGCCTCTACACTTTACTACAGTGGATCTGAAATGAAGCAGTTTAGACTTTCAGCTCTAATTTAAGGAGCTTATCAGAAATATAACACTACTGTTTGGGAGTTACAGCCAATTTTATGCCATCCCTGCATTTTCACTCAGAAGTAACTGGACAAAATATCAAATATAGGTCATTTTAAAACGTTCTGCTTTTGTTTTGTGCTCAGTGAGTGTCGTTTCAGTGAAGGCCATTGAGAAACATTCCATTTCTTTGCCTTAAGATGCTCCTGAGTTGTTATTTGCAGTCTGTTTGGGGTTTTTATTAATCTGTACTGATGCACCATCCAATTTATACACTCCAGAGTTCATTCTATCACTTCTATCAGCAGCACATCATCAATAAACCCCAGTAATCCAGTCACACTGGCAGACATACATGTCCACGCTATAATACTACCACCACCATGTTTCACAGATGATGTGGTGCCTTAGATCATGAGCTCTTCTATTCCTGCTTCATCGTCTCTATTCTCTTCTCTTCCCTTCATTCTGGTACAAATGAATCCTGGCTCCATCTGTCCAAAGAATCTTGTTCTATAACTGGTCTGACTTTTTAGATGTTTCCTACTGAAGTTTTAATCGGGCTGTACTGTTGTTGAGTGCATGTCTGACTGACATCTCTTCATGGATGACAGCTCATCATCTGAAGCTCAATCCCAGCAAGACTGAGCTGCTGTTCGAACCTGACTCGGTCATGCAGATACATTCTCCACAACATCAGACGCATCCAACCCTTCCTCTCTCAGGAGGCCTCCCAGGTGCTCGTCCAGTCTCCTGCCATTTAAAGTCTCGACTACTGCAACTCACTCCTGGCTGGTCCTCCTCTGCAGACCATCATGACCTTTAACTGATCCAGAATGCAGCAGCTCGGCTCGTCTTCAATCTTCCCAAGTTCACTCATTTCACTCCACTGCTGCGCTCCCTTCACTGGCTTCCTGTAGCTGCTCACATTCAGTTTAAAGTTCTGATGCCTACAAAGCCAAGAATGGACCAGCTCCTCCTGAACTTATAGCAATGTTCAGAAGTCGAACCGCACCTCGAGCCCTTCGCGCTTCAAGTACGGCTCGGCTTGACCCGCCATCACTTAAGATTCATGGAAGACACGCAACAAGACTCTTCTCTGTCCTGGAGCCCAGATGGTGGAACGAACTTCCACTGACTGTCCGAACAGCGAACTCTCTCACGGTCTTCAAACGCAGACTGAAGACCACCGTCTCTTTGTGAAGCACTTATAAACACTGATCTACTGAAGTACTGGTATAAACTGTAATTACACTTTATCTTCTAGGAGCTCTAGATAAGTACTGCACTGATACTGTATGTAGTCTTGTAATTATTCTCTTCTCTGTAGGTGTTCTGTAGGTGTTCTGTAGGTGTAGGTGTTCTGTAAGTGTAGGTGTTCTGTAGGTGTAGGTGTTCTGTAGGTGTAGGTGTTCTGTAAGTGTAGGTGTTCTGTAAGTGTAGGTGTTCTGTAGGTGTTCTGTAGGTGTTCTGTAGGTGTAGGTGTTCTGTAGGTGTTCTGTAAGTGTAGGTGTTCTGTAGGTGTTCTGTAGGTGTTCTTTAAGTGTAGGTGTTCTGTAGGTGTTCTGTAGGTGTTCTGTAGGTGTAGGTGTTCTGTCGGTGTAAGTGTTCTGTAGGTGTAGGTGTCCTGTAGGTGTTCTGTAGGTGTAGGTGTCCTGTAGGTGTTCTGTAGGTGTAGGTGTCCTGTAGGTGTAAGTGTTCTGTAGGTGTTCTGTAGGTGTAGGTGTCCTGTAGGTGTTGGTGTTCTGTAGGTGTAGGTGTTCTGTAGGTGTTGGTGTTCTGTAGGTGTAGGTGTTCTGTAGGTGTAGGTGTTCTGTAGGTGTTCTGTAGGTGTAGGTGTTCTGTAGGTGTTCTGTAGGTGTAGGTGTTCTGTAGGTGTAAGTGTTCTGTAGGTGTAGGTGTTCTGTAGGTGTAGGTGTTCTGTAGGTGTTCTGTAGGTGTAGGTGTTCTGTAGGTGTTCTGTAGGTGTAGGTGTTCTGTAGGTGTAGGTGTTCTGTAGGTGTAGGTGTTCTGTAGGTGTAAGTGTTCTGTAGGTGTAGGTGTTCTGTAGGTGTTCTGTAGGTGTAGGTGTTCTGTAGGTGTAAGTGTTCTGTAGGTGTAGGTGTTCTGTAGGTGTAGGTGTTCTGTAGGTGTAGGTGTTCTGTAGGTGTTCTGTAGGTGTAAGTGTTCTGTAGGTGTAGGTGTTCTGTAGGTGTAGGTGTTCTGTAGGTGTAGGTGTTCTGTAGGTGTTCTGTAGGTGTTGGTGTTCTGTAGGTGTAGGTGTTCTGTAGGTGTAGGTGTTCTGTAGGTGTTCTGTAGGTGTAGGTGTTCTGTAGGTGTTCTGTAGGTGTAAGTGTTCTGTAGGTGTAGGTGTTCTGTAGGTGTTCTGTAGGTGTAGGTGTTCTGTAGGTGTAAGTGTTCTGTAGGTGTCCTGTAGGTGTAAGTGTTCTGTAGGTGTAGGTGTTCTGTAGGTGTTGGTGTTCTGTAGGTGTAGGTGTTCTGTAGGTGTAGGTGTTCTGTAGGTGTAGGTGTTCTGTAGGTGTAGGTGTTCTGTAGGTGTTCTGTAGGTGTAAGTGTTCTGTAGGTGTAGGTGTTCTGTAGGTGTTGGTGTTCTGTAGGTGTAGGTGTTCTGTAGGTGTAGGTGTTCTGTAGGTGTAGGTGTTCTGTAGGTGTAGGTGTTCTGTAGGTGTTCTGTAGGTGTAAGTGTTCTGTAGGTGTAGGTGTTCTGTAGGTGTTCTGTAGGTGTAGGTGTTCTGTAGGTGTAGGTGTTCTGTAGGTGTAGGTGTTCTGTAGGTGTAGGTGTTCTGTAGGTGTTCTGTAGGTGTAGGTGTTCTGTAGGTGTAGGTGTTCTGTAGGTGTAGGTGTTCTGTAGGTGTTCTGTAGGTGTAGGTGTTCTGTAGGTGTAGGTGTTCTGTAGGTGTTCTGTAGGTGTAGGTGTTCTGTAGGTGTTCTGTAGGTGTAGGTGTTCTGTAGGTGTAGGTGTTCTGTAGGTGTTCTGTAGGTGTAGGTGTTCTGTAGGTGTAGGTGTTCTGTAGGTGTAGGTGTTCAGTAGGTGTAGGTGTTCTGTAGGTGTTCTGTAGGTGTTGGTGTTCTGTAGGTGTAGGTGTTCTGTAGGTGTAGGTGTTCTGTAGGTGTAGGTGTTCTGTAGGTGTTCTGTAGGTGTAGGTGTTCTGTAGGTGTAGGTGTTCTGTAGGTGTAGGTGTTCTGTAGGTGTTCTGTAGGTGTAGGTGTTCTGTAGGTGTAGGTGTTCTGTAGGTGTAGGTGTTCTGTAGGTGTAGGTGTTCTGTAGGTGTTCTGTAGGTGTAGGTGTTCTGTAGGTGTAGGTGTTCTGTAGGTGTAGGTGTTCTGTAGGTGTTCTGTAGGTGTAAGTGTTCTGTAGGTGTAGGTGTCCTGTAGGTGTAAGTGTTCTGTAGGTGTTCTGTAGGTGTAGGTGTTCTGTAGGTGTAGGTGTTCTGTAGGTGTTCTGTAGGTGTAGGTGTTCTGTAGGTGTAGGTGTTCTGTAGGTGTAGGTGTTCTGTAGGTGTTCTGTAGGTGTAAGTGTTCTGTAGGTGTA
>CM038703.1:1394519-1412019 GCA_021613375.1 Megaleporinus macrocephalus
CAGTATGTGTGGCGTAACCTTGTTATTAATAATCATATTACTTGAGTTAAATATATGTAATGCAATACATGTAATGTAATCTTGTAACTTAAACTTAATCCATATTTCTAATATACCTCATTATGAGGTTCATGCAAGAATATTATACATTTATTTATAAACAATTTACTTATTTTAGGATACTTTCTTGAAATTATTTGCCAATATCACAAAATAATCTGCAAAAATGTCTAGAAATAAGCAAAATTAATATATATTTACTAAATATATTACATCCTAAGATATATAAAAAGTACAAAAAAAGTACTTGCATACCTCCCCTTCCCCAATTTCTTCTATTTTTTTACACATTTGTCAAAATTATTTAATTAAAAATAAGACACATTTTTCCTTTAATAAATATACTGATCACATTAACAGAAAACACTGCAAACTGGGGTTGTTTTTAAGTTTAGGACATGTGTTTAGGACATAGGGCAGGTATGGCCAGTTAACGGGTTCTAAGGTGTGAAGAAAAGAAAAAAATCCCAATACTGAGCCACCAGGGGGCAGCAGTGTTACTCAAACTATACTGGGACCAAGCAGTTAAGTCCACTTCTGTGCTGTTACTCTATCTGGCTTTTACTTGCACCAAAAAATAAAAATGAATTATCAACCAAATAAAATTTTATGTATGGACTATATGGTTTGCATGGTTCGTATGATCTGTCTGGCTTATATGGTCTGCGGGGTCTGTATGGTCTGCAGAGTGAACAGCACACTTTCCCAGTGTTTACAGGAAGACTGTGTGATATGGGCACACATATAAGGTAATTAAACCTGTAAGGTGATTAAATGTCACTGCTTTAACAAACGTTTGAACAGCGTACCCGTTCTGAATGGAGGCCCGCGGGTCTTTGCTGCTGCGCACTCGGATCATGATGATGGAGAAGAGGAAGAAGAAGCAGGCCATGGCGAAACACATCCTGTACACAGACTTATAGCCCACGATTATACTACAGTTCACCTTCCCTTGGAAACCAGGAATGGACGGACCTTTCTCACAAAACCCAGGAATCTGTAGAGCACCAACAGTGACGGTACACAAAATTTATTTTATTAGAAAGTTTAGTTACAGTTATTACAAGTACTAGTATAATTATATGCACCAACACTGATACTCGTATTAGGTAACAACCCGGCACCGTACTCATAACAATAAACTAATTCCAACAACCTGATACCAGCTGACATTCACTCACACTAACAACATACCAAAAACATACTCCCAAAAATTTATTGGTGTGTCCCGAATTAGTACTAGCATTACTATTATTGTTGTTGTGTTTAATATATATACACATACACACATGGGGAGTCAAAAGTCTCAGGACGCCCTTTTATTTCAGAAAGGGAAAATGATGTATCTGAATACCCCATCAGGTAACGGGTGAGGGGGGCTATGTCCTGAACATGGCCGTCATGTTGAAAGAGACCATATTGGATCAAGGGCAAGTGTTCTGGTCTTTTTTGACAAGACCACCTTCCCATTGGAAAAATTTGTCCTTGATCCAATACGGCGCCTTCAAGATGGTGGCCATGTTCAGGACATGGCCTAAAAGATAGACCCCCCTCACCCGTTACTTGTTGGGGTATTCAGATACGTAATTTTCCCTTTTAGTTCTAAAATAAAAGGGTGTCCTGATACGTTTGACTCACACTGTGTGTGTGTATATATATAAAACATATATATTATATAAGTAAGAAAATTTCGAAATATCAAATATCGGGATATTATGTTTGGTTTTACTATATCGATTCTGAAAAACACAGTATTGATACACAGATTCTGGCAGACAGTGACTCATCGTGTGTTGTGTTTAAACCTCTGACCACTAGATGGCAGTGTTATAATCCATTTTCAGCTCCACTCCAACATTAACAAGCAGCACAAGGGTGCAGTGCTATTGTAAGTATTGATAAACCTGTTCATACAGTGGCGTATTTTAATAGTAGGATTTGAAAAATCTCAGTAAATCACTTTACTTGCAGTATCGCAATATATCGTGATATACTGAATCCTGACCGCTGTATCACAATATTGTCTTGCCAGGTTCTTGCCATTAGAACAGATATATATATATATATATAAATATATATATAAACTGGAAGTATTCTTTATTGTGTAAACAATACTACTGTATGCTCTAAAAGCTTCTTCAGTTCTTCTGTATGGAAGCAGTTTTCAGTACATTTGCTTGTAGCTTGTGTCTAAAATAAACTTTCACTGTTTGCCGTGTCTAAGACAGGTCTGGCAGTGAATCTGTTGGATGGGTTCTGTGAGCTGATCGGTTCCTCTGAGCTGAACAGATCTGTTAAATGTTTATCCAAACTGAACAGAACAAAATCATAAAAACTGAAACTCTCACAAAGTAAAAACCTGCGGCAACACGGCGCCGACGGGGGAACTGAGCGACTTTGTGATGCTTCACACTCGCGGGGCCCAACACTTCACTGGCTTTGATTAACACAGGAGCAGCAGTTTAGTCCTAAACACACGCCTGTTTACTGAGTTTATAAGATTATCTAAACTGCTCAGGCTCAGGTTTAGTTTGTACTGGGGTGGAGCTCTTATCAGGGGATCCATGGTTACAGCAGAACTCGTATCATAAGAGAAGTGAATGACATTTTACATTGGTTACCTCCCTGTGTAGTAATAATAATAATAATAATAATAATAATAATATTTCTTAATAGAGCACTTTTCACAATAGTGAAGGTTCAAAGCTGAGCAGAAACGTTAATCAGGCTAAACATGTTTTGCATCCTTATCTGTTTGTACATTTTCTAGTAAAGGCAGTGAACCAAATCTTCAGTGGGGACCACAAAATACGCCTTTACTGATTGGTTATCACCCCAACATGTCACACCTCATTTACATAACTTAAACAGAGGTGAACGTCTTCATGTTGTTCAGATCACTCACTTCACTATTATTATTATTATTATTATTGTTATTATTATTAGTCATAAGTGTCTACCTTCTCCAGCTGAGTCTCCATGCCGGGCATAATCATGATGATGGACACGAGGGTCCCGAGGAGCATGAAGAAGGAAAAAGCCAGACGAGTTACGGTGGAGTTATAGGTGGAAGGGCAGCATCCCGAGAGCAGACATGGAGCAGAGCCGCAGAGACAGGACGCCTACAGGACAAACAGATATTCACAGCCCAGTTACAACAGATAATCATTTCACATCACAGTTAAACTACATACACGATAAAAACACTATCATACATCTGGATTATATAACACATCAAACTCTACACAGTGTAGTACATCATTTAGCACAATATAGATTCACAGCTAGATCTTATAATACATAGTACAATACAGCACAGACATTAGACTACATGACTGATTAACAACATGAAACAGGCTGTAATATAGATCAAAGGCATTATATAGCACAATAACTAGTAACATAATAGTTACATTAGATCAATTAAATAACACAGCAACGCACTGATCTATTACCCAACAGATAAACAAAACAATATAACTAACTAAGCAAATTAAGTAGGTTACTTAACAGCGAAATAATATAAAAAATAAATATTATAACAGTATAATAGATGGGCTACATGATGGATGACTAGCATAGCTTCGCATAATAATTGGCTCCATTACAGGTTAAATGCAGTGTTGCTATTAGTAGAAAAGCATTATAATTTTAAAAATAATATTAGTTACATTAGCATGGACTAAGACTAAAAAATACTATAGTGCTACTGTGATTAATTATATCACATTGCTTTCCTGAGTGGCAGTATATGGGCATCACAGAGAAACTAAATACTGTAATAAATATTTTGTATCATGATTAGGGCTGTGTATCGGCAAGAACCTGGCGATACAATACGTATCGTGATACAGCGCTCACAATTCAGTATATCACGATATACTGTGATACTGCAAGTAAAGTGATATATTGCAATTTTTTAAATCCTACTATTAAAACACACCACTGTATGAACAGGTTTATCAATGTTTACAATAACACTGCGCCCTTGTGCTGCTTGTTAATGTTGGAGTGGAGCTGAAAATGGATTACAACACTGCCATCTAGTGGTCAGAGGTTTAAACACAACACACAATGATTCACTGTCTGCCAGTAATCTGTGTATCGATACTGTGTTTTTGAGAATCGATACAAGATCACCAAACATTATATCCTGATATCCGGGTTATAATTCAACTTATAAACAAACAGCATGTACGACACAGCACTCATCTATTATATAATGGGTTCCCATGGGTTCCTCAGTAAAGCTTAAATAGTTCTTCAAATCTATTAACAATGCGTTGTATATGTTTCTGTATAGAACCTTTTCTGCGGTTCTGCTAGTAACCCTTTCTTGGTGCTATGTAGAACCACATACAACCCATTCTCCAACAATCAACCATTTAAGTATGAATTGCTTCTATACAGAACTCGTGGTTCTAAACAAAATCTTACCAAAGAACCCTCAGAACATATCATGCACAATTCACATATACATATAATAAAGGGAACTGTTCTATTTAGAACCATGAGTTCTATACTGAACCATATACTTTGGTGAAATGGTTCTTTGGACTGATGGAGAATGCTTTTTTGAATGGTTCTATAGAGAGATTCCCTGTATAGTGATCGTCTATTGTGGACATCAAAACAACAGCAGAACCCTCCTTGGTGCTATATAGAACTCTCTATAGACAGCTGAAGAACACTGATGGAGAATGTGGTGTATGTGGTTAAGTATTGGTTCTATATAGCACCAAACAGGGTTCTACTGTTGTTATGACATCCACAGAAGAACACTATATATCTCTATAACTCTCTACAGAACCACATGTTCTATCAATCTGAGGAACTGTTACACGGCTCAACGTATCAATAAGCGTGAAATGGGTCTTTATAGGGAACACAATGGTTCTAAACTGAACAAACCCCTTTAATACAGAACCTTAAAGAACCATGAGAGTGTAAAACAGTACAATAGACCACTAGCATACTATTTCACATTACTCAGGACTGTGTAGCAGATGTATGAGGTATGTACTGGGGAATTTGGGTCTTTTTAAGATATTTTTAATATATTTGAGATTATCTAGAACATTTCTTATATGAACTAACACAGAGATTTGTTTCTGACAGTAAAGTCCAACAACTAAGTGAAACAGAAAACTAGTATAACGTTAAAGTAAAGCAGTTGTGTGACTTGTGTGGCACAGTATTGATAAAAAAACATATAAAAAGATATAAAAGTCATACGAGCCAAATATCTGAAACATGTCGTCATAATTATGTTCATATGACCGAAACCGGAATAACAGGAGTGAGCTAGCCTGGTTAGCTACACACACCTCACCGAGTTAAACTCACTCAAACTCCTCACTAAGACTGAATATACAGAATAAACATGTACAATAATATTCACACAGCTTTAAAAAGTTACTCACGCAGCTCGCAAGAGAGCACAGAGCCATACAAGCTCCCATTTTCACTCGAACACGAACACAAACACAAACACAACAAACTCAAACTGCTAAACTAACACAACACGGAAGCGTCCTCTGCCAGAGAAGCGCTGAGCCGAAACTCAACAGCTCCACGCTGATTGGTTCTCTCGCCTCCGCGCTTTAGAAATGGACCAATCAGATGGAAGCGTGCTCAGTCCAGTGAACTAGGCGTGTCATGAAATCCTAGCAGCAGTAAGAGGGTTTAGTGATTTTCTTAAGAGTGACACAAACTCCTATGGAACTTTCTGGAGATACATAGAACCACATATGGTTCTTTTTTACTGGTTCTCAAAGAACCAATAAAGTACCTCTTCGTCATTATAAAAAAAAACTTTTTTGAATTTAAACAAACACATGCCTACTGGCCAACACATACATTATACATATTCACAGCAGTGCTGCTGCTGGAGTGTTTAAACACTGTGTCCACTCACTGTCCACTCTGTTAGATACTCCTACTACTTGCTGGTCCACCTTGTAGATGTAAAGTCAGAGACAGTAGCTCATCTGCTGCTGCACAGTTTGTGTTCCTCTAGTTCTTCATCAGTGGACACAGGACGCCGCCCACAGGACACTGCTGTCTGGATAGTTTTGGTTGGTGGACGATTCTCAGTCCAGCAGTGACACTGAGGTGTTCAAACACTCCAGCAGCAGCACTGCTTTGTCTGATCCACTCACACCAGCACACTCTACTAACACACCACCACCAAGTCACTGCAGTGCTGAGAATGACCCACCTCCCTAATAGTATCTGCTCTGTGGGGGTCCTGTGGGGGTCCTGATCATTAAAGAACAGAGTAATAAAGTATACAGAGAATCAGATGAACTACAGTCTGTAAGTGAAGCTCCTGTATGGTCAGTGGAGCTGATACAGTGGACAGTGAGTGGAGGTCCTGTATGGTCAGTGGAGCTGATACAGTGGACAGTGAGTGGAGGTCCTGTATGGTCAGTGGAGCTGATACAGTGGACAGTGAGTGGAGGTCCTGTATGGTCAGTGGAGCTGATACAGGGGACGTTATAGGTGTGTTGGTACCATATATATATATATATATATATCTATAAACATACCACATTAATTACAGTTTCTAATCTGATGTCTTCTGACTTCATAACTGGACCCAGAGTGGGTTTATCATAGCATCATTAACACTCTGTATTTGTTTAAACAGGTTTGCTGCTGAATAAACTAAAGTTAATGGAGTGATGCGGACCACCGCTCCAATCTCGCTGACGCCATAAACAACCAAATGTGCAGCAACAGACCTTTAATGCCCGTTTTAACACTGAGGTTAATGAAGAGGACACTGCCAACAGCACAGTCTGCAGAGATGACACAGCTGAAACTGCACCAAAGTGAACTGCAGATGGCTGAAAGGGGAATTCCACTGATATTTTTCAAAATTCCTGCACAGGTCTGCAAAGTCATTGGGGGTAGTTTGAGATCCATTAAGAGTCAGAACTGTTCACAGTGGTGGTGAATGGAACCAGACGTCCACCCCTGAAAGCTCTCTCATCGTTATGAGTTAACTGCTGGTTGTCGGGTTGTGTTATGTTTTGAGGTGATTTTGAGTTTCTACAATTGACCATTTCACTCTAAAGTACTGCAAATATATAAACAAATGTATTATTATTATTAATATTTAAAGCCAGTCAGGTTACTTCTCAATGAAAGTATTTCTTCTTCAGTGTGTACACACATGAAGGTCAGAGCAGAGAGAGTGGAAGCAGATTTAACTTGGAGCGGTGGCCGAGCGAGAGACTGGAGGGGTCCTGGCAGACGTGTTGGCTCTCTACTGGAGAACATTACAGCAGAAATTAGACAGATGTGCTCTGCTGTGGCATCAAGGTCAAGATCTCAGCTCAGAGTCCGCTGAGTTTCTCCATCTGACAGATAAATTAACCTGCTTTCATTACAGTTACAGATACACAGTGATGTGTTCAAACAACAAGACAACCAGCGCCTGATCCCACGAACCAGCACCTGATCCCACTAACCAGCACCTGATCCCACTAACCAGCACCTGATCCCACTAACCAGCACCTGATCCCACTAACTAGCACCTGATTCCACTAACCAGCACCTGATCCCACCAAACAGCACCTGATCCCACCAAACAGCACCTGATTCCACTAACCAGCACCTGATCCCACTAACCAGCACCTGATCCCACTAACCAGCACCTGATACCCTACCAGCACCTGATCCCACTAACCAGCACCTGATTCCACTAACCAGCACCTGATCCCACCAAACAGCACCTGATCCCACCAAACAGCACCTGATTCCACTAACCAGCACCTGATCCCACCAAACAGCACCTGATCCCACTAACCAGCACCTGATCCCACTAACCAGCACCTGATCCCACTAACTAGCACCTGATTCCACTAACCAGCACCTGATCCCACCAAACAGCACCTGATTCCACTAACCAGCACCTGATCCCACTAACCAGCACCTGATTCCACTAACCAACACATCTGATCCCACTAACCTTCACCAGTTCCCACTAACCAGCACCTGATCCTGCTAACCAGCACCTGATCCCACTAACCAGCACCTGATTCCACTAACCAACACATCTGATCCCACTGACCAACACATCTGATCCCACTAACCTTCACCAGTTCCCACTAACCAGCACCTGATCCCAATAACCAGCACCTGATTCCACTAACCAGCACCTGATCCCACTAACCAGCACCAGTTCTCAATAACCAGCACCTGATCCCAATAACCAGCACCTGATTCCACTAACCTTCACCAGTTCCCACTAACCTGCACCAGTTCCCACTAACCTGCACCAGTTCCCACTAACCAGCACCTGATCCCACTAACCTGCACCAGTTCCCACTAACCAGCACCTGATTCCACTAACCTTCACCAGTTCCCACTAACCTGCACCAGTTCCCACTAACCAGCACCTGATCCCACTAACCTGCACCAGTTCCCACTAACCTGCACCAGTTCCCACTAACCAGCACCTGATCCCACTTACAACATCTGATCCCACTAACCAGCACCTGATCCCACTTACAACATCTGATCCCACTTACAACATCTGATCCCACCTACCAGCTCGGTAACAGTTAAGGAGGGCGGGATGAATGTATACCAGATTGTAACTGCTGAACTATTTAAGGTGGAACGGAAAATTCCAACAGCGTACTCACTCCTGCTTCTCAGTGGGAGGGAGAGGTGGTCTCCCCTCCCCCCTCTACTCAGTGATATTGGTATGCTCCTTCACTTAAACCCCCAGAACCCACTGACTGAAGGAGGAGAGCGAGAGTGCATTGGAACCGTGAAACCGTTGTCTCCTGGTGACCATGGTAACAGGATAAAAGAATCACTGGGATTAGCTTTGCTGCGGGAGTGTACTGGGTAAGTCCCTCGTTTATTATCCCTCCTTCTTAAAATGATGCATTTATTAATGTTTATCTTTATGTTTATGTGACACATGCATGTGCATGCAACACCTGCTTGTTGCTATCGGAAACAGACAGGAGACTGATGGGTAGTGTTTGCTCCTCACAGCTGATCACAGTGTGATTTAAACTGAGTGATTAAAAACCATTAAACATAATTACCTGAAGAGCCACAGGTTAAAAACACTGTTTCCTCATTAATCATACAGGTTTATTATCCAACACTCAGTAACGGTAATGATTCTGATTAGGGTTAGATTTTGATTTTGATTTACAAACAATATTTACAAAATTTATAATTAGATCACTGAACCCTAACCCCTACATCTACACTGAACCCTAACTCCTACATTTACACTAAACCCTAACCCCTACATTTACACTAAAACCTAACCCCTACATTTACACTAAACCCTAACCCCTACATTTACACTAAACCCTAACCCCCTACATTTACACTAAACCCTAACTCCTACATTTACACTAAACACTAACCCTACATCTACACTTAAACCCTAACCCCTACATCTACACTAAACCCTAACCCCTACATCTACACTAAACCCTAACCCCTACATCTACACTAAACCCTATAACCCCTACATCTACACTAAACCCTAACCCCATACATTTACACTAAACCCTAACCCCTACATCTAAACTAAACCCTAACCCCTACATCTACACTAAACCCTAACCCCTACATCTACACTAAACCCTAACTCCTACATTTACACTAAACCCTAACTCCTACATCTACACTAAACCCTAACTCCTACATTTACACTAAACCCTAACCCCTACATCTACACTAAACCCTAACTCCTACATCTACACTAAACCCTAAACCCTACATCTACACTAAACACTAACCCCTACATCTACACTAAACCCTAACTCCTACATTTACACTAAACCCTAACCCCCTACATTTACACTAAACCCTTACCCCTACATTTACACTAAACCCTAAACCCTACATTTACACTAAACCCTAAACTCCCTACATTTTCACTAAACACTAACCCTTACATTTTACACTAAACCCTAACTCCTAAATTTACAGTAAACCCTAACCCGTACATCTACACTAAACCCTAACCCCTACATCTACACTAAACCCTAACTCCTACATTTACACTAAACCCTAACTCCTACATTTACACTAAACACTAACCCCTACATCTACACTAAACCCTAACTCCTACATTTACACTAAACCCTAACCCCTACATTTACACTAAACCTAACTCCTACATTTACACTAAACCCTAAACTCCCTACATTTACACTATACCCTAACTCCCTACATCTACACTAAAACTAAACTCTCATTTCACTAAACCCTACCCCTACATCTACACTAAACCCTAACTCCTACATTTACACTAAACCCTAACCCCTACATTTACACTAAACCCTAACCCTACATCTACACTAAACCCTAACTCATACATTTACACTAAACCCTAACCCTCTACTTCTACACTAAACCCTATAACCCCTACATCTACACTAAACCCTAACCCCTACATCTACCACTAAACCCTAACCCCTACATTTACACTAAATCCCTAACCCTAATCTACACTAAACCCTAACTCCTACATTTACACTAAACCCTAACCCCTACATCTACACTAAACCCTAACCCCTACATCTACACTAAACCCTAACTCCTACATTTACACTAAACCCTAACTCCTACATTTACACTAAACCCTAACTCACATTTACACTAAATCCCTAACCCCTTATTCATAAACCCTAATCCTACATTTACACTAAACCCTAACTCTCCCTACATCTTAACTAAACTAACCCTACATCTACATAAACTACTAACTCACTAATACCCTAAACACTAACTCCCTACATTTACACTAAACCCTAACCCTACATTTACACTAAACCCTAACCCCCTACATTTACACTAAACCCTAACCCCTACATCTACTCTAAACCCTAACCCCTACATCTACACTAAACCCTAACTCCCTACATTTACACTAAACCCTAAACCCCTACATCTACACTAAACCCTAACCCCTACATTTACACTAAACCCTAACTCCTACATTTACACTAAACCCTAACCCCTACATCTACACTAAACCCTAACTCCCTACATTTACACTAAAACCCTAACCCCTACATTTACACTAAACCCTAACCCCTACATCTACACTAAACCCTAACCCCTACATCTACACTAAACCCTAACTCCTACATTTACACTAAACCCTAACTCCTACATCTACACTAAACCCTAACTCCTACATTTACACTAAACCCTAACCCCTACATCTACACTAAACCCTAACTCCTACATTTACACTAAACCCTAACTCCTACATCTACACTAAACCCTAACTCCTACATCTACACTAAACCCTAACTCCCTACATTTACACTAAAACTAAACCCCTACATTTACACTAAACCCTAACCCCTACATCTACACTAAACCATAACCCCTACATTTACACTAAACCCTAACTCCTACATTTACACTAAACCCTAACCCCTACACTTAAACTAAACACTAACCCCTACATTTACACTAAACACTAACTCCTACATTTACACTAAACCCTAAACTCCCTACATTTACACTAAACCCTAACCCCTACATCTACACTATACCCTAACTCCCTACATTACACTAAACCCTAACCCCTACATTTACACTAAACCCTAACCCCTACATCTACACTAAACCCTAAACTCCTACATTTACACTAAACCCTAACCCTACATTTACACTAAACACTAAACTCCTACATTCTACACTAAACACTAACTCCTACATTTACACTAAACACTAACCCCTACATTTACACTAAAACCTAACCTCCTACATTTACACTAAACCCTAACTCCTACATTTACACTAAACCCTAACTCCCTACATTTACACTAAACCCTAACCCCTACATCTACACTAAACCCTAACCCCTACATATCTACACTAAACCCTAACTCCTACATTTACACTAAACCCTAACCCCTACATCTACACTAAACCCTAACTCTACATTTACACTAAACCCTAACTCCCTACATTTACACTAAACCTATAACCCCTACATCTACACTAAACCCTAACCCCTACATCTACACTAACCCTAACCCCTACATCTACACTAAACCCTAACCCCTACATCTACACTAAACCCTAACTCCTACATCTACACTAAACCCTAAACCCCTACATCTACACTAAACCCTAACCCCTACATCTACACTAAACCCTAACTCCTACATCTACACTAAACCCTAAACCCTACATCTACACTAAACCCTAACTCCTACATTTACACTAAACCCTAACTCCTACATTTACACTAAACCCTAACCCCTACATCTACACTAAACCCTAACTCCTACATTTACACTAAACCCTAACCCCTACATCTACACTAAACCCTAACCCCTACATCTACACTAAACCCTAACCCCTACATCTACACTAAACCCTAACCCCTACATCTACACTAAACCCTAACTCCTACATCTACACTAAACCCTAACTCACTTCATTTACACTAAACACCTAACTCCTTACATCTACACTAAAACCCTAACTCCTACATTTACACTAAACCCTATACTCCTACATCTACACTAAACCCTAAACTCCCTACATTTACACTAAACCCTAACTCCTACATTTACACTAAACCCTAACCCCTACATTTACACTAAACCCTAACCCCTACATTTACACTAAACCCTAACTCCCTACATTTACACTAAACCCTAACTCCCTACATTTACACTAAACCCTAACCCCTACATCTACACTAAACACTAACTCCTACATTTACACTAAACCCTAACTCCCTACATTTACACTAAACCCTAACCCCTACATTTACACTAAACCCTAACTCCCTACATTTACACTAAACCCTAACCCCTACATCTACACTAAACCCTAACTCCTACATTTACACTAAACCCTAACTCCTACATCTACACTAAACCCTAACTCCCTACATTTACACTAAACCCTTAACCCCTACATCTACACTAAAACCCTAACTCCTACATTTACACTAAACCCTAACTCCTACATTTACACTAAACACTAACCCCTACATCTACACTAAACCCTAACTCCTACATTTACACTAAACCCTAACCCCTACATTTACACTAAACCCTAACCCCTACATCTACACTAAACCCTAACCCCTACATCTACACTAAACCCTAACTCCTACATTTACACTAAACCCTAACCCCTACATCTACACTAAACCCTAACTCCTACATTTACACTAAACCCTAACTCCTACATTTACACTAAACACTAACCCCTACATCTACACTAAACCCTAACTCCTACATTTACACTAAACCCGTAACTCCTACATTTACACTAAACCCTAACCCCCTACATCTACACTAAACCCTAACCCCTACATCAACACTAAACCCTAACTCCTACATTTACACTAAACCCTAACTCCTACATTTACACTAAACCCTAACTCCCTACATTTACACTAAACCCTAACCCCTACATTTTACACTAAAACCCTAACTCCTACATTTACACTAAACCCTAACTCCTACATTTACACTAAACCCTAACCCCTACATTTACACTAAACCCTAACCCCTACATCTACACTAAACCCTAACTCTACATTTACACTAAACACTAACCCCTACATCTACACTAAAATCCCTAACCCCTACATCTACACTAAACCCTAACCCCTACATCTACACTAAACCCTAACTCCCTACATTCTACACTAAACCCTAACTCCTACATTTACACTAAACCCTAACTCCCTACATTTACACTAAACCCTAACCCCTACATCTACACTAAACCCATAACCCCTACATTTACACTAAACCCTAACTCCTACATTTACACTAAACCCTAACTCCTACATTTACACTAAACCCTAACCCCCTACATTTTACACTAAACCCTAACTCCTACATTTACACTAAACACTAACCCTCTACATTTACACTTAAACCCTAACTCCTACATTTACACTAAACCCTAACCCCTTACATTTACACTAAACCCTAACCCCTTACATCTACACTAAACCCTAACTCCTACATTTACACTAAACCCTAACTCCTACATTTACACTAAACCCTAACCCCTACATTTACACTAAACACTTAACTCCCTACATCTACACTAAACCCTAACTCCTACATTTACACTAAACCCTAACCCCTACATTTACACTAAACCCTAACTCCTACATTTACACTAAACCCTAACCCCTACATTCTACACTAAACCCTAACCCCTACATCTACACTAACCCTAACTCCTACATTTACACTAAACCCTAACTCCCTACATTTACACTAAACCCTAACCCCTACATTTACACTAAACCCTAACTCCTACATTTACACTAAACCCTAACTCCCTACATTTACACTAAACCCTAACCCCTACATTTACACTAAACACTAACTCCTACATTTTACACTAAAACCCTAACCCCTTACATTTACACTAAACCCTAACTCCCTACATTTACACTAAACCCTAACCCCTACATTTACACTAAACCCTAACCCCTACATTTACACTATAACCCTAACACCTACATTTTACACTAAACACCTAACCCTGACATTTACACTAAAACCCCTAACCCCTACATTTACACTAAACCCTAACTCCTACATTTACACTAAACCCTAACCCCTACATTTACACTAAAACCCTAACTCATACATTTACACTAAACTCTAACCTCTACATTTAAACTAAACCCTAACCTCTACATTTACACTAAACCCTAACCCCTACATCTACACAAAATCCTAACCCTTACATTTACACCAAACCCTACCCCCTACATTTACACTAAACCCTAACTCCTACATTTACACTAAACCCTAACCCCTACATCTACACTAAACCCTAACCCCTACATTTACACTAAACCCTAACCCCTACATTTACACTAAACCCTAACCTCCTACATCTACACTAAACCCTAACCCCTACATTTACACTAAACCCTAACTCCTACATTTACACTAAACCCTAACTCCTACATTTACACTAAACCCTAACCCCTACATCTACACTAAACCCTAACCCCTACATCTACACTAAACCCTAACCCCTACATTTACACTAAACACTAACCCCTACATTTACACTAAACCCTAACTCCTACATTTACACTAAACACTAACCCTTACATTTACACTAAACACTAACTCCCTACATTTACACTAAACCCTAAACCTTACATTTACACTAAACCCTAACCCCTACATTTACACTAAACCCTAACCCCTACTATTTACCCTAACTCCTACATACACTAACACTAACCCCTACATTTACACTAAACACTAACCCCTACATTTACACTAAACCCTAACTCCTACATTTACACTAAACACTAACCCCGTACATCTTACACTAAACACTAACCCCTACATTTACACTAAACCCTAACTCCTACATTTTACACTAAACCCTAACTCCCTACATTTACACTAAACCCTAACCCCTACATCTACACTAAACCCTTTAACCCTACATTTTACACTAAACCCGTAACCCCTACATTTACACTAAACCCCTAACTCCCTACATCTACTACTAAACCCCTAAACCCCTACATTTACACTAAACCCTAACCCCTACATTTACACTAACACTAACTCCTACATTTACCATAAACACTACCCCTACATTTTACACTAAACACTAACCCCTACATTTACACTAAACCCTAACTCCTACATCTACACTAAACTAACCCTCTACATCTAACTAACACTAACTCTACATACACTATACCCTTAAATCCTACATTTTACACTAACTACCACGAAACCCCTACTTTACACTAAAACCTAACCCTACATCTACACACTAAACCCTAACTACATTTTCACTAAACCCTAAACCCTACATTTACACATGAAAAACCCTAACCCCTACATTTACACTAAACACTAACCCTACATTTGCACTAAACCCTAACTCCTACATTTACACTAACCCCTAATCTCCTACATTTACACTAAACCCTAAACTACATTTACACTAAAAACGAACTTCTACATTTACACTAAAACACTAACCCTACATTTACACTAAAACATACCCTCTACATTTACACTAAACCCTAACTACATTTACACTAAACACTAACTCCCTACACTGAAACCCTGACCCTACATCTACACAAACCCTACCCCTACCTCTACACTAAACACCTAACCCCTACATTTACACTAAACCCTAACTCCTACATTTACACTAAACCCTAACCCTCTACATTTACACTAAACCCTAACCCCCTACATCTACACTAAACCCTAACCCTACATTTACACTAAAACCCTAACTCCTACATTTACACTAAACCCTAAACCCCTACATTTACACTAAACACTAACCCTACATTTACACTAAACCCTAACCCTACATCTACACTAAACCCCTAAACCACTACATTTACACTAAACCCTAACCTCCTACATTTACACTAAACCCTAACCCCTACCATTTACACTAAAACCCTAACCCCTACATTTGACACTAAATCCCTAACCCCTACATTTACACTAAACCATTAACCCCTACATTTACACTATAACCCTAACTCTACATTTTACCACTAAACCCTAAACCCTTACACTTACACTAAACCCTAAACCCTTACACTAAACCCTAAACCCTTACACTTACACTAAACCCTAAACCCCTACATTTACACTAAACCCTAACCCCTACTATTTACACTAAACCCTAACCCCTACATCTGTTACACTAACCCTAACCTACTACACACACTAAACCCTATAACCCTGACATTTACATAAACCCTACACTTACTACATTTACACTAAACACTATACCCTCACATTTACACTAAACCCTAACTACATCTTACACTAAACCCTAACCCCTACAATTACACTAAACCCTAACTCCTACATTTACACTAAACCCTAACCCCTACATTTACACTCAAACCCTAACCCTACAAATTACACTAAACCCAACACCCTACATCTACACTAAAACACCAACCCCTACATTTACACTAAACACTAACTCCTACATTTACACTAAACCTTATCCCTTACATTTACACTAAACCCTAACTCCTACATTTACACTAAACACTAACCCCCTACATTTACACTAAACCCTATAACCCCTACATTTACACTAAACCCTAACACCTATATTTACACTAAACCCTAACCATTACATTTACAATAAACCCTAACTCCTACATTTACACTAAACCCTAACCCTTACATTTACACTAAACCCTAACTCCTACATTTACACTATACCCTAACCCCTACATTTACACTAAACACTAACTCCTACATTTACACTAAACCTTATCCCTTACATTTACACTAAACCCTAACTCCTACATTTACACTAAACACTAACCCCTACATTTACACTAAACCCTAACCCCTACATTTACACTAAACCCTAACACCTATATTTACACTAAACCCTAACCATTACATTTACAATA
>CM038703.1:1417019-1434519 GCA_021613375.1 Megaleporinus macrocephalus
TGACAGAAGCGGAACCAGACAGACCTTCTACTCTTGTAGCTCTCAAGGTTCCATGTACTGTGGGTTCTGAGATGCTTTTCTGCCCCACAGTTGTACAGCGTGGTCATCTGAGTAGGCGCAGCCTTTCTGCCAGCTGGAATCAGTCTAGCCATTCTCCACTGACCTCTTTCATCAACAAGGTCTGCAGAACTGCTGCTCACTGGATGTTTTTTTATTTACTGTTCTATTCTGAGTAACTCTAGAGAAGCTGTGTGTGTGATGATCCCAGTAGACCAGCACTCATAGAGATACTCAAGCCAGCGTGTCTGACACCAACATTTATACCACACTTCATACCAAGCAATTGTTTCTAAACCTAAAGCAGCTGCATCTCTATGGACAAACTTTCAGAGTGAGATATGGTCCGAGTCACTGGACCAGAAAATATTCACGCTACCCTGGTTTTCCAGTTGTTCCTGTATTTAGTTCAAAACCCTGTCTAGTTAGTTTACAGCATTTTTATCTTGTATCACTTTGTCCAGCTTGTTGGAATGACCATCTTGTTTAGTTCCTTGTTTGCTGGCCTGCTGTCTGAGGGGAAAGCAGATCGTCTCCTAAACAGTTCAATCTGTGTTGCTTTTGGCAAAATGTAGGCAGAACTGTTTACATCTCACAGCAAACGAGCACAGCTGAAGAATCCCACATCCATCTAAATATAATATGTACCTGGGATAATCCTGCAAGCTCTTCTTTGATGTTGCTGAAATGTTTTGTTTTGATATCAGGCCAGTGAACTATGGCAGGCAGGGGCTGTGTATCCCCAAAACAGGCCAAACATGGAAGGATACCAACTTATCAACAGCCACACCAAATTTCTTAGCAGCCTCCTGTTAACTGAAGACACAGTGTGGTCGCAAGTCTTTTACAGCCTTTAAGACCTCCAGGGTGATTTAATTGATTAGAATTTAAATAAATTAACATTGGTTACTGTGCTTGGCATGGTACTGTATGGTTAGAAGGTCACCTGTGTGCACCTTTTCCTTCAGATCACATCCAGATGGTTGTTTTTCCCCCTAAGCATCAGTTCTGGTCTGCAGTGCTGGGAAGCTTTAACACGTGCTGTTCTTTTCCAGGATGAGATCTTTAAATGAGATCCGCTCGGAGCTCCGTTACACATTTCCACTTGTTTTTCAGTGTCATTTCAAATGATCTGGCTGCTCACAGACGCTCCGTGCCCGTCTCTCTCGCTGCCGCTGCTAATTACACAGTGAGGATGGAAGGCTGTCTCCTGCGAAGAGACAAAGAGCCTTTTTAATTCATTAGCGCTCCCATCCACAGATCAATGGGTCACCCTTTTAGCATATTACCCAAGATGAGATGAGATGTTTACTCTGTGTCCTTCAAACCGGATGAACGCGGGGTGTCCTTGCTTTGTGTTGTATTGTACCTACATATGCAGAAACATTTATTTACAAGTTCAGAAGAAGCTGAGTTCGTCAGCGTCACCCGAGTTACAGAATGAACAAGATTCCCACAGAGAATAGCTTCATTTATCTCAGTCTTAGCCATGTTTAAATCAGTCATAGCTGGGTTTAACTCAGTCATAGCTGTGTTTAACTCAGTCATAGCTGGGTTTAACTCAGTCATAGCTGTGTTTAACTCAGTCTTAGCCATGTTTAGCTCAGTCATAGTTGTGTTTAGTTCAGTTATAGCTGTGTTTAGCTCAGTCATAGTTGTGTTTAGTTCAGTTATAGCTGTGTTTAGTTAAGTCATAGCCATGTTTAGCTCAGTCATAGCTGGGTTTAACTCAGTTATAGTCGTGTTTAACTCAGTCATAGTTGTGTTTAGTTCAGTTATAGCTGTGCTTAGTTAAGTCATAGCCATGTTTAACTCAGTCATAGCTGAGTTTAACTCAGTCATAGCCGTGTTTAACTCAGTCATAGTCGTGTTTAACTCAGTCATAGCTGTGTTTAACTCAGTCATAGCCGAGTTTAACTCAGTCATAGTTGTGTTTAACTCAGTCATAGTTGTGTTTAACTCAGTCATAGTTGTGTTTAGTTAAGCTATAGTCGTGTTTAACTCAGTTATAGTCGTGTTTAACTCAGTCATAGTTGTGTTTAGTTAAGCTATAGTCGTGTTTAACTCAGTTATAGTCGTGTTTAACTCAGTCATAGTTGTGCTTAGTTAAGTTATAGTTGTGTTTAACTCAGTTATAGTTGTGTTTAACTCAGTCATAGTTGTGTTTAACTCAGTTATAGTTGTGTTTAACTCAGTCATAGTTGTGTTTAACTCAGTCATAGTTGTGCTTAGTTAAGTTATAGTTGTGTTTAACTCAGTTATAGTTGTGTTTAACTCAGTCATAGTTGTGTTTAACTCAGTCATAGTTGTGCTTAGTTAAGTTATAGTTGTGTTTAACTCAGTTATAGTTGTGTTTAACTCAGTCATAGTTGTGTTTAACTCAGTCATAGCCGTGTTTAACTCAGTCATAGTTGTGTTTAACTCAGTCATAGTTGTGCTTAGTTAAGTTATAGTTGTGTTTAACTCAGTTATAGTTGTGTTTAACTCAGTCATAGTTGTGTTTAACTCAGTCATAGTTGTGTTTAGTTAAGCTATAGTCGTGTTTAACTCAGTTATAGTCGTGTTTAACTCAGTCATAGTTGTGCTTAGTTAAGTTATAGTTGTGTTTAACTCAGTTATAGTTGTGTTTAACTCAGTCATAGTTGTGTTTAACTCAGTCATAGTTGTGCTTAGTTAAGTTATAGTTGTGTTTAACTCAGTTATAGTTGTGTTTAACTCAGTCATAGTTGTGTTTAACTCAGTCATAGTTGTGCTTAGTTAAGTTATAGTTGTGTTTAACTCAGTTATAGTTGTGTTTAACTCAGTTATAGTTGTGTTTAACTCAGTCATAGTTGTGTTTAACTCAGTCATAGTTGTGCTTAGTTAAGTTATAGTTGTGTTTAACTCAGTTATAGTCGTGTTTAACTCAGTTATAGTCGTGTTTAACTCAGTCATAGTTGTGCTTAGTTAAGTTATAGTTGTGTTTAACTCAGTTATAGTCGTGTTTAACTCAGTCATAGTTGTGCTTAGTTAAGTTATAGTTGTGTTTAACTCAGTTATAGTTGTGTTTAACTCAGTCATAGTTGTGTTTAGTTCAGTTATAGCTGTGCTTAGTTAAGTTATAGTCGTGTTTAACTCAGTTATAGTCGTGTTTAACTCAGTCATAGTTGTGCTTAGTTAAGTTATAGTCGTGTTTAACTCAGTTATAGTCGTGTTTAACTCAGTCATAGTTGTGCTTAGTTAAGTTATAGTTGTGTTTAACTCAGTTATAGTTGTGTTTAACTCAGTCATAGTTGTGTTTAGTTCAGTTATAGCTGTGCTTAGTTAAGTTATAGTCGTGTTTAACTCAGTTATAGTCGTGTTTAACTCAGTCATAGTTGTGCTTAGTTAAGTTATAGTTGTGTTTAACTCAGTTATAGTTGTGTTTAACTCAGTCATAGTTGTGTTTAGTTCAGTTATAGCTGTGCTTAGTTAAGTTATAGTCGTGTTTAACTCAGTTATAGTCGTGTTTAACTCAGTCATAGTTGTGCTTAGTTAAGTCATAGCTGTGTTTAACTCAGTTATAGTCGTGTTTAACTCAGTCATAGTTGTGTTTAGTTCAGTTATAGTCGTGTTTAACTCAGTCATAGTTGTGTTTAGTTCAGTTATAGCTGTGCTTAGTTAAGTCATAGCTGTGTTTAACTCAGTCATAGCCGTCTTCAGCTCAGTGGCAAATCTACATAAACATGTACACACAAAGTTCTTCTGTCACATTTTTCACTATTAAGTGGTTGAAAACTATAGTGAAAGTAGTCTGTTTTAACCAGCTCTGTCTCTTTTCACTTATAACCAGTATTTAATAGCACACTGAAAATGAAAGAAATGTCATAATTGAGTAATTTTCCATTCAGTAAGGATCAAAGGTCAAAGATCAGGGCAGACTGTGTAGTGTCACACACCTATCAAATGAGATTAGTTAAATTAGGTTCAGTTCACCACAACTCCTGTTAGCTGGAGAGAGTGATAGAGGGATGGAGAACAGAGAGAGATGGATGAGACAGATGAGAGGAGAAGGTAGTGTGAGAGATGGGAGGAAGCAGTCTATCCTCCACTCCTACGCGTGCCGAGGTTGAAGACTAAAATATTGATGCGTGGTTACCGCGGACCACTTTCCAGCACGTGTTAGACTCAGTTCTTTCTCACGAGTTCACAAGCAAAGGACAGCATCGCCAGTTCCAAGCGTGGGCTGTGGGGTTAAATCTTACAGTCATGTGGTTAAATCATGTGGTTTGTGTTTAAATCTTGTGGTTTGTGTTTAAATCTTGTGGTTTGTGTTTAAATCTTGTGGTTTGTGGTTAAATCTTGTGGTTTGTGTTTAAATTTCATGGTTTTGTGGTTAAATCTTGAAGTTATGTGATTAAATCTTGAGGTTATGTGGATAAATCTTGAGGTTATGTGGTTAAATCTTGTGGTTTGTGGTTAAATCTTGAGGTTATGTGGTTAAATCTTGAGGTTATGTGGTTAAATCTTGAGGTTACGTGGTTAAATCTTGTGGTTTGTGGTTAAATCTTGTGGTTTGTGGTTAAATCTTGTGGTTTGTGGTTAAATCTTGTGGTTTGTGGTTAAATCTTGCGGTTATGTGGTTAGACCTTGAGGTTATGTGGTTAAACCTTGTGGTTTGTGGATAAATCTTGAGGTTATGTGGTTAAATCTTGAGGTTATGTGGTTAAATCTTGTAGTTTGTGGTTAAATTTTGAGGTTATGTGGTTAAATCTTGAGGTTATGTGGTTAAATCTTGAGGTTATGTGGATAAATCTTGTGGTTTGTGGTTAAATCTTGTGGTTTGTGGTTAAATCTTGCGGTTATGTGGTTAGACCTTGAGGTTATGTGGTTAAATCTTGAGGTTATGTGGATAAATCTTGAGGTTATTTGGATAAATCTTGTGGTTTGTGGTTAAATCTTGTGGTTTGTGGTTAAATCTTGCGGTTATGTGGTTAGAACTTGAGGTTATGTGGTTAAATCTTGTGGTTTGTGGATAAATCTTGAGGATATGTGGTTAAATCTTGAGGTTATGTGGATAAATCTTGAGTTTATGTGGTTAAATCTTGAGGTTATGTGGATAAATCTTGAGGTTATGTGGTTAAATCTTGAGATTATGTGGCTAAATATTGTGGTTTGTGGTTAAATCTTGTGGTTTGTGGTTAAATCTTGTGGTTTGTGGTTAAATCTTGCGGTTATGTGGTTAAATCTTGTGGTTTGTGGTTAAATCTTGAGGTTATGTGGTTAAATCTTGTGGTTATGTGGTTAAATCTTGAGGTTAAGTGGTTAAACCTTGAGGTTATGTGGTTAAATCTTGAGGTTATGTGGTTAAATCTTGTGGTTTGTGGTTAAATCTTGAGGTTATGTGGTTAAATCTTGTGGTTATGTGGTTAAATCTTGAGGTTAAGTGGTTAAACCTTGAGGTTATGTGGTTAAATCTTGAGGTTATGTGGTTAAATCTTGAGGTTACGTGGTTAAATCTTGAGGTTACGTGGTTAAATCTTGAGATTATGTGGCTAAATCTTGTGGTTTGTGGTTAAATTTTGTGGTTTGTGGTTAAATCTTGTGGTTTGTGGTTAAATCTTGAGGTTATGTGGTTAAATCTTGAGGTTATGTGGTTAAATCTTGAGGTTATGTGGTTAAATCTTGTGGTTATGTGGTTAAATCTTGTGGTTATGTGGTTAAATCTTGTGGTTATGTGGTTAAATCTTGTGGTTATGTGGTTAAATCTTGAGGTTATGTGGTTAAATCTTGTGGTTATGTGGTTAAATCTTGTGGTTATGTGGTTAAATCTTGAGGTTATGTGGTTAAATCTTGTGGTTATGTGGTTAAATCTTGTGGTTATGTGGTTAAATCTTGAGGTTATGTGGTTAAATCTTGTGGTTATGTGGTTAAATCTTGTGGTTATGTGGTTAAATCTTGAGGTTATGTGGTTAAATCTTGTGGTTATGTGGTTAAATCTTGTGGTTATGTGGTTAAATTTTGTGGTTATGTGGTTAAATCTTGTGGTTATGTGGTTAAATCTTGTGGTTATGTGGTTAAATCTTGTGGTTATGTGGTTAAATCTTGTGGTTATGTGGTTAAATCTTGTGGTTATGTGGTTAAATTTTGTGGTTATGTGGTTAAATCTTGAGGTTACGTGGTTAAATCTTGAGGTTATGTGGTTAAATCTTGTGGTTATGTGATTAAATATTACGGTTAATATTGCGGTCATGTGGTTTAGTGCTGCAGAAACTCATGACTGGTTAATTAATACTTAGAAACAGTCACAGGAAATGAGGGAGAATATCTGTAGTATAAAAAACCACACATGGGTTGTAATGCACTGGTTACCATGGAAGCAAGGGAGAGCAAGCGAGGGGGGGTGCACAGAGAGTGGAGCGGGGGTCTCTTCAACAAATTCACATAACAGTCTACAAATAGAAACATCTAATCCAGATTCTCAGGACTGAAGTTCTCGTGGTTTAGCACCAGGTTGTGTGTTTGGATGATAGAAAAGTTGCATGTGCACAAATTACAGCTCAGAATATTTTTTTATTATCATTTAAATTACAAGTTTAATTTTTGATATTTTAGTGAAAAATAAATGAATAGAAATACATTTATTTACTGATCTGCTTCAACTAGCACATTAGTTTGTGGTGCTAATAAAAGTGGAGCTGCTCGTCTCTTCACTCTCTTCAGTGTTGAAGCTGCTCCATGTTGTCCGAGTGAAATGTACAGAAATGTAATATATATATATATATATATATATATATATTATAAACATAAACATTCTTAGCATCTCCTTCACTAAGTCTGTTAATGTAATGTAAAGTAAGACTTGAGCAGAAGGAGGAGAGGGTGAGAGAGTGAACATGATGGAAGCAGGCAGGATATTGACTGACAGGGAAACTGAGAAGTGTCTCTATTTCCGAATCTAGTTTTATTCCGGGCTCTCATTTGCACATCATCTGAGCTGCCAGCCTGTGAGAGCTTCTCTCGCACTCTGTGTTTTTGCACCTCACTCTTTAGCACTTGGAGAGTCTGTGTGTTCTACCGCTTCGTGGCTGAGCTGATGTTTCTCATAGATGCTCCATTTTACTATTATAGCACTTACAGTTGTCCAGGGCAGCTCTAGTGGGACAGAAACTTTAGAGGTGACGCCGTGGCCCTATAACACTGTCCTGTTTACTGAGCGTAAGTAGTGCTGAAGGTAATATCACACTTATTTCAGTAGATATGGGTCTCACGCACACACTCACACCTATGTTCAGTTTAGAGTGAGGATCCTAACATGCATGTGTTTGGACTGTGGGAGGAAACCGGAGTACCTGGAGGAACCCACTCAAACACGGGACACAGGACACTCCTGGACACAGAAGCAGTAACTCAGCATAGACTGTAAGATGTTTGCTGTCTGTGGTGCTGAATCAACCCTTTATGTGCCAGATCCAGCAATCTAGAACCCTGTCCAGGGTGCTCAATCATGCTTTATGTGTCCTAGTGATGTTAGAGTGACTGTAGATTGTAGATTATCCTAAATCCAGCCTGTTTATTTACATCTGTTCTAATCAGATCTGCTGTTCTTACTAGTTAACATAAACTTATTGATCAGATAAAGACCTTTACACTATCAGCTCAGGCGCCTCAGCGATATATATTTATATATATGTATATATTTTATATACATCGATCAGCCATAACATTACTGACCACTGTATCAGCTCCACTGACCATACAGGACCTCCACTCACTGTCCACTGTATCAGCTCCACTGACCATACAGGACCTCCACTCACTGTCCACTGTATCAGCTCCACTGACCATACAGGACCTCCACTCACTGTCCACTGTATCAGCTCCACTGACCATACAGGACCTACACTCACTGTCCACTGTATCAGCTCCACTGACCATACAGGAGCTCCACTCACTGTCCACTGTATCAGCTCCACTGACCATACAGGACCTCCACTCACTGTCCACTGTATCAGCTCCACTGACCATACAGGACCTCCACTCACTGTCCACTGTTTCAGCTCCACTGACCATACAGGACCTCCACTCACTGTCCACTGTATCAGCTCCACTGACCATACAGGACCTCCACTCACTGTCCACTGTATCAGTTCCACTGACCATACAGGACCTCCACTCACTGTCCACTGTATCAGCTCCACTGACCATACAGGACCTACACTCACTGTCCACTGTATCAGCTCCACTGACCATACAGGACCTCCACTCACTGTCCACTGTATCAGCTCCACTGACCATACAGGACCACCACAGAGCAGATACTATTAGGGAGGTGGGTCATTCTCAGCACTGCAGTGATACTGATGGAGACGCTGCATACAGACTTCATCCCAAACTGTAGCTGGTGCACAATTTTAAATCCAGATAATCCCATCATGCACTGATACAAATCTGTGAATTTCATCATGCATGTTAAAGAACCGCATCTTAGAACATCCAGCATCTATCAGCACAGGAACCACAAGGCTTAAACTGAACCACAGGAACCTTACATCTGAACGCAGAACCATTTAGGAACCTATAGGTTTGAGAATGCAGAACCCTATATACAAACCTAGAACCGTTTAGGAAGCTGTAGGTTTAAGGATGTAGACAGGGTTCTGTGTTATGGGTTATGCTGGTTATGCTCAGATCCTGGTGGAGAACGTCTGTTCAGAGAACAGCAGCTGCAGAATCACTGTATGCTAATTGCAGTGTGTCTTGGACAGCGAGAAGGTCTGACGCCCAGAACACACGCCTGGAAATAGAAACCTTCACATCTTCATCCTCCCCTCCGAACCAGCCCGCCCACGAGCACCGTCCAGAACACGAGCACCGTCCAGAACACTAGAACCATCCAGAACATGAACACCATCCAGAACACAAGCACCGTCCAGAACACTAGCACCGTCCAGAACACAAACACCGTCCAGAACACAAACACAGTCCAGAACACGAACACCATCCAGAACATGAACACCATCCAGAACACAAGCACCGTCCAGAACACAAACACAGTCCAGAACACGAGCACCGTCCAGAACACGAGCACCGTCCAGAACACGAGCACCGCCCAGAACACTAGAACCATCCAGAACATGAACACCATCCAGAACACAAGCACCGTCCAGAACACTAGCACCGTCCAGAACACAAACACCGTCCAGAACACAAACACAGTCCAGAAAACAAACACCGTCCAGAACACGAACACCATCCAGAACATGAACACCATCCAGAACACAAGCACCGTCCAGAACACAAACACAGTCCAGAACACGAGCACCGTCCAGAACACGAGCACCGTCCAGAACACGAGCACCGCCCAGAACACTAGCACCATCCAGAACATGAACACCATCCAGAACACAAGCACCGTCCAGAACACGAGCACCGTCCAGAACACAAACACCGTCCAGAACACGAACACCATCCAGAACATGAACACCATCCAGAACACAAGCACCGTCCAGAACACGAGCACCGTCCAGAACACGAGCACCGTCCAGAACACGAGCACCGTCCAGAACACGAGCACCATCCAGAACACAAACACCGTCCAGAACACAAACACCGTCCAGAACACAAACACAGTCCAGAACACGAGCACCGTCCAGAACACGAGCACCGTCCAGAACACGAGCACAGTCCAGAACACGAGCACCGTCCAGAACACGAGCACCGTCCAGAACACAAACACCGTCCAGAACACGAGCACCGTCCAGAACACGAACACCGTCCAGAACACGAGCACCGTCCAGAACACGAGCACCGTCCAAAACACGAGCACCGTCCAGAACACAAACACCGTCCAGAACACGAGCACTGTCCAGAACACAAACACCGTCCAGAACACGAGCACCGTCCAGAACACGAGCACCGCCAGAACACGAACACCATCCAGAACATGAACACCATCTAGAACACGAGCACCATCCAGAACATGAACACCATCCAGAACACAAGCACTGTCCAGAACACTAGCACCGTCCAGAACACAAACACCGTCCAGAACACGAACACCATCCAGAACATGAACACCATCCAGAACACAAGCACCGTCCAGAACACAAACACAGTCCAGAACACGAGCACCGTCCAGAACACAAACACAGTCCAGAACACGAGGACCGTCCAGAACACAAACACAGTCCAGAACACGAGCACCGTCCAGAACACGAGCACCGTCCAGAACACAAACACCGTCCAGAACACAAACACCATCCAGAACATGAACACCATCCAGAACACAAACACCGTCCAGAACACGAGCACCGTCCAGAACACAAACACCGTCCAGAACACAAGCACCGTCCAGAACACAAACACCGTCCAGAACATGAGCACCGTCCAGAACACAAGCACTGTCCAGAACACGAGCACCGTCCAGAACACAAACACCGTCCAGAACACGAGCACTGTCCAGAACACAAACACCGTCCAGAACACGAGCACCGTCCAGAACACAAACACCGTCCAGAACACGAGCACCGTCCAGAACACGAACACCGTCCAGAACACGAGCACCGTCCAGAACACGAGCACCGTCCAAAACACGAACACCATCCAGAACACGAGCACCGTCCAGAACATGAACACCGTCCAGAACACAAGCACCGTCCAGAACACAAACACCGTCCAGAACACGAACACCATCCAGAACACGAGCACCGTCCAGAACACGAACACCATCCAGAACACAAACATCGTCCAGAACACAAGCACCGTCCAGAACACGAACACCATCCAGAACACAAACATCGTCCAGAACACAAGCACCGTCCAGAACACGAACACCGTCCAGAACACGAGCACCGTCCAGAACACGAACACCGTCCAGAACACGAGCACCGTCCAGAACACAAACACCGTCCAGAACACAAGCACCATCCAGAACACAAACACCATCCAGAACACGAGCACCGTCCAGAACACGAGCACCGTCCAGAACACGAGCACCGTCCAGAACACAAACACCATCCAGAACACGAGCACCGTCCAGAACACGAGCACCGTCCAGAACACGAACACCGTCCAGAACACGAGCACCGTCCAGAACACAAACACCGTCCAGAACACAAGCACCATCCAGAACACAAACACCATCCAGAACACGAGCACCATCCAGAACACGAGCACCGTCCAGAACACAAACACCGTCCAGAACACGAACACCATCCAGAACACGAGCACCATCCAGAACACAAACACCGTCCAGAACACGAGCACCGTCCAGAACACAAACACCGTCCAGAACACGAGCACCGTCCAGAACACGAGCACCGCCAGAACACGAACACCATCCAGAACACAAACACCGTCCAGAACACAAACACCGTCCAGAACATGAACACCATCCAGAACACAAGCACCGTCCAGAACACGAACACCATCCAGAACACAAACACCGTCCAGAACACAAACACCGTCCAAAACACGAACACCGTCCAGAACATGAACACCGTTCGGCAGGTGGAGATCAGACAGTAGAACACTTTTGTTCGTATGGCTGTTCCTGAAGTGTGAAGCTGGTGTGTAAAGTGTGTAATTAAGTGTTTATAAATGTTTATAGCGGTGAAGCCGTGAGGCTGAGTTTAGAGTTTAGACAGTGTCTCTGCTGTAAACAGGAACGTCCTTCAGACTCAGACTGGATGAACTTCAGCAGGAGGTCTGAGTGACGCTGACTAACAGATGGCTCGCGTGTAGCGCCTATCACATTAGACAGTCTCTGTCTCTCTCTCTCTCTCTCTTTCTCTCTGTCTGTCTCGCTCTTTCTGTCTTTCTCTCTCTGTCTCTTTCTTTCTCTCTCTTTGTCTCTCTCTCTGTCTGTCTGTCTCTCTGTCTCTGTCTTTCTCTTTCTCTCTCTGTTTCTCTCTTTGTCTCTCTCTTTTTCTCTCTGTTTTTCTCTGTATCTCTCTCTCTCTCTCTCAGTCTCTCTCTCTCTTTGTCTCTCTTTTTCTCTCTGTTTGTCTGTCTCTCTCTCTCTCTCTTTCTCTCTCTCTCTCTCTCTCTCTCTATCAAAACCTTACAGCAATGTTCACCATGTAGAGTAAAGCCTTGCAGAAGCCTGTCAGTAGAGTTTTGTTTAGATCTGAACTGTTTATCTTTTATGTAACTTTGATAGAGAGAGGGAATGGGAGGTGCCACAGGTTGCCATAGAAACAGTCTCTCTCTCTCTCTCTCTCTCTCTTTGTCCTCTGATCTGTATACTTTGTTTTGAACGTGCACATATGTGCTGTAGGTCGTATGTATTTACATTATATATAATTACAGTCATGTGTGAAAGTTTGTGCAGCCTGGAGACACGCCGTGTTTCCTGCTTCACAAATAAAATATTTATTTGGTGAATTTTTTTGGACGAAAATAAATCATGAATTGTGTAATGTGAGGCGAGGACTGGGGTGGACAGTGGTGGTGGTGAGGACTGCGGAGGATGGTGGTGGTGATGGTGAGGACTGAGAGGGACAGTGTAGGTGGTGGTGAGGACTGAGGAGCATGGTGGTGGTGATGGTGAGGACTGAGGAGGATGGTGGTGGTGAAGGTGAGGACTGAAGAGGATTGGTAGTGGTGAGAGTGAAGACTGAGGGGGACTGAGGTGGTGAAGACTGAGGAAGATGGTGGTGGTGATGGTGAAGACTGAGGAGGACGGTGGTGGTGAGGGTGAGGACCGAGGAGGATGGTGTGGTGAGGGTGAGGACTGAGGAGGATGGTGGTGGTGAGGACTGAGGAGGATGGTGGTGGTGAGGGTGAAGACTGAGGAGGATGGTGGTGGTGAGGGTGAAGACCGAGGAGGACGGTGGTGGTGGTGAGGACTGAGAAGGATGGTGTGGTGAGGACTGAGGAGGATGGTAAAGGGTGAGGACTGAGGAGGATGGTGGTGGTGATGGTGAGGACTGAGGAGGATGGTGGTGGTGAGGGCGAGGACTGTGGAGGACGGTGGTGGCGAGGGTGAAGACTGAAAAGGACTGTGGTGATGGTGAGGACTGAGGAGGACGGTGGTGCTGATGGTGAGGACTGAGGAGGACGTTGGTGGTGATGGTGAGGACTGAGGAGGATGGTGGTGATGATGGTGAGGACTGAGGAGGACGGTGGTGGTGAGGACTGAGGAGGATGGTGGTGATGATGGTGAGGACTGAGGAGGATGGTGGTGATGATGGTGAGGACTGAGGAGGACGGTGGTGGTGAGGACTGAGGAGGATGGTGGTGGTAAGAGTGAAGACTGAGGAGGACGGTGGTGGTGAGGGTGAAGACTGAGAGGGACTGTGGTGATGGTGAGGACTGAGGAGGACGGTGATGGTGATGGTGAGGACTGAAGAGGATGGTGGTGGTGATGGTGAAGACTGAGGAGGACGGTGGTGGTGAGGGTGAAGACTGAGGAGGACGTTGGTGGTGAGGACTGAGGAAGATGGTGGTGATGATGGTAAGGACTGAGGAGGACGGTGGTGGTGAGGACTGAGGAGGATAGTGGTGATGATGGTGAGGACTGAGGAGGATAGTGGTGATGATGGTGAGGACTGAGGAGGACGGTGGTACTGAGGACTGAGGAAGATGGTGGTGGTGAAGGTGAAGACTGAGAGGGACTGTGGTGATGTTGAGGACTGAGGAGGACGGTAGTGGTGATGGTGAGGACTGTGGAGGATGGTGGTGATGATGGTGAGGACTGAGGAGGACGGTGGTGGTGATGGTGAAGACGGAGAGGGACTGTGGTGATGTTAAGGACTGAGGAGGATGGTGGTGATGTTGAGGACTGAGGAGGATGGTGTTGGTGATGGTGAGGACTGAGGAGGACGGTAGTGGTGATGGTGAGGACTGAGGAGGACGGTGGTGGTGATGGTGAAGACGGAGAGGGACTGTGGTGATGTTGAGGACTGAGGAGGACGTTGGTGTGGATGGTGAGGACTGAGGAGGACGGTGGTGATGATGGTGAGGACTGAGGAGGACGGTGGTGGTGATGGACTGAGGAGGACAGTGGTGATGATGGTGAGGACTGAGGAGGACGGTGGTGGTGATGGTGAGGACTGTGGAGGATGGTGGTGATGATGGTGAGGACTGAGGAGGATGGTGGTGGTAAGAGTGAAGACTGAGGAGGACGGTGGTGGTGATGTTGAGGACTGAGGAGGACAGTGGTGATGATGGTGAGGACTGAGGAGGACGGTGGTGATGATGGTGAGGACTGAGGAGGATGGTGGTGGTGATGGTGAGGACTGAGGAGGATGGTGGTGGTGATGGTGAGGACTGTGGAGGATGGTGGTGATGATGGTGAGGACTCAGGAGGACGGTGGTGGTGATGGTGAAGACGGAGAGGGACTGTGGTGATGTTGAGGACTGAGGAGGACGATGGTAATGATGGTGTGGACTGAGGAGGACGGTGGTGGTGATGGACTGAGGAGGACAGTGGTGATGATGGTGAGGACTGAGGAGGACGGTGGTGATGGACTGAGGAGGACAGTGGTGGTGAGGGTGAAGACTGAGGAGGACGTTGGTGGTGAGGACTGAGGAAGATGGTGGTGATGATGGTAAGGACTGAGGAGGACGGTGGTGGTGAGGACTGAGGAGGATAGTGGTGATGATGGTGAGGACTGAGGAGGATAGTGGTGATGATGGTGAGGACTGAGGAGGACGGTGGTACTGAGGACTGAGGAAGATGGTGGTGGTGAAGGTGAAGACTGAGAGGGACTGTGGTGATGTTGAGGACTGAGGAGGACGGTAGTGGTGATGGTGAGGACTGTGGAGGATGGTGGTGATGATGGTGAGGACTGAGGAGGACGGTGGTGGTGATGGTGAAGACGGAGAGGGACTGTGGTGATGTTGAGGACTGAGGAGGATGGTGGTGATGTTGAGGACTGAGGAGGATGGTGTTGGTGATGGTGAGGACTGAGGAGGACGGTAGTGGTGATGGTGAGGACTGAGGAGGACGGTGGTGGTGATGGTGAAGACGGAGAGGGACTGTGGTGATGTTGAGGACTGAGGAGGACATTGGTGTGGATGGTGAGGACTGAGGAGGACGGTGGTGATGATGGTGAGGACTGAGGAGGACGGTGGTGGTGATGGACTGAGGAGGACAGTGGTGATGATGGTGAGGACTGAGGAGGATGGTGGTGGTGATGGTGAGGACTGTGGAGGATGGTGGTGATGATGGTGAGGACTGAGGAGGATGGTGGTGGTAAGAGTGAAGACTGAGGAGGACGGTGGTGGTGATGTTGAGGACTGAGGAGGACAGTGGTGATGATGGTGAGGACTGAGGAGGACGGTGGTGATGATGGTGAGGACTGAGGAGGATGGTGGTGGTGATGGTGAGGACTGAGGAGGATGGTGGTGGTGATGGTGAGGACTGTGGAGGATGGTGGTGATGATGGTGAGGACTCAGGAGGACGGTGGTGGTGATGGTGAAGACGGAGAGGGACTGTGGTGATGTTGAGGACTGAGGAGGACGATGGTAATGATGGTGTGGACTGAGGAGGACGGTGGTGGTGATGGACTGAGGAGGACAGTGGTGATGATGGTGAGGACTGAGGAGGACGGTGGTGATGGACTGAGGAGGACAGTGGTGATGATGGTGAGGACTGAGGAGGACGGTGGTGATGATGGTGAGGACTGAGGAGGACGGTGGTGGTGATGGACTGAGGAGGACAGTGGTGATGATGGTGAGGACTGAGGAGGACGGTGGTGATGATGGTGAGGACTGAGGAGGATGGTGGTGGTGATGGTGAGGACTGAGGAGGATGGTGGTGGTGATGGTGAGGACAGTGGAGGATGGTGGTGATGATGGTGAGGACTGAGGAGGACGGTGGTGGTGATGGTGAAGACGGAGAGGGACTGTGGTGATGTTGAGGACTGAGGAGGACGATGGTAATGATGGTGTGGACTGAGGAGGACGGTGGTGGTGATGGACTGAGGAGGACAGTGGTGATGATGGTGAGGACTGAGGAGGACGGTGGTGATGGACTGAGGAGGACAGTGGTGGTGAGGGTGAAGACTGAGGAGGACGTTGGTGGTGAGGACTGAGGAAGATGGTGGTGATGATGGTAAGGACTGAGGAGGACGGTGGTGGTGAGGACTGAGGAGGATAGTGGTGATGATGGTGAGGACTGTGGAGGATGGTGGTGATGATGGTGAGGACTGAGGAGGACGGTGGTGGTGATGGTGAAGACGGAGAGGGACTGTGGTGATGTTGAGGACTGAGGAGGATGGTGGTGATGTTGAGGACTGAGGAGGATGGTGTTGGTGATGGTGAGGACTGAGGAGGACGGTAGTGGTGATGGTGAGGACTGAGGAGGACGGTGGTGGTGATGGTGAAGACGGAGAGGGACTGTGGTGATGTTGAGGACTGAGGAGGACGTTGGTGTGGATGGTGAGGACTGAGGAGGACGGTGGTGATGATGGTGAGGACTGAGGAGGACGGTGGTGGTGATGGACTGAGGAGGACAGTGGTGATGATGGTGAGGACTGAGGAGGATGGTGGTGGTGATGGTGAGGACTGTGGAGGATGGTGGTGATGATGGTGAGGACTGAGGAGGATGGTGGTGGTAAGAGTGAAGACTGAGGAGGACGGTGGTGGTGATGTTGAGGACTGAGGAGGACAGTGGTGATGATGGTGAGGACTGAGGAGGACGGTGGTGGTGATGGACTGAGGAGGACAGTGGTGATGATGGTGAGGACTGAGGAGGACGATGGTGATGATGGTGTGGACTGAGGAGGACGGTGGTGGTGATGGACTGAGGAGGACAGTGGTGATGATGGTGAGGACTGAGGAGGACGGTGGTGGTGATGGACTGAGGAGGACAGTGGTGATGATGGTAAGGACTAAGGAGGACGGTGGTGATGATGGTGTGGACTGAGGAGGATGGTGGTGGTGATGGTGAGGACTGAGGAGGATGGTGGTGGTGATGGTGAGGACTGTGGAGGATGGTGGTGATGATGGTGAGGACTGAGGAGGACGGTGGTGGTGATGGTGAAGACAGAGAGGGACTGTGGTGATGTTGAGGACTGAGGAGGACGGTGGTGATGATGGTGAGGACTGAGGAGGATGGTGGTGGTGATGGTGAGGACTGAGGAGGATGGTGGTGGTGATGGTGAGGACTGTGGAGGATGGTGGTGATGATGGTGAGGACTGAGGAGGACGGTGGTGGTGATGGTGAAGACGGAGAGGGACTGTGGTGATGTTGAGGACTGAGGAGGACGGTGGTGGTGATGGACTGTGGAGGATGGTGGTGATGATGGTGAGGACTGAGGAGGACGGTGGTGGTGATGGTGAAGACGGAGAGGGACTGTGGTGATGTTGAGGACTGAGGAGGACGGTGGTGGTGATGGACTGAGGAGGACAGTGGTGATGATGGTGAGGACTGAGGAGGACAGTGGTGGTGATGGTGAGGACTGTGGAGGATGGTGGTGATGATGGTGAGGACTGAGGAGGACGGTGGTGGTGATGGTGAAGACGGAGAGGGAC
>CM038703.1:1439519-1459519 GCA_021613375.1 Megaleporinus macrocephalus
GACAGGATGTCTCTGTCTGTGTTTGTACTGAGTAAAAGCTCAGACTTGTGCTGGACTGTAGAGACACACCAGCTGCTACATCAACACATCTGTTATAAACATGCCTACTCATCTGTTATAAACATGCCTACTCATCTGTTATAAACATGCCTACTCATCTGTTATAAACATGCCTACTCATCTGTTATAAACATGCCTACTCATCTGTTATAAACATGCCTACTTATGTGATATAGCGATGCTGCCGTGTCTCTTGAGTAAAAGCCCTCCTGATGATGCGTCCTGAAGGTGTGAGGAAAGTGCCCCTGCATTTAGGCGGACTAGTCAATTTCAGTGCTCTGATCATCTGACTATGACTCATGGACGTCTCAGAGAAGACAGCAGGTGAGGAGCCTGGTTATTCCAAGGTAGCTCCATTTTGCTGACGGCTAGCGATGATCTACAAAGCTTCAAAGATCAGATACTGAATGTCATGGTCTCTGGTTTCCTGAAGATCTACATTATAAAGTCATATGAGAGGCAGTTTGGAGACACCAACCCAAATGTATGTTTAGACATTTAGATCTGAATGTGTTGAGAGACGAGTGCAAACAGTGAAGTTGGGGCCCACGTACACAAATATTACTAAAACAAACATTTGAGTGTGTTTAAATGTAAAAATGAGAATGTATATTTTTATAAGAGCTATAAAACCACCAAACCTGTTTATCAGAACAAGATCTCAGCATCTACACTATCTTCTTCAGTCCTGTTAGAGAAGCAGCTCATGTGGCTCCTCATGAAGCTGCTGGTCAGAATGTTCAAAGTATGTAAACCTGCATCAGAGCAAATGAGCTCATTTCTAAAAGACCCTCTAAACATTCTTTAAACACAACCAGATGTTTAATTCTGCTCCAGGAATAATTCCATACCGACTATTCTATAGTTCTGATCTCCTCACACTTATTCACTAATATTATTACTATTAATATAGAACTAATGAGACACATTTGGGTAGGTGTCTCCAAACCCTTATTTTTGGGGTCGTTGTGTTTTCATTCACTGGCAGGAAGCTCAATATCTTTAACCAGGGGGGGCATAAAGCCTTGAATACTTAAGTGAAAGTACATATATATAGTATAAGTACCTTTCCCCAAACAACCATAGGTTCCTTAATTCTCTACTATACTAAAATACTAATATACTACTATACTAATATAGAGGAGGACTGAAGAGCTGGAGTTAACAAGCTGTCTGGTTATCTGACTCAGTTTTTGCTCCTTTTGAGTTTATTTTAAGATAAAATCATCAGTCAGGCTGAACTTCTGCCCATCTTCAGAGGGTCTGGTGTGTTGATGTCCCTGTACGTGTCTGAGAAGAGCCAGTGTGGTGTGAATAAACCGTGTGTGAGTGTTTGTAATGTTTGTGTTGTTTATTTATGCCAATGATGTTTATTTATGCTAGACCAGCAGTCCAGATGGGCTTCTCAGAGATTCCCACTGGCTTTATGATGTATACTTGCACAATGCATGCTGGGTATTACAGTGAGATGAACTAAAACAGATATAAACTATCTATAATTATATAAACACACTGAGTTATTGCAGTTATATTATTATGAGGAGGTATTCTGTTCATGTCTACAGCCGCACATCATCTGCACATCATCTCCCTAATATTATATATTAACAGCTATAACACCCCACAGTACATTTACTATAACTCATACTTTAATATCCAGTACTTCTGTACTTTTACTCAAGTACAAATACAAATACTTACTAACATTTTAACATATTTATGCTTCACTCAGTGTACAATTTACTACTTTGGCCACCAGTCCTCACTAAGACTCAATCAAACCCTCACAGCAATGTTCCAACATCAGTACCTGACCTCACTAAGACTCAATCAAACCCTCACAGCAATGTTCCAACATCAGTACCTGACCTCACTAAGACTCAATCAAATCCTCACAGCAATGTTCCAACATCAGTACCTGACCTCACTAAGACTCAATCAAATCCTCACAGCAATGTTCATCAGTACCTGACCTCCCTAACACTCAATTAAACCCTCACAGCAATGTTCAACATCAGTACCTGACCTCACTAACACTCAATCAAACCCTCACAGCAATGTTCAACATCAGTACCTGACCTCACTAACACTCAATTAAATCCTCACAGCAATGTTCAACATCAGTACCTGACCCCACTAACACTCAATCAAATCCTCACAGCTTCTAGAACAGCTACACATCCTTTCAGACCCACAGTGTTGAGGTGTCTTCTCACAGTGGAAGGATGGACACAAACTCCTGTGGATGTTCTCAGATCTGAAGCAGCTGGATCTTGATCTTCTCCTTTCTCTCAAAGCTGTAAGGGCTGTTTACCTGTGTTAGAGGGTCTAGCAGGTGTTCCAGGTGGTTGTTAGGAGCCTTGTTTGCTCTCTGTGTCCAGTTTTTTGGAAACTTCCTCCCTCAAGCAGACTATTTTATACCTCAGAACCATCTGACTGAGTCAGACGCTTAGAGGAGTGTGTGAGGCAGTGAGGAGGAGTGAGAGGAGCTGAACGTGAGTGACGCCTGGTCAGCAGCAGAAAACACTAAACCAGCTTCTACGACTGAACTTTGGAGGTGAGTCTGAACTGGAAGTGAGTCTCCTGAGAAGAACAGAAGCTGTAATAAAGGTGGAGATTGGATACTGAGACTGGACCCAGTGGTCACTGCTGGACCGGTGATGAAGCCGGTGGAGGAGGTGGAGGAGGTGGAGGAGGTGATCTCAGACGCTGCTGTGATGGTAGGTTTAGTTTTTCTCTAGATATAAACTCCCGGGGTCCTGTGTTTGTTTACTGTGAGCACCACATGCCGGCATGGTCAGCATATGCTAAAGCAAATGGTGTTGGACAACAAGACGACGCAGCAGCCCCACAAACAGATCCCCCCCCCACCCCCCCACCCTCGCCGTCTGTCTTTCAGCAGCCTGTCAGCGATTATCACGCCGGCTGACGTGTGAACTGAACGCAAGGCAGAGCACACGAGCACAGACGGAGCACACGCTGATCACAACACATGTAGAAACCTCCACACACTACCAGAGCTGCAGACTAACACTACCAGCCTGAGCTCAGCCCGGTCTGATTCAGTTCCTCACTGTGTTCAGTGATGTGTGTTCAGAGCTGTGTGTTCAGTGCTCTGTGTTCAGAGCTGTGTGTTCAGAGCTGTGTGTTCAGTGCTCTGTGTTCAGAGCTGTGTGTTCAGAGCTGTGTGTTCAGAGCTGTGTGTGCAGAGCTGTGTGTTCAGAGCTGTGTGTGCAGAGCTGTGTGTGCAGAGCTGTGTGTTCAGAGCTGTGTGTTCAGAGCTGTGTGTTCAGTGCTGTGTGTTCAGTGCTGTGTGTTCAGAGCTGTGTGTTCAGTGCTGTGTGTTCAGAGCTGTGTGTGCAGAGCTGTGTGTTCAGTGCTGTGTGTTCAGAGCTGTGTGTTCAGTGCTGTGTGTGCAGAGCTGTGTGTTCAGAGCTGTGTGTTCAGTGATGTGTGTGCAGAGCTGTGTGTGCAGAGCTGTGTGTTCAGAGCTGTGTTCAGAGCTGTGTGTTCAGAGCTGTGTGTTCAGAGCTGTGTGTTCAGTGCTGTGTGTTCAGAGCTGTGTGTTCAGTGCTGTGTGTTCAGAGCTGTGTGTTCAGTGCTGTGTGTTCAGTGCTGTGTGTTCAGAGCTGTGTGTTCAGAGCTGTGTGTTCAGAGCTGTGTGTGCAGAGCTGTGTGTGCAGAGCTGTGTGTTCAGAGCTGTGTGTGCAGAGCTGTGTGTTCAGTGCTGTGTGTTCAGTGCTGTGTGTTCAGTGCTGTGTGTTCAGTGCTGTGTGTGCAGAGCTGTGTGTTCAGAGCTGTGTGTTCAGTGATGTGTGTGCAGAGCTGTGTGTTCAGAGCTGTGTGTTCAGAGCTGTGTGTTCAGAGCTGTGTGTTCAGTGCTGTGTGTTCAGTGCTGTGTGTTCAGAGCTGTGTGTTCAGTGCTGTGTGTTCAGAGCTGTGTGTTCAGTGCTGTGTGTTCAGTGCTGTGTGTTCAGAGCTGTGTGTTCAGAGCTGTGTGTGCAGAGCTGTGTGTTCAGAGCTGTGTGTTCAGTGATGTGTGTGCAGAGCTGTGTGTGCAGAGCTGTGTGTTCAGAGCTGTGTTCAGAGCTGTGTGTTCAGAGCTGTGTGTTCAGAGCTGTGTGTTCAGTGCTGTGTGTTCAGAGCTGTGTGTTCAGAGCTGTGTGTTCAGAGCTGTGTGTGCAGAGCTGTGTGTTCAGTGCTGTGTGTTCAGAGCTGTGTGTTCAGTGCTGTGTGTTCAGAGCTGTGTGTTCAGTGCTGTGTGTTCAGAGCTGTGTGTTCAGTGCTGTGTGTTCAGAGCTGTGTGTTCAGAGCTGTGTGTGCAGAGCTGTGTGTGCAGAGCTGTGTGTTCAGTGCTGTGTGTTCAGTGCTGTGTGTTCAGAGCTGTGTGTTCAGAGCTGTGTGTTCAGTGCTGTGTGTGCAGAGCTGTGTGTGCAGAGCTGTGTGTTCAGAGCTGTGTGTGCAGAGCTGTGTGTGCAGAGCTGTGTGTTCAGAGCTGTGTGTTCAGTGCTGTGTGTTCAGTGCTGTGTGTTCAGAGCTGTGTGTTCAGTGCTGTGTGTTCAGAGCTGTGTGTGCAGAGCTGTGTGTTCAGTGCTGTGTGTTCAGTGCTGTGTGTTCAGTGCTGTGTGTGCAGAGCTGTGTGTTCAGAGCTGTGTGTTCAGTGATGTGTGTGCAGAGCTGTGTGTTCAGAGCTGTGTGTTCAGAGCTGTGTTCAGAGCTGTGTGTTCAGAGCTGTGTGTTCAGTGCTGTGTGTTCAGAGCTGTGTGTTCAGAGCTGTGTGTTCAGTGCTGTGTGTTCAGTGCTGTGTGTTCAGAGCTGTGTGTTCAGTGCTGTGTGTTCAGAGCTGTGTGTTCAGAGCTGTGTGTTCAGTGCTGTGTGTTCAGTGCTGTGTGTTCAGAGCTGTGTGTTCAGTGCTGTGTGTTCAGAGCTGTGTGTTCAGAGCTGTGTGTGCAGAGCTGTGTGTTCAGTGCTGTGTGTTCAGTGCTGTGTGTTCAGAGCTGTGTGTTCAGTGCTGTGTGTTCAGAGCTGTGTGTGCAGAGCTGTGTGTTCAGTGCTGTGTGTGCAGAGCTGTGTGTTCAGTGATGTGTGTGCAGAGCTGTGTGTGCAGAGCTGTGTGTTCAGAGCTGTGTTCAGAGCTGTGTGTTCAGTGCTGTGTGTTCAGAGCTGTGTGTTCAGTGCTGTGTGTTCAGAGCTGTGTGTTCAGTGCTGTGTGTTCAGTGCTGTGTGTTCAGAGCTGTGTGTTCAGTGCTGTGTGTTCAGTGCTGTGTGTTCAGAGCTGTGTGTTCAGAGCTGTGTGTTCAGTGCTGTGTGTTCAGAGCTGTGTGTTCAGAGCTGTGTGTTCAGTGCTGTGTGTTCAGAGCTGTGTGTTCAGAGCTGTGTGTGCAGAGCTGTGTGTTCAGTGCTGTGTGTTCAGAGCTGTGTGTTCAGAGCTGTGTGTTCAGTGCTGTGTGTTCAGAGCTGTGTGTTCAGAGCTGTGTGTTCAGTGCTGTGTGTTCAGAGCTGTGTGTTCAGAGCTGTGTGTTCAGTGCTGTGTGTTCAGAGCTGTGTGTTCAGAGCTGTGTGTGCAGAGCTGTGTGTTCAGTGCTGTGTGTTCAGTGCTGTGTGTTCAGTGCTGTGTGTTCAGAGCTGTGTGTTCAGTGCTGTGTGTGCAGAGCTGTGTGTTCAGAGCTGTGTGTTCAGAGCTGTGTGTTCAGAGCTGTGTGTTCAGTGTTGTGTGTTCAGTGCTGTGTGTGCAGAGCTGTGTGTTCAGAGCTGTGTGTTCAGTGATGTGTGTGCAGAGCTGTGTGTTCAGAGCTGTGTTCAGAGCTGTGTGTTCAGAGCTGTGTGTTCAGTGCTGTGTGTTCAGTGCTGTGTGTGCAGAGCTGTGTGTTCAGAGCTGTGTGTTCAGTGCTGTGTATTCAGTGCTGTGTGTTCAGAGCTGTGTGTTCAGTGCTGTGTGTTCAGAGCTTTGTGTTCAGAGCTGTGTGTTCAGTGCTGTGTGTTCAGAGCTGTGTGTTCAGTGCTGTGTGTTCAGTGCTGTGTGTTCAGAGCTGTGTGTGCAGAGCTGTGTGTTCAGTGCTGTGTGTTCAGAGCTGTGTGTTCAGAGCTGTGTGTTCAGTGCTGTGTATTCAGTGCTGTGTGTTCAGAGCTGTGTGTTCAGTGCTGTGTGTTCAGAGCTGTGTGTTCAGTGCTGTGTGTTCAGAGCTGTGTGTGCAGAGCTGTGTGTTCAGTGCTGTGTGTTCAGTGCTGTGTGTTCAGTGCTGTGTGTGCAGAGCTGTGTGTTCAGAGCTGTGTGTTCAGTGATGTGTGTGCAGAGCTGTGTGTTCAGAGCTGTGTGTGCAGAGCTGTGTGTTCAGTGCTGTGTGTTCAGAGCTGTGTGTTCAGAGCTGTGTGTTCAGTGCTGTGTATTCAGTGCTGTGTGTTCAGAGCTGTGTGTTCAGTGCTGTGTGTTCAGTGCTGTGTGTTCAGTGCTGTGTGTTCAGTGCTGTGTGTGCAGAGCTGTGTTCAGAGCTGTGTGTTCAGTGATGTGTGTGCAGAGCTGTGTGTTCAGAGCTGTGTGTGCAGAGCTGTATTAAATATTATTAAACATTTATCAGTATTAATAGAGTAAGTAGTGCTTTTACACTTTATTATTAAATATCAATCAGTATTAATAGAGTAAGTAGAGCTTTTACACTTTATTATTAAATATTAATTAGTATTAATAGAGTAAGTAGTGCTTTTACATTTTATTATTAAATATTTATCAGTATTAATAGAGTAAGTAGTGCTTTTACACTTTATTATTAAATATTAATCAGTATTAATAGAGTAAGTAGTGCTTTTACACTTTATTATTAAATATTAATCAGTATTAATAGAGTAAGTTGTGCTTTTCCACTTTATTATTAAATATTAATCAGTATTAATAGAGTAAGTAGTGCTTTTACACTTTATTATTAAATATTAATCAGTATTAATAGAGTAAGAACTGCTTTTACATACAATGCATTGCCAAAAGTATCACTCACCCATCCAAATCTTTGAATTCAGGTGTTCCACTCACTTCCATGGCCACCTAGACATACGGACTGCTTCTACACACATTAGTGAAAGATGCTGAGGAGCATAGTGCACAGAGGTCACCAACGTTCTACAGAGTCCATCACTACAGACCTCCAACCTTCATGTGGTCTTCAGATCAGCTCAAGAACAGAGCGTAGAGAGCTTCATGGAATGGGTCTCCATGAACGAGCAGCTGCATCCCAGTCTTACTTCACAGAGCTTTTAAAATGCCTCAACATTCAGAGACTGTACATTTGTATCACAGAATCGTTACCCCCTCTAAATGTATATATATGTCCATATATGGGTGTGTGTGTGTGTGTATTGTCACTATCGTAAATGTCCACAGAGAATCATGTATCTCAGTTGGGGTTTTTTTGGGTGTGAAAATGGACCAATAGAAATGCTCCAAAATAGCTTGGAAATAATTCTGGTTCCACTAACATTAAAAATAAAGAAAGTTTTTAGCCTCTCCTGTAAAGTCACTATTTTGGAGTTACTTCTTTTCTATTGGACTCACAGTAAGATGATCTGGGTTGGATTCCCGGTGTGGGCCGTTCTGTGTGGAGCTGCATGTTCTCCCCGTGCTTGAGTGCACCCCACTATGATGAGGACAGAGGTCTGCGCTTGATGACGCTGAGATTGGCTCCAGCCCACTGTGACCCTGCCAACGGGATAAAGCGGAGGATAATGAATGAATGAATATACCCCCCCCCACACACACACACACTGTCCTAATGATTACAGCAAAACCAATTTCAGCCAAAACTTCATAAAGCAAGTTGTTATGATTCTTTATTCTGTGTTGTGATGTAATGAGAGTGAACTCCCCCTGTTAGAACACTAGGTGGAGCCACATCTCTTCTTTTCTTTACATGCATCCACACTTGTTTACTCCAGACCACCGAAACATCTGAGCTAAACACAAACACACACACTGAAGGTGAATCAGACTCTGATGTATTAAATCATAAACATCTGCTACTAGAAGTTTCTCCTGAATTCATATCAGTAGTGTGTAGGACGTTCAGAACTGCTGGACATGTAGTGTGGCTGCTGAAAGAGGTCATATAGGCTCACGGGGGCCAGGTGGAACACTCTTTCAGTAGTTTCTTATGAAATATTTAGTATTTTGGGTAAGAAAGGCAAGAAAAGACCGCGTAGGAGTCGAAGTGAACGAGGACGAAGCTGATTCACACATAAAGTGATGAAATATTGTAATGTATGAGTAAATAAACAAACACTGAATCAGTAAACAGTCAGGAGTAATACTAACAGTACTAAGCACGTGTACAGTAATGAGTAATTACACTGTTAATAATTACAGTTAACTGTTTACAACAATAGCTGTTGAATAATTGATTAATACTGTGTGAATAAACATACATATCTGAAATACATACTCATATAATTGCACTACATACAACAAATATTGAAACTATGAATCAAAACACTACATGCATGTATCCTATGAGCTTGTAAAATAAATATACATGAAATACTTCACATTATTATTATGTGTATGTGCAACAAAACATATACATAAATGCAAACGGTTCTAGGCAAAACTTTGCACACTCCAGTCGTGTTCTCTGTTGTTGATGTTCTAAGTGTATATAAGCAACACATCCTGAATAGAGATACACTTCCACACATTCAATACACAGTTACTGTTCGCTTGCGGTGTTTAACATGTGGAGCGTGGAGAAATAAAAATGTTTTATTTCTTACATTTATTTTTTTTATTGTGGTCTTAGATTTATAAAAGAAATGCTATATTTAAGGGTTTTCATGAATTAAATTTAAAGTTTATTGTACCAAGTGAGTGAAAATCTTAGATTGCATAGTCACATGCAGTACTTCAGTAAAAATATAATAAATCTTAATATTTAATAATATATAATATCATTAAAAATAAAAAATAATTATATAGACTATATATAGGTGTGAAAGGTCAGTCTGTATGTGCAGGTGTAGATGTTCTGAGAGATTGTGAGATTGTACTAAGGTGTGTATGTGGTGTGGACTGTCCATCAAGATCATCACGATGAAGGCTCAGACAGGAGGTGTGAAGCTAAACACATTTAACAATCTTGATTAACAGCTGATGTGGGATTAGAACTCTGGGGCTGGAACAGCAACAGCTTACCTAGTGAGACCCCTTATAGGCTACACCGTCATATACCCTGAGTAACATAAACACACAGTATATAATAACCCTGCAGTAGGGTAGTGTGTATGTACTGTGTTCAAACAAACATATGATGAAAGTATAGTTTTGCTTTTTTAGCTCAAATTCTACTTCACTGGGAGATTCTGATACTCCACAAACAGAACAGTGATACTGAGCAGGACCACCTCCAGGTGGGGCCTGTTGCCGTAGGCCAGGGTGGGGAGCCCTCTCCCAGGGCAGCTGGCCACCTCCTTTTTCTTTCAGGATTAGCACATTCTGAGCAGCGTCTGGCACGTTAACACACTACCCATTACCTAATTCCTTCCCTCCATTAAACACAACAGAGAGAGGGGCGGAGACCGGAGCGGGGGGCTTAGACCAGACACAGCATGTTTCAGAAGCTGGGCTTTGGGCTGTAGAGCTTTACGGCTGTCACTGTGTTTTACTGCCTGTTCTGATGACTGTCTGAGTTTAAACAATAAAACTGAACTTGAGGACTAGACTCTTACAACATACGGTTCTTCAAGGGTTCTTTAGTAAAGGGAACGGTTCTATGTAGAAGCATTTTGTGCTAAAGTGGTTCTTTGCATGGTGCAATTGTTCTTATATAGGGTTCTCTATATGTAATATTGTCATATACACTAGAGGAGCCTTTGTGAACCATTTCACTAAACAAAGAACCATTCAAGCATGCAAATGTTTCTCAACAGAACCGTTCTCTTTACTCTTTAAGGAACCTTCGAAGAACGATGACTGCTGTCATTCTGTGATCAGGTCCATGTCCTCCACTCGCTCCAGTCTTCTAGCTGCACCTGTTTCTATGCCACCTGGACTCGAGGCCTCCTCGGTTCCACCAAAGGTTTTAGCGTTTTAACCTCTAACTGTTTGATCTTCTGCTCTGATTTGGTTTGCCACTGATCTGGTTCTCTTTCAAACCTGTTGGGACTCAGACTTGTTGTAATGGTGGATCCTCTTACAGACCAGACTTACAGAGCTGTGTCCCAATACTTCTGTTCATATAGTGTATTGAATTGATACTATGGGTTTTATGGTATTGTGTTTTTGTATAGTTTCTGTATTGTATATATTTAGTAGTAGTTGTTTGTTTACCTGTCCAGGGCCTGTGGTTGTAATGAGGGCTGTAACTGGTTTGTATGCAGATTAGCAATCACTTCAGGGATCAGGTATAGATACAATTTTAGATGTTCAGGTTGAGAAGAAAGGAGAGAAGGTCCAGGTCCAGGATTAAACTTCCAATCTGTCTTGGATAGACAAATTGGACAGTCTCCTGGTACAAGTATCAACATGTGTGAGTGTGTGTGGTTTTCTACAAAGACAGAATAAAATAAATATAAATTATAAGTACTGGTCTCTGCGTGCTCCTCGCACTACATATACAACTTAAGTGCCCACGAAGGAATAAACATAATTAAAGGCCTGCTACGAGGCTAAGACCTGGCTATTGATTAGATACAATAGTTATACATCACACAAACATTGTATTGAGTCATGGACATGCACTGTGCCACACAAGAGCCTACAGGCCCCAATCAGTTAGTGCTTGGTGGCTAGCAGTTAGCTTCCCCCAAGACCCAGAAAGGGCTTCAAACAATCATTACACTTGACAGAACTTAAAAATGCTGCTTTGGGGCGTACAGTAACAAGAATAAACTACAAAATCACTTCCAATAGACACACACAGTTAATGAGAGCGACTGAAAGAAGTCATGCTGATAGCTCGGAACCACGTTCTGTAGAGGATTATGCATTGGTGCATTCAGAATGGCCACCTAGTGGTGGAAATAAGAACTACACGCAAAACGCTAAACTACAGGCAAACTAATAAGAAGACTCTAAACAAGTAGAGTGATGTCCTTTGTACAGTGGTTTAAAGTTTTTGTATATGGTCCCTAAAATAAATGCAAATAAACACAATAAACACACAGAGTCTTCAGAACTTCTTCTGCTCATTACTTTTCTAAATTCTTAAACCTTCACCTGCTCTCAGACCTGGACTCCACTGTACTTGAGTATTGTTGCACTGTGTTCCTTCATTTACTCCAGTTTACCATCATCTAACGGTGGCGTCCAGCAGAATCACACACCAGATCTGCATTCAACACGTTTGGCATGTGATAGAAGAGGAGATTCTAAACACTCTGCAGGAACTGGATATTACAATCACGTCAGCCTGGACCAGAAAGGTTTCCAACATCTTGGGGAATCCATGCCAGGAAGAACTGAGTCTGCATTGAGAGGAAAGGGAGGCCCCGCCCAGTATTAGTGCAGGGTTCCTGGTACAGTGCTCAGTGAGTGCTGGCAGTGTGATTATTAGACTCCGTTGTTGATTAGAAATCGTTAGGTCTTCTCTGAAGGCTTCTTCACTGCATATACACAGACATTTCCAACAAACCATCACTAATTTATTGAGAAGCTACATTATAATCAGGTATTTCTCATTCAGGTGAATTCTCAGGACTGTTTTCATTAATTAAGATGATCTTCCATGGACAATGTGTTTAATACTGGGATTTTAAGCAGCTGGTAGTGTTACCATAGAAACATCTGTACAGGCACAGCGAGGCAGTCCATCAGGAGCAGCACCGGAGACCAAATCAAGTTTCCAGAGATGAGGCAATTGATCAATTTACAGTATTAGACACATGATTGCTTATTGATAATTTACAATTAAGCTGCAAAAGGGTAATTGTGGGGTTATAGCTTTGGGCCTCAGATGGGTTATAGCTTTGGGCCCCTGTGGGGTAAAACTTTGGACCCCTGTTGGGTTATAACTTTGGGCCCCAGTGGGGTAAAACTTTGGGCCCCTGTTGGGTTATAACTTTGGGCCCCTGTTTGGTAATAACTTTGGGCCTCAGTTGGGTTACAGATGTGGGACCTAGATAGGCTACAGGTGTGGGCCCCAGGTTGGTTACCGCTGGTTAGGCTACCATTGTGGGCCCCAGTTAAGCTACAGTTATGGGTCCATTCACTGTCATGTGGTCCAGTTTAGGGCCCCAGCAGCTTTTCAGTTATTTCTGTTTGGACTGTGGGGCCAGTGGATGATGATTATGAATAAAAACACACACTCGGCCCATATAGAGCCAATAGACACATCTTTGTGGACCCCAACTGGGTTGCATAAAGGGAACCCAATCAGCAGCCCATCTTTAACCCATGTGGGGCCACCAGGACATGTTGGCTGGGTTTCTGATGTAGAATGCTAGGAAGCTTCAACGTATTAGAATTTCATGCCTCTTTTTGGTTTACTGAATCATTTTAAACTATACTCTGAATTTTGTGATCGGTTACTCCCTCATGATCATGTGATGCAGTAGAAGGGCCCGTGTTTAAGCTTGATATGGATATTAAGCTGTTTTAAACTGTCTTTCTTCTGATGTTTCATCTTCAGCCTTACAAATTAGTGCTTGACCTTTTCTCCTGTCGGTAATTGCTTTGAATGCTTTTATTCCATCTCGCAGCGCACAGCAACCCAGCAACCAAGCAATCTGCTGTGCTTTGCTGAGCTTTATTCATTTCATTAAGTTAATACCAGAGAGAGAGAGAGAGAGAGAGAGAGAGAGAGAGAGAGAGAGAGAGGGAGAGAGAGAGAGAGAGTGTAATGGGACTGTCTGTATGTATGTGTTTCAATTACTGAGATTTACTTCAGTAATTAGAGAGAAGGCCACAATACTCACAAACATAGAGATATAATGTGATCTACACTATATACATTACTATATACTATATATACTGGTTGGGTTAGTGTAGTGGGTCCCACTGGAGTTATGGAGCGCCATCCAACATCAGTACCTGACCTCACTAACACTCAATCAAATCCTCACAGCAATGTTCAACATCAGAACCTGACCTGAATAACACTCAATCAAATCCTCACAGCAATGTTCAACACCAGTACCTGACTTCACTAACACTCAATCAAATCCTCACAGCAATGTTCAACACCAGTACCTGACCTCACTAACACTCAATCAAATCCTCACAGCAATGTTCAACACCAGTACCTGACCTCACTAACACTCAATCACATCCTCACAGCAATGTTCAACACCAGTACCTGACCTCACTAACACTCAATCAAATCCTCACAGCAATGTTCAACACCAGTACCTGACCTCACTAACACTCAATCAAATCCTCACAGCAATGTTCAACACCAGTACCTAACCTCACTAACACTCAATCAAATCCTCACAGCAATGTTCAACACCAGTACCTGACCTGAATTTAGTGGAGTTCCTGAACTGAATGATGTATGTTATTAATGTGGATTAATGATCAAACGATGATTGACTGGTTCAGGGAGATGTTGAGCTGCTGCTGTGGTTTTCGTGCTTCCTCATCCTCTTTGTTTTCCTCTTATTGTCCCACCGACTGTGAGGTGACGTTATCGTCTCAGAGGAGTGTCGAGAAGATAACGCTGTCTGATTTAGCTGTCCCTATTGTCCCGCCTCCTCTTCTACCGCAGCCGTAGCCAGGCTACAGAGTTAATACTGCTCTCAGTACAGACCACATTTAACCCATTCATATCCACACATCTACATTTAACCATCCTATTTATACTCACCCACCCCCAAAGCACTGCTGTTAATGTAGGAGGTAGGGTTTAGTGTAAATGTAGGAGTTAGTGTTTAGTGTAAATGTAGGAGTTAGGGTTTAGTGTAAATGTAGGAGTTAGGGTTTAGTGTAAATGTAGGAGTTAGTGTTTAGTGTAGATGTAGGAGTTAGTGTTTAGTGTAAATGTAGGGGTTAGGGTTTAGTGTAAATGTAGGAGTTAGTGTTTAGTGTAAATGTAGGAGTTAGGGTTTAGTGTAAATGTAGGAGTTAGGGTTTAGTGTAAATGTAGGAGTTAGTGTTTAGTGTAAATGTAGGAGTTAGTGTTTAGTGTAAATGTAGGAGTTAGGGTTTAGTGTAAATGTAGGAGTTAGTGTTTAGTGTAAATGTAGGAGTTAGGGTTTAGTGTAAATATAGGAGTTAGGGTTTAGTGTAAATATAGGAGTTGGTGTTTAGTGTAAATGTAGGGGTTAAGGTTTAGTGTAAATGTAGGAGTTAGTGTTTAGTGTAAATGTAGGAGTTAGTGTTTAGTGTAAATGTAGGAGTTAGGGTTTAGTGTAAATGTAGGAGTTAGGGTTTAGTGTAAATGTGGGAGTTAGTGTTTAGTGTAAATGTAGAGGTTGGTGTTTAGTGTAAATGTAGGAGTTAGGGTTTAGTGTAAATGTAGAGGTTAGTGTTTAGTGTAAATGTAGCGGTTAGTGTTTAGTGTAAATGTAGGAGTTAGGGTTTAGTGTAAATGTAGGGGTTAGTGTTTAGTGTAAATGTAGGAGTTAGTGTTTAGTGTAAATGTAGAGGTTAGTGTTTAGTGTAAATGTAGGAGTTAGTGTTTAGTGTAAATGTAGGAGTTAGGGTTTAGTGTAAATGTAGGGGTTAGTGTTTAGTGTAAATGTAGGAGTTAGGGTTTAGTGTAAATGTAGGAGTTAGGGTTTAGTGTAAATGTAGGGGTTAGGGTTTAGTGTAAATGTAGGAGTTAGGGTTTAGTGTAAATGTAGGAATGAGTGTTTAGTGCAAATGTAGGAGTTAGGGTTTAGTGTAAATGTAGAGGTTAGGGTTTTACTGTAAATGTAGGAGTTAGTGTTTAGTGTAAATGTAGGGGTTAGTGTTTAGTGTAAATGTAGGGGTTAGTGTTTAGTGTAAATGTAGGGGTTAGTGTTTAGTGTAAATGTAGGAGTTAGGGTTCGGTGTAAATGTAGGAGTTAGTGTTTAGTGTATATGTAGGGGTTAGTGTTTAGTGTAAATATAGGGATTAGTGTTTAGTGTAAATGTAGGGGTTAGGGTTTAGTGTAAATGTAGGGGTTAGTGTTTAGTGTAAATGTAGGGATTAGTGTTTAGTGTAAATGTAGGAGTTAGTGTGTAGTGTAAATGTAGGAGTTAGGGTTTAGTGTTAATATAGGGGTGTAGGGGTGTTTAGTGTAAATGTAGGGGTTAGTGTTTAGTGTAAATGTAGGGATTAGTGTTTAGTGTAAATGTAGGAGTTAGTGTTTAGTGAAAATGTAGGAGTAAGGGTTTTGTGTAAATGTAGGGGTTAGGGTTTAGTGTAAATGTGGGGTTTAGGGTTTAGTGTAAATGTAGGAGTTAGTGTGTAGTGTAAATGTAGGGGTTAGGGTTTAGTTTAAATGTAGGGGTTAGGGTTTAGTGTAAATGTAGGGGTTAGGGTTTAGTGTAAATGTAGGGGTTAGTGTTTAGTGTAAATCTAGGAGTTAGTGATTAGTGTAAATGTAGGAGTTAGGGTTTGGTGTAAATGTATGAGTTAGGGTTTAGTGTAAATGTAGGAGTTAGTGTTTAGTGTAAATGTAGGAGTTAGTGTTTAGTGTAAATGTAGGGGTTAGTGTTTAGTGTAAATGTAGGAGTTAGTGTTTAGTGTAAATGTAGGAGTTAGGGTTTAGTGTAGATGTAGGGGTTAGGGTTTAGTGTAAATGTAGGTGTTAGTGTTTAGTGTAGATGTAGGAGTTAGGGTTTAGTGTAAATGTAGGAGTTAGTGTTTAGTGTAAATGTAGGAGTTAGGGTTTTAGTGTAAATGTAGGGGTTAGGGTTTAGTGTAAATGTAGGGGTTAGGGTTTAGTGTAAATGTAGGAGTTAGGGTTTAGTTTAAATTTAGGAGTTAGGGTTTAATGTAAATGTAGGGGTTAGGGTTTAGTGTAAATGTAGGAGTTAGGGTTTTAGTGTAAATGTAGGGGTTAGGGTTTAGTGTATATGTAGGGGTTAGGGTTTAGTGTAAATATAGGAGTTAGTGTTTAGTGTAAATGTAGGATTTAGCTTTTAGTGTAAATGTAGGGGTTAGTATTTATTGTAAATGTAGGAGTTAGGGTTTAGTGTAAATGTGGGAGTTAGGGTTTAGTGTAGATGTAGGAGTTAGTGTTTAGTGTAAATGTAGGAGTTAGTGTTTAGTGTAAATGTAGGAGTTAGTGTTTAGTGTAAATGTAGGAGTTAGTGTTTAGTGTAAATGTAGGGGTTAGTGTTTAGTGTAAATGTAGGAGTTAGGGTTTAGTGTAGATGTAGGAGTTAGTGTTTAGTGTAAATGTAGGAGTTAGTGTTTAGTGTAAATGTAGGAGTTAGTGTTTAGTGTAAATGTAGGGGTTAGTGTTTAGTGTAAATGTAGGGGTTAGTGTTTAGTGTAAATGTAGGAGTTAGGGTTTAGTGTAAATGTAGGGGTTAGGGTTTAGTGTAAATGTAGGAGTTAGGGTTTAGTGTAAATGTAGGAATGAGTGTTTAGTGCAAATGTAGGAGTTATGGTTTAGTGTAAATGTAGAGGTTAGGGTTTTACTGTAAATGTAGGAGTTAGTGTTTAGTGTAAATGTAGGGGTTAGTGTTTAGTGTAAATGTAGGGGTTAGTGTTTAGTGTAAATGTAGGAGTTAGGGTTCGGTGTAAATGTAGGAGTTAGTGTTTAGTGTATATGTAGGGGTTAGTGTTTAGTGTAAATATAGGGATTAGTGTTTAGTGTAAATGTAGGGTTAGGGTTTAGTGTAAATGTAGGGGTTAGTGTTTAGTGTAAATGTAGGGATTAGTGTTTAGTGTAAATGTAGGAGTTAGTGTGTAGTGTAAATGTAGGAGTTAGGGTTTAGTGTTAATGTAGGGGTGTAGGGGTGTTTAGTGTAAATGTAGGGGTTAGTGTTTAGTGTAAATGTAGGGATTAGTGTTTAGTGTAAATGTAGGGATTAGTGTTTAGTGAAAATGTAGGAGTAAGGGTTTTGTGTAAATGTAGGGGTTAGGGTTTAGTGTAAATGTGGGGTTTAGGGTTTAGTGTAAATGTAGGAGTTAGTGTGTAGTGTAAATGTAGGGGTTAGGGTTTAGTTTAAATGTAGGGGTTAGGGTTTAGTGTAAATGTAGGGGTTAGTGTTTAGTGTAAATGTAGGGGTTAGTGTTTAGTGTAAATCTAGGAGTTAGTGATTAGTGTAAATGTAGGAGTTAGGGTTTGGTGTAAATGTATGAGTTAGGGTTTAGTGTAAATGTAGGAGTTAGTGTTTAGTGTAAATGTAGGAGTTAGTGTTTAGTGTAAATGTAGGGGTTAGTGTTTAGTGTAAATGTAGGAGTTAGTGTTTAGTGTAAATGTAGGAGTTAGGGTTTAGTGTAGATGTAGGGGTTAGGGTTTAGTGTAAATGTAGGGGTTAGTGTTTAGTGTAGATGTAGGAGTTAGGGTTTAGTGTAAATGTAGGAGTTAGTGTTTAGTGTAAATGTAGGAGTTAGGGTTTTAGTGTAAATGTAGGGGTTAGGGTTTAGTGTAAATGTAGGGGTTAGGGTTTAGTGTAAATGTAGGAGTTAGGGTTTAGTTTAAATGTAGGAGTTAGGGTTTAATGTAAATGTAGGGGTTAGGGTTTAGTGTAAATGTAGGAGTTAGGGTTTTAGTGTAAATGTAGGGGTTAGGGTTTAGTGTATATGTAGGGGTTAGGGTTTAGTGTAAATATAGGAGTTAGTGTTTAGTGTAAATGTAGGATTTAGCTTTTAGTGTAAATGTAGGGGTTAGTATTTATTGTAAATGTAGGAGTTAGGGTTTAGTGTAAATGTGGGAGTTAGGGTTTAGTGTAGATGTAGGAGTTAGTGTTTAGCGTAAATGTAGGAGTTAGTGTTTAGTGTAAATGTAGGAGTTAGTGTTTAGTGTAAATGTAGGAGTTAGTGTTTAGTGTAAATGTAGGGGTTAGTGTTTAGTGTAAATGTAGGAGTTAGGGTTTAGTGTAGATGTAGGAGTTAGTGTTTAGTGTAAATGTAGGAGTTAGTGTTTAGTGTAAATGTAGGAGTTAGTGTTTAGTGTAAATGTAGGGGTTAGTGTTTAGTGTAAATGTAGGAGTTAGGGTTTAGTGTAGATGTAGGGGTTAGTGTTTAGTGTAAATGTAGGAGTTAGGGTTTAGTGTAGATGTAGGAGTTAGTGTTTAGTGTAAATGTAGGAGTTAGTGTTTAGTGTAAATGTAGGAGTTAGTGTTTAGTGTAAATGTAGGGGTTAGTGTTTAGTGTAAATGTAGGAGTTAGGGTTTAGTGTAAATGTAGGGGTTAGGGTTTAGTGTAAATGTAGGAGTTAGTGTTTAGTGTAAATGTAGGAGTTAGTGTTTAGTGTAAATGTAGGGGTTATGGTTTAGTGTAAATGTAGGGGTTAGGGTTTAGTGTAAATGTAGGATTTAGGGTTTAGTGTAAATGTAGGAGTTAGTGTTTAGTATAGATGTAGGAGTTAGTGTTTAGTGTAAATGTAGGAGTTAGTGTTTAGTGTAAATGTAGGAGTTAGGGTTTAGTGTAAATATAGGGGTTAGTGTTTAGTGTAAATGTAGGGGTTAGGGTTTAGTGTAAATGTAGGATTTAGGGTTTAGTGTAAATGTAGGAGTTAGGGTTTAGTGTAGATGTAGGAGTTAGTGTTTAGTGTAAATGTAGGGGTTAGGGTTTAGTGTAAATGTAGGGGTTAGGGTTTAGTGTAAATGTAGGAGTTAGTGTTTAGTGTAAATGTAGGGGTTAGGGTTTAGTGTAAATGTAGGGGTTAGGGTTTAGTGTAAATGTAGGATTTAGGGTTTAGTGTAAATGTAGGAGTTAGTGTTTAGTATAGATGTAGGAGTTAGTGTTTAGTGTAAATGTAGGAGTTAGTGTTTAGTGTAAATGTAGGAGTTAGGGTTTAGTGTAAATGTAGGAGTTAGGGTTTAGTGTAAATGTAGGATTTAGGGTTTTAGTCTAAGGAGAGATCATTAGATCAGTAATTGTAGAATATCTTTTCTGCAGATGTTGCTGTTTTATGCTTTAGCTCAGTGTATAAAGAGTTAATACTGTCTTCAGTCCCTCTGAGGATCCAGAGAGAGACACCCTGTCATCCCACTGAGACTCCACTCCCAAAACAAGCACAATAACAACCGAATGACCCCGACACAGAGAAGCAGAGGAGACACAGAGAAGCAGAGGAGACACAGAAAAGCAGAGGAGACACAGAGAAGCAGAGGAGACACAGAGAAGCAGAGGAGACACAGAGAAGCAGAGGAGACACAGAGAATAGAGTTCATGGTTTACACCAAATGTCTTTTCAGGGATCATAACTGTATCTGTAGATATTATACATTCAAACACTGTAGCATCATTTCAGAAGACTATACAGATAATTATCTTCTTTGTGCATCATTAATGCATATATTCACAATAGTTTCACATATTATGTGATAAGAGTCATATGTAAACCATAAATATGAATATTATTATTATTAATAATTAGGTAAATTCAGTAAATAGTATTTGTGTATTTTTTAAAGTGTACTTATTAGTGCAATATCTTATATGCTAATTTATATGATATTTATTTATTTATTTAGTAACTTATATCCACAATATACAGACATATATGGTGGTGTATGTGTTTTTTTAAGGGTGGCTGGGGTTGTATAGGTGTTTAATGTAGATGCAGGTAAAAAAGCACTGGTACTGAATATGTGTCATGGTTAATCCAGACTATCTGCAGAGCTAAGTATGTGTACTGGGATGATCCTGAGAGCTGCAGCAGCAACTGTCTGGCATTTCAGGTCAGGTTCTTATTTCACACTAGCCTTCATCTGAAACATTCTCCCTGCAACGAAAAGCTCTTTCACTCTGACTGCACCACGAGAGCTCCTCAGAGACCACGGCAGGAAAGCAAGTCCTCCACTGTGTCAGCATTACTGCTGGAGCTTAAAGGAACCACTCACTCTAAATGTAGATATTGTATATAAACTGAGT
>CM038703.1:1464519-1499519 GCA_021613375.1 Megaleporinus macrocephalus
ACTGTGGGAGGAAACCGGAGTACCCGAAGAACCCCACTCAAGCACGGAGAGAACATACACACTCCACACAGAACCACCCGGACCGGGAATCCAACCCAGATCATCTTACTGTGAGGAGACAGTGCTGACCACTACACCACCATACTGACCACTACACCACCATACTGACCACTACACCACCATACTGACCACTACACCACCATACTAACCACTACACCACCATACTAACCACTACACCACCATATTGACCACTACACCACCATACTAACCACTACACCACCATACTGACCACTACACCACCGTACTAACCACTACACCACCATACTAACCACTACACCACCATACTAACCACTACACCACCGTACTGACCACTACACCACCATACTAACCACTACACCACCATACTGACCACTACACCACCATACTAACCACTACACCACCATACTAACCACTACACCACCGTACTGACCACTACACCACCATACTGACCACTACACCACCGTACTGACCACTACACCACCATACTGACCACTACACCACCATACTAACAACTACACCACCATACTAACCACTACACCACCATACTAACCACTACACCACCATACTGACCACTACACCACCATACTGACCACTACACCACCGTACTGACCACTACACCACCGTACTGACCACTACATCACCGTACTAACCACTACACCACCGTACTGACCACTACACCACCGTACTAACCACTACACCATCGGACTAACCACTACACCACCATACTAACCACTACACCACCATACTAACCACTACACCACCATACTAAACACTACACCACCATACTGACCACTACACCACCATACTAACCACTACACCACCATACTAACCACTACACCACCGGACTAACCACTACACCACCATACTAACCACTACACCACCATACTAACCACTACACCACCATACTAAACACTACACCACCATACTGACCACTACACCACCATACTGACCACTACACCACCATACTAAACACTACACCACCATACTGACCACTACACCACCATACTGACCACTACACCACCATAGTAACCACTACACCACCGTACTAACCACTACACCACCGTACTAACGACTACACCACCGTACTAACCACTACACCACCTTACTAACCACTACACCACCGTACTAACCACTACACCACCGTACTAACCACTACACCACCATACTAACGACTACACCACCGTACTAACCACTAAACCACCGTACTAACCACTACACCACCGTACTAACGACTACACCACCGTACTAACCACTACACCACCGTACTAACCACTACACCACCGTACTAACCACTACACCACCATACTGACCACTACACCACCGTACTAACCACTACACCACCGTACTAACCACTACACCACCATACTAACCACTACACCACCGTACTGACCACTACACCACCATACTAACCACAACACCACCATACTAACCACTACACCACCATACTAACCACTACATCACCATACTAACCATTACACCACCGTACTAACCACTACACCACCATACTAACCACTACACCACCATACTAACCACTACACCACCATACTAACCACTACATCACCATACTAACCACTACACCACCGTACTGACCACTACACCACCATACTAACTACTACACCACCGTACTAACCACTACACCACCATACTAACCCCTACACCACCTTACTAACCACTACACCACCATACTAACCACTACACCACCATACTGACCACTACACCACCGTACTAACCACTACATCACCATACTAACCACTACACCACCATACTAACCACTACATCACCATACTAACCACTACACCACCGTACTAACCACTACACCACCGTACTAACCACTACATCACCATACTAACCACTACACCACTGCACTAACCACTACACCACCCTACTAACCACTACACCACCCTACTAACCACTACACCACCCTACTAACCACTACACCACCATACTAACCACTACACCACCATACTAACCACAACACCACCATACTAACCACTACACCACCGTACTGACCACTACACCACCGTACTGACCACAACACCACCATACTAACCACTACACCACCATACTAACCACTACACCACCATACTGACCACTACACCACCGTACTAATCACTACACCACCATACTAACCACAACACCACCATACTAACCACTACACCACCATACTAACCACAACACCACCATACTAACCACTACACCACCGTACTAACCACAACACCACCGTACTAACCACTACACCACCGTACTAACCACTACACCACCGTACTAACCACTACACCATCATACTAACCACTACACCACTATACTAACCACTACACCACCGTACTAACCACTACACCACCGTACTAACTCATGTTAATGAATTACTCCGTTATTAAATGAGGTAGGAGATTGAAGTGTCTACAGCTCGGTTGTAGTTGCTGGTCTGTGTTAGTGACGAGCTTCTAAATATAAACTCTACTTTAAAATATTCATGGTTCAGAACTGAGCTCCAAAAATAGACCCTCACTCAGCCGCTTGGTTTAGACTCACTTCTCTCTGTGAACTTCACGCGGCTTCCTTCTTCTGTCTGAGCGGGTGACGAGTTATTTTCAGATCTAATCTGTCCCACATTCCACCAGAGAGGTGATCAGACAGCTCAACACATCAGAACCAGCTTTTTCCTGAATATGTACTTTAACATGAGTGAGGCTCTGATCTCAACCTGATTTAATATGTGAGGATTTGATTGAGTGTTAGTGAGGTCAGGTACTGATGTTGGAACATTGCTGTGAGAATCTGATTGAGTGTTAGTGAGGTCAGGTACTGATGTTGAACATTGCTGTGAGGATTTGATTGAGTGTTAGTGAGGTCAGGTACTGATATTGAAACATTGCTGTGAGAATCTGATTGAGTGTTAGTGAGGTCAGGTACTGATGTTGAACATTGCTGTGAGGATTTGATTGAGTGTTAGTGAGGTCAGGTACTGATGTTGGAACATTGCTGTGAGGATTTGATTGAGTGTTAGTGAGGTCAGGTACTGGTGTTGAACATTGCTGTGAGGATTTGATTGAGTGGTAGTGAGGTCAGGTACTGATGTTGAACATTGCTGTGAGAATTTGATTGAGTGTTAGTGAGGTCAGGTACTGATGTTGAACATTGCTGTGAGGATTTGATTGAGTGGTAGTGAGGTCAGGTACTGATGTTGAACATTGCTGTGAGAATTTGATTGAGTGTTAGTGAGGTCAGGTACTGATGTTGAACATTGCTGTGAGAATTTGATTGAGTGTTAGTGAGGTCAGGTACTGGTGTTGAACATTGCTGTGAGAATTTGATTGAGCGTTAGTGAGGTCAGGTACTGATGTAGAACATTGCTGTGAAGATCTGATTGAGTGTTAGTGAGGTCAGGTACTGATGTTGAACATTGCTGTGAGAATTTGATTGAGTGTTAGTGAGGTCAGGTACTGATGTTGAACATTGCTGTGAGGATTTGATTGAGTGTTAGTGAGGTCAGGTACTGGTGTTGAACGTATACAACCATATAGAACACATTCTCCATCAATCTAATCAGAACCATTTCAACCATTTAAGCATTGTTCCATATATAGCTCTCAGTTCTAAACAGAACCATCCCTTTATATAGAACCTTCTTTTTCCAAGAGCCTATTCTACATGAGCCCACCAGCAGAACCCAACAGTGCGTGAAGACCAGTCGGTTACATAACCAAGTTCAGCCTTCAGGAGGAAGATGTAGGCGGCCATATAAACAGAACCTCTATTTACAATAGACAGCTCTGCAGAACAATCAGACCTACAGTTCCACATAGAACCATCATTTAGAATCTTTACAGCGTGAAGGTTCTAGCAAAATGAGTGAAACAACAAAACAAAGCTCAGCCTCGTGCTCTTGTTGTTCTATTGTTACCATATCAATCTTGTAACAATACACTATATTGGCTCTTCAAGGGTTCTTTAAAGACAAAGGTTCTATATAGAACCGTATGCACTCGATAATCACTTGCAGCCTAAATAATTCTTTCATGGGTAGATATGATGCTTGTAACAACAGATTTTTTAAAAAATATGGTTCCCTAAAGGTTCTTTCATAAAGGGAGTCATGAGTTCTATATAGAAACATACAAATAGATGGCTTAGATGGTTCTTTGCATGAACCAATGGCTCCTCAGATTAATGGAGAACGTGTTGTATATGTTTCTATAGAACCTTTTTATAGCACCAACAATGATTTTGCTAGCAAGAGCAGAACTGTTTTGGTGCTAGAACCCCATACAACACATTCTACATTAACCTAAATAACAATTTCACTATGTAAGGAACTATTTAGACATGAAATGGTTCTATATGCACCAAAAAAGAGTTCTACTATCGCCACAGTTTCAAGCTTGTATAAAATGCACTCTTTAAAAAGGGGGTTCTTCAAAGGATATTTTATAAAGACAATGGTTTTGTATAGAACCATGAACATTTAAAGAACATTTGGCATGCTAAAGTGGTGAAACGGTTCTATATAGCACAAGAAAGAGTACTTCTACTGTTATGATGTCAAGTTTGTAACAACACACTTAGAATACAAGCTTCTTCAAGGGTTCTTTTGTAAAGACAATAGTTCTATATAAAACTAAAAGATACATTTGTTCCCTTAAATGGTTCTATGCATGCTGAAATGGTTCTCCAGATCATTTAAGCATACAAATGGTTCTATATACAACTCACAGTTTTAAACAGAACCATCTCTTTACTATAGAACCTTCTTTTTTCAAGAGTCTATCCTACATGAGCCCACCAGCAGAACCCAACAGTGCGTGAAGACCAGTCGGTTACATAACCGAGTTCAGCCCTCAGGAGGAAGATGTAGGTGGCCATACAAATCAAACCTAAATCAATGAATATGGTTCTAAATAGCACCAAAAAGGTTCTACTACTGTTACAATGCTAAGCATGTATAGGAAACAGTATCAGAACCCTTTTTGGTGCTAGAACCATATACACAACACATTCTCCATCAATCTGAAGAATCATTTTAACCATTCAAGCATGTACATGGTTCCATACAGAACTTTAAACAAAAGAGCAGAACCATTTAGGTGCTAGAATCTCATCCAATACATTCTACTTTAACCTGAAGAACTATTTTAGCATGAAATGGTTCTAGAAGCACCAAACAGGGTTGGTACTATTTCAAGTTTCTATTTAATACACTCTTTTAAAAGGCGATTCTTCAAAGGTTCAGGGGTTCCACATAGAACCATGAACATTCAAGGAATCTTTAATGGTTCTATGTATGCTAGAATGGTTCTCCAGACTGTTGGAGAATGTGTTAAATATGGTTCTATATACTACCAAAAAGGTTCTACTACTGTTACAATGCCAAGCATGTATATGCTACAACATCAGAACCATTTTTGGTGCTAGAACCATATTCAACACATTCTCCATCAATCTAATCAGAACCATTTCAACCATTAAGGACAGAGGTGCTACATAGAACCATTAACATTCAAAGAACCTTCAGCATGCTTTAAATGGTACTATGTAAGCTTAACTGGTTCTCCAGACTGATGGAGAATGTGTTGAATATGGTTCAATATACTACCAAAAATGTTCTACTACTGTTACAATGCCAAGCATGTATATGCTACAACATCAGAACCCTTTTTGGTGCTAGAACCATTTTCAACACATTCTCCATCAATCTAAACAGTATCATTTTAAACATTAAGCACAGGGGTTCTCCATAGAACCATAAACATTTAAGGAACCTTCAGCATGCTTTAAATTGTTCTATGTGTGCTGAAATGGTTCTCCAGACTGATGGAGAATGTGTTGGATATGGTTCTATATACTACCAATAAGGTTCTACTACTGTTCCATATACAGCTCACAGCTCTAAACAGAACCATCCCTTTATATAGAACCATCTTTTTTCAAGAGTCTAGCCTACATGAGCCCACCAGCAGAACCCAACAGTGCGTGAAGACCAGCCAGTTACATAACCGAGTTCAGAAGGAAGAACCTCTTCTACATATACAGTAATCAGCTCCGCAGAACAATCAGGCCTTCAGTTCCACATAGAACCATCATTTGGAGCCTTTAGGTTCTAGACGAGAGAAACAACAAAACAAAACAAAGCCCAGCCTCGTGCTCAAGTTTAGCGCGCCCACGAACTACAACTCCCAGAAGCGCGCGGCGGCCGAGGCGTGCAGCCAATAGGAGCCGAGAACGCCGCGTGACGACATTGCATTTGGTCTTCTTATGCGCCCATTGAGGATGAATGGGGTAAGAAATCGGCGCGAGAGGCAGCGCGAGACAACCTGAACCTGTTTGTTGTTGAGGTGGGTGTGACGGGAGTTGCGCGCGGGTTCACCGACGAGACGGATTTAAACGCTTTAAAGTTCAGAAAACAGACTTTCTGTTGTTTATTAGTTCAGTATTTTACGCGAGCTTGAAGCGCGTGCGCGCGGTTCTCCCGTGGCTTTTCTTTATGTCTGGTGCACGCGCTGCTTTGTTTGTCTTGGTGGGGGGTGGACCTGAAGGCTGAGTGAGTTTTGGAGGTGAAGAGGTAGCTCGTGGCTTATTAATAGTAATATTATTAATAATAATAATAATAATGAGTTAATATAACTTGAGAGACGCTGAGTTGTTTTTGTTTATTTTTGTTTATGTTTAGTTTTTTTTTTGACTGACTTTCTTGCAGATGCACTTTTATCTCAACGTGTAGTTTCCCACTCGCTTTTCGTTCCACCTTAAATTTAAGGAGGTACGGGAGGTTCCAGTAAGGAGCTGAAACGGGAGGTCATGCATTCTCTCTGTGCGCGTGCATGGCAATAACGAGGCGGAGCTGCGCGCGCGGGTACCGCCTGCGCTCCTTTGTTCCCGTTGCTCTCCCATAGAGACGGCTGTGTCTCGTGCACAGTGCCGAGCGCGTGCATTGCTATATATTTTTTGTTGTTGTTGTTCAAGCCATCCCTGATTTAGGTGCGCGAGCTTGCAGCGTCGTTTCGCGCGCGCCTTTTTGCCCCTGCGGATGTGGGTGTTGAACCCTGAGCCTCGCGGCTCGCGCCAAACTTCAAAGCATGTGTGTGTGGGGTGGGTGGGTGGGGGGGTGGTGACTGTTTAAGGGTGCAGTGCGAATGCACAGCTGCACGCTGTAATGCACTACTGCACGATGCACGTGCCTATAAATGTGCACGCGCGTTGCTACGATAAGGTGAAAAACAGGGTTCTAGGAAAAAGTAAACAATCTCTTGAGGCTCACATGGGCTGTAGCTTCCCAGAGCAGCCGCTAGAGGGCGGTGACTCACCTGTGCATTCAAAGATTTTGTTTTATGTAATGTTTAATTAAAACTTACACTTAATTTGATGACTCTTGTTTGTGTTTCAGACACACCTACACTCTTCTGACACGATGGCCTCTGATGGTGAGAGACTGTTCTTCAAATATGCCCAGAAATCTAAACACTTCAGAATTCAGCAGTAAACATTTATTAAATGTGCAAAAATATATATTTATTTAGTGTTCTAGATAAAAGGTCTGTGTATATTTGATGTTTTACACCCATTTACACTCTTTACAGCAGTGATGATCACACAGACCAAAGAAAATGATCCTCTGTGTAAATAAGCGCTGCCCACATACTATTTAGTTATCTATGCTGGTTACTCTGAGCTGCTAGGATCTAACGTTACCTGTACTAGCTACTCTCTTTGATCTGGACATCAAACACAAAGTAGATGAAAGGTGTCTCTGTGAAACTTTCAGTTGAAGATGATCTGCTTCAACCAGCACACAGTGATCCACTCACACAGCATGGCTGCTACTTCCAGTCACTGTTGGAGGTTGTGGTGCTAATAAAGGTGGAGCTGCTCGTCTCTTCAGTCTCTTCAGTGTTGAACGCTGAGCTGAAGCTGCTCCATGGTGTCCGAGTGTTGGAGAAACTGTCCGGAGTGAAACGTACAGACTGCAGAGTTAAAGTTGTTCAGGATTCTGTTAAAGATGTTGGAAGTTCAGCAGCTGGTTTTGGGAATTCTCCGTTCCACCTTAAACGGTGCTGCGGTTCCATTCTGGCGTCTGTAGGAGCTGCAGTGTTTAAGGTGGAACATTAGATGAAGAATGTGGAGAAGAGGATCTTCAGGCTGGTTTAAAGATCAACATGGAGCTCTGACAGTTGGGTCGTTTGTTGGGAAGGAATGATTCATCTTCATCTTCTGCCTCCTGTAGATATCAAAGTAAAGGAGCTGGACAAGCGAGCATCTGGCCAGGCCTTTGAGGTCATTCTGGGTGATCCTGCCCCGGACGCGAAAGGCGACTTCCCACTTTCTCCACCGAAGAAGAAGGATTTGTCGCTGGAGGAGATCCAGAGGAAGCTGGAGGCAGCCGAGGAACGACGTAAGGTATGTCTCGCAGGGGTTTGATCTCAGTGTTTCTCATTAGATGACTTCAGATCAGATTTGTGTGTCCAGACGTCCAGGAGAGCCTGAGGCCCAACAATCACTCTGTCAGGTCACAGGTCTGAGATCTTTGGTGATGTTCTTGAGTCCCAGCTCGTCCGTCTCTGTGGGTTTCGTGTTGTGACGCATAAACACTTTTGAAATCCGATCTCGGTGTCCAGACGGAGACACATCTGTAGAAATCAGATTGGAATCACATTTTAAATCTCCAAATCTTTATTTTATTTATTTTATTTTTTTTCCTTCCACTGCTCAGTCTATCAAATCAAGCTGGATATGCCAATAATCAGATGTGGTCTGACAGTCTGAGCAGGTTTGAGCTGCTATCAGTGTGTTTGAGGAGGAGACGTCCCCACAGATACCGTATGGGACGCTCAGCTGTTTGTATGTCTCTAAAATCAAGACTATATGAAACATCCAGACCAAAAAACAGGATATAAATATAAACATTTGAACAATCAGACGTATCTGAGTCCCAGTAATCTAATGAGCAGAGTGAGTGACGCCCCATCAGCCTTGTGACTGGTGAGGGTCTCGGATCAGGGGAGTGTGTGGTACGTAGAGGGAGGACCTGCCGTCGAGCAGCGTTAATGTGTTTATTATGGAAACTCTGATTCCCTATAGGTTTAACTAATGTACTCAGGCTCCGCCCCCACAGGTGTTCCTTTATTGCTGCTGATTTGATGCTGAACGCTGTTTGTATCTCTCTCTCTCTCTCTCTCTCTCTCTCTCTCTCTCTCTCCTCTTATAGATCTTATATATTTGATGTGTATCTCTCTCATATATAAGATCTATTTGATGTGTATCTCTCTCTCTCTCTCTCTCTCTCTCTCTCTCTCTCTCTCTCTCTCTCTCTCTCTCTCTCTGCCCATCATGGAGATATACACATATCAAATATATAAAATCTATTATCTTTCTATCATAGATCTTATATATTTGATCTCTCTCATCAATGTCCATTAACAATAAACTGAGGTAGTGGCCATGAAGTTCTCTGTAGGCGGAGCTTAAATAACAATTAAAATTGACCAAGTCTCACCAGGTGTCTGCGTGTGAGGTGTTCTATGGCTAATGTAGGTATAACAGGCGTAATCTATTAATAATAATAATAATAATAATAATAATAATAATAATTTATTATTATGATGTATCTGAATTAGAGTTAGTTTATTTTATGAGTTGTTCATTTATTTAGTTGTAAATCTACATTAATATCTGGCTGAACTGAACGAGCTCCTCCTGTTAATGGTATTCGGTCAGTCCCCCCACAAACAGTCCTACTTTAAACATCCTGTCTCACGATTATTGTAATTAAGACCACCAGTTACGTAACTGCAGAGCTGCTTTTGCTTTCTGCTTGTTTCCTTGATGCTCTCGTCCAACCCCCCCCCACCCCGAGTCTGTTCATCACCTCCTAATGCCTGAAGCATCTTCTTTCCTCTGCAGTCACACGAAGCCGAAGTGCTGAAGCACCTGGCCGAGAAGCGGGAGCACGAGAAGGTGGTGCAGCAGAAAGCTGCGGAGGAGAACAACAACTTCAGTAAGATGGCGGAGGAGAAGCTCAACCAGAAGATGGAAGCGAATAAGGAGAACCGCTCCGCGATAATGGCGGCGATGAATGAAAAGTTTAAGGAGAAGGTACGGGGGAGTTTTGTTCTTCGTTTATTTCTAAATTAAGAATATTAATATTGATGTGTTGCCGTTGATGGTGTCAGTAGGGGTGTAACGATACACCCAGACCTGCAATCCATACACAATACTGAGTCCACGATTCTGTAGTCATACTGGTTAACAGAATTTAAATGAAGGAAAATGACTTTAGGTAGTACTGCTTACTACTGCCACTAGGTGGAGGTGTGAGGGGATCAGTGAGGCAGTGATGCTGATTGTCTGTTTAGTTTTGGCATCGTTAGTAAAAACTGTCCTTGATCCAAGAGGGTGGCTATGTTAGGGACATACTCTAAAAGATAGACCCCCTCACCCGTTACCTGCTGGGGTTTCAGATATCTTTCCTTTCACTTCTGAAATAAAAGGGTGTCCTGAGACTTTTGAGTCCCCCTGTAGAGTGAGGGTGGTATGGGGTATCTCCCTAACTGTTATTAATAATATCAGTACGGTCCAGTTAGAGCAGGAGTGTTTAATTAGAGTCAGTACGGTCCAGTTAGAGCAGGGGTGTTTAATTAGAGTCAGTACGGTCCAGTTAGAGCAGGGGTGTTTAATTAGAGTCAGTACGGTCCAGTTAGAGCAGGGGTGTTTAATTAGAGTCAGTACGGTCCAGTTAGAGCAGGAGTGTTTAATTAGAGTCAGTACGGTCCAGTTAGAGCAGGGGTGTTTAATTAGAGTCAGTACGGTCCAGTTAGAGCAGGAGTGTTTAATTAGTCAGTACGGTCCAGTTAGAGCAGGGGTGTTTAATTAGAGTCAGTACGGTCCAGTTAGAGCAGGAGTGTTTAATTAGAGTCAGTACGGTCCAGTTAGAGGAGATCTCCTCAGGCCGGTCCGGACCATCATCATCTCTAGCGTGTGTTGTGATTCAGTGGTGTATCCTGTTTACTGAAGTAGTCCAGTATCAACATCTTATACCATCAACTACTGAAACACCAACACACCACACATACCGTTCAGTATATTTACTGTTTAAATACTGAACTGAATTAATTATTTATAACTTTAGTCTTTTTTCCCCTCACTTCAAGTATATATTTTGTGTGTGTGTGTTGGTTGTACAGAGCGATGTTCTCCAGAACTAGACGAGCAGGTCCATTCCAGAACCGTTCCTGTTAAACACTCAGTTCTCTCTGTTCACTTTTCTGTTTTTAGAGCTTGTTATTCTCTCTGACTCGCTTTAGTCTCCGGCTGCTGCTCTTCTACGCTTCCTACCTCGCCTGTGTGCTCGCCGCACACCCCAATCTGCAGAGAGTGATTGGCTGAGGAGCGTTTGGTGATCTTACAGCGCATGTGATTGGTCTCTGAGTTCACTGCACCGTAAAGCCCGTATACCGTAAAGACTAGAAAAGCTCCGCCTCTTAAAATAAACACAATCAACATTAAATCATTCTCAGTAGTTTATCAGTTTGAGTCCGCATTGGACAACGTCTGGGTCCGGATCCGGACCAGGGTCCGCTATTAGTGACCCCCGCTCTACAGGTTCAGTCTGAAAGTCTGTTAGAGCCTCATAACAGCATGTCAATGATTTTGTATTAGAATTCTGATGGCTTGATTGATTAGTGATTGATTTGTGTTTCTGTGTGTTGATGTTTTAGGATAAGAAGCTGGAGGAGGTTCGGAGGAACAAGGAGACCAAAGAGGGAGCTGGAGATGCTGAGAACTGAACTGTACAATCAGGGTGGGGGGGTTCGGGATTCGGGAAGGGTCTTCTTTCTTTTTTTATACGTATCCAAAGATTTCTTTTTTTTTTTTTTTTTCTTTGATGGCCAGTATTTGTGTTCACTGCTCTTTATTCCTGTCCTCTCCGGAGTAAGTAGGAAACGTGACGGGACTGAGTTCCGGCGCCGGCGTTCCTGTCGGTCATGGATCCGTTAGTTTGGCTGTAGCTGTGTTCCTGTTAGGTCTGTTCTGGAGGAAGCGCGTCTCGCTGCGTAGGTCCTTCGGTTACTGTCTCTCGCGCTCTGCAGTGACGCGCTCGTGCGTCCGGCCCGGTTTTAGCTCTTAGCGCTTCTCGTTGCTGTGGTTCTCCGCCGCCGCTGCGGTTCTCCGGTGCGGCTGTTCTGCGTAGGTTTGCTCGGTTCCAGAGTCTTGCTAGTCTCGCTGCTTCGTCTCCGCCTCTTCTCCCTGTTTCTCTTTCTTTTCTCGCTCTTGCTGCCGTTTGCTCTGGTGAAGCTGGAGGCTGACCGGGGGTCAGTTTCTCAAGCACATGACTGTTCACTGCGGGTGAGGGGGACCATCCCGGCGTGGAAACTGAGGGGTCTGGTTTTACGCGTGGAACGCAAAGAGCAATACACTGTTACCTTGTGAACTCTTGTACTAAAAAACAACAATAAACAAACTTGCTTCAAGTTCTCTGCTGTTTTATTTGTGGTGTTTTGATCCAGTTTATGATGCGGTATGTACAAACACTACTGTATAACAGTAAAGAGTGTAAGAGTGTTTATCTGATCAATGTGTGTCTGATCACCAGTAAGAACAGCAGATCTGATTAGAGCAGATGTAAATAATCCTACGTACAATACAAAGTAACATGAATATGTTATTGTGAGAGAAGTAGATCAGATCTTGATCCAGTTTGAAGAACAAAGTTAGGTTCCAGATTTCTCCTGGACGCCCCAGACATTGTATGAATGTGTTCAGTTCCTTCAGCAGCAAATCTTGATTTATCTTAATGAAGTACTGAGCAGTCAAAGCAGGTATTAGATGAGAACTGATAATAATACTGGGTTGTTTAGGAGAAGCTTGGAAAGAGTTAAATAAACACACTGACGTATAAAAAAGCTCTACTTTCTCTAATACTGATTAATATTTAATAATAAAGTGTAAAAGCACTACTTACTCTATTAATACTGATTAATATTTAATAATAAAGTGTAAAAGCTCTACTTACTCTATTAATACTGATAAATATTTAATAATAAAGTGTAAAAGCTCTACTTACTCTATTAATACTATTAGAGTAATATATTATTTAATTATAAAATGTTTACTGTGTAAATAAAAGCTTTGCTCTCTGAAAACAATAGATTTTTATATATATTGTCCCCAAGTGACAAATGTTTGCACAGTACTGTATGTGTGTGTGTGTGTGTGTGTGTGTGTGTGTATATATATATATATATATAATGTGCTTGTTGTAGCAGTGTGTTTTTTGACCTGAGCTCTGAACTCTTAATAGTTACAGGTTTATTGTTTATTCAGTATGTGTGAGAAAAACTCAGTATATAATTATAATTTTTATCGTGTCGCCTACAGCCAGTGCCACATTACAAAAACACTACCAGACACAGTGTGTACAGTGATTTGTGTTTATTGTTATTGTGATAAACTACATGATATCTTCTCCGGTCGTGTGATGAAGACTGTCAGTACTGAACACCACCTCTTAACACCACCTCTTAACCACACTCAGTCATAATTACTGATTAAATATTATATATAAATAACTTTATATGTAGCTTTTAGTAGTTTTTTTTAAGAATGTGGCTCTGTTTTGTCTATTCTAGCTTTATTTACATTTCATAATACTGTGTACAATATTGGGCACAAAATGTGGTCTGTGTAAAAGTTTGGTGATTTATAATTTGTTTATTTTATCAACAGAAAATGTTACACAGATGTTGAATCTGTGCAGTAAAATCGGACCCCACTTCATATATATATATATATATATATATATATATATATATATATATATATATATATATATATATATATATATATATATATATAGCTGGGCAATGTTATTTTTAATAAGACTTATTATAATAAATTAATTATACAGAGAGTATAATGAGTATAATGAGCCCTGTGTCTTGATTTGTGGTTAAATGCTACGTATAAAATAAAAGTATTGTCATATTAAATTTTATATTATCCACCTCTGTATATGTACATATGTATTTGACTTGTCTACAGAGAACATGTGCAATATTAGGCATAAAACATGGTCCGTGTAAAAATTTTAGAACACTTTATATTCTGTTTATTTTCCCCCAACAATGTTAAATTCGGTAAATTAGTAGAAACTGTGCAGTAAAATGAGAAAATATTCTATATTTAAGTTGATTTGCTGGAGATGATGTGTTAAATATCTCAGTTTAATAAAGTACATAAACACTGTACCTCTCACTGTTCAGCCTGTATGTAGAAACAGCTGGTTTTAAATTCACAGATTTTTGTGATGTCATAAAATTTTTAAATATTTGAATATTAGCCCCAACAGCAGTTCAGTCCCGCCCCGTCACGTCAAGCTCATGAGGGTTTGAACACGGATACAAGAGGCCTCATTGAGGTAAAGGACGTCTAATCTATATAATAATCTAATACTTCTACAACTATGCTTAAATGGTTCACCGCATGCTTAAATGGTGAGCTGGTTGTTCAGATGGAGCACTAAAACTGCTATAGTTACTATTCTGAACACAGCAGAACCCTTTTTGGTGCTAAATAGAACCATATACTTAACCTGAACTCATAATCTGAAGAACGTCTCAGCAGGCAGAGAACCTGGTTATGGTTCTATATAGAGCCACCAGTTTTACCACAGAACTCTTGAAGAAGCATCTTTTTAGGAGTGTAGAAGATTGGCTGGATGATGCTGTGTGTGGTGTTTATCAGGAACTTGCTGGTGTTTGTCTCCCTCTAGTGGTCCGAGGCTGGCGGTGGCTGAGGGGTTTATCTGGACTGGAGTTAAACTGGTTTTGGTTTTCAGTAGTTTGAGAAGAATGATTGAATCTGGGATTAAACTCTTGCCAGTGAAGGGCTGAGAGATGGATGTTCACAGATGTTCTGTATGAACAGTGGTGTCCAGCAGGAAGTGCTGCTCTGTGGTGTCAAAGGAGGCAGGAGGGGGTTCTGATGACGCGGGGCATCAATTGGTAGGACGTTTATCGTTGTCTGAAAACACAGTTAGAAGATATTTTGACAACGGTCATCTCTAAACGGGCTGGTTTTGTTGGGATATGTATTCTGGCAACTGGACAGTACGTTTTCATATTTCAGCAAAATTCTGTATATTATTTCAGGAGAATTCTGTTTAATGAAGTTCAAAGTTCTGTACTTCACTGGTTCTCTTTGGATTATACAGGCATGAAGATGCATTTCAATCATTAAAAATATGCCAAAAATTCCATGAATTGACAAAGAATCATGAAATACAGTTTACTGTGAAATCTGTTTATTTGTTTGTGTTTGTTTGTTCATAATTAAGATTTTACATGTTAAATATAAAAGCACTTTATAAGCTGTGGTTTGAAAACTACAGTATGCTCTGGATTGACCGGAAGGTTGGGGTCTGGTTCCATTCGCCACTACTGCGAACCATTCCAACAAAAAAAATTTCCTCACTTTCCAGATCCACAGAGGCCAGAAAGGATTTACATCTAGAGAAAGAAACTACTTTCATGATCAACAGCGGTATTTAATAATAATATTTAGACTGATTGTTTATACAGTGGAGTTGTGATTGAAAAGATGTAACACTGTAATTAGTGACTGGTCACTATTATTATCTGATTAATATTCTACTGACGATTATCTGTCCACCAACTCGCCCCACAATGTCGGGTCTGTGTTTGTGTACATGTTTTAGCTCAATTGTGATTAAATTATTATTTTAAATTATGATTTTTCCCCCCCATAGTAATAAAGTTATATCAGAATAGTCTTCATATTAAAAACACCCTAACAACCATCTGGAATACCATAGCAAGAAGCAGAGACTTCCTAAAAACACCCTAGCAACCATCTGGGATACAACAACAACCCCTTAACAGTCACCAGGTATATGATTGCAATGACCTAGCAACATTCTAGCAACCGCATAGCAGTGCCCTAGCCACCACGTGGAATACCATAGCAACCTTATAACAAAACCCTAATAACCACTAGGGAGACTGTATCAACCACTTAGCACCACCCTAGCAACCATCTGGGATACCATAGCAACTGCCAAGGATCATCTTTGCAACAATGTGGGATACCAAAACATCTAATGAACAATCCCCAGACGACCAACTGGGACAAGGTTCTTAACGACCTTGCAACATCCTATTAGCCACCTAGCAACTCCCTAATGACCTCTTAGTAAGCACATGGGGTTCCTTAGCAACCACTTAGCAACCACCTAGCAACCATGTGGAATACCTTAACAACCATGTTAGATATCATGGCAACCTCAAGCTACACCCTAGCAACACCAATAGCTACCATCAGGGATACCATAGCAACCACTGAACAACGTCAGACAATGAACTGGGATATGTTTTTAATAAACTAGGAACATTCTTGTAACCACTCCCTAGCAACTCCCTAGTAACCACTTACCAACCACATGGAATACCACAGCAACCACATTGGATATCATAGCAACACATTAGCAACAACCTGAGGTACCATAGCAACCATGTGGAACGCCATAGCAACCACGCTGGATATCTTAGCAACACATTAGCAACATTCTGAGGTACCATAGCAATTCCCTAGCAACCACTTAGCAACCATTTGGAATACCACAGCAACCACGTTGGATATCATAGCAACCCCTTAGCAGCACATTAGCAACAACCTATCAACTCCCTAGCAACCACTTAGGAATCACATGGAATACCACAGCAACCACGTTGAATATCATAGCAACCCCTTAGCAACACATTAGCAACAACCTAAGGTACCATAGCAACCACCTAGCAATCAAGAGGAACCCCATAACACCCACGTTGGATATCTTAGCAACACATTAGCAACATTCTGAGGTACCATAGCAACTCCCTAGCAACCACTTAGCAACCATGTGGAATACCATACCAACCACATTGGATATCATAGCAACCCTTTTGCAGCACATTAGTAACAACCGGAGGTATCATAGCAACCATGTGGAATACCATAGCGATCATATTGGATATTATATCAACCCTTTAGCAACACATTAACAACATAGCATAGAATAGCAACCAGTCTGTTTTCAGTGAATCTGCTGTTTTGGGTTAACCTGAAGATTAAAGCTGCAGCTGTGACACAATAAAGACTTCAAAGACTAAATAAACTGCATTTAAATATTTACACACCTGTTTACACACAAGTGTGTTCACCTGTTCACACACACACACAATTCCTAGCCGGGACATGAAAGTGCTCAGTGTGTGAGTTTTTAACATTCACACTTTCACACTGTCAGAGGAGTGACACTAATCAGAGGAGGGTGTCCACATACTTTTGGCCATGCAGTGTTGTCAGCTGATTGTAACTCTCTATATTCTAAACTGACTATAACTACACAAGAGCACATCTGAACACTGACACTAACAGGACAGTAAATCAGGGCTGCAGCAGGGCGGGGCGGCCACTCGGGGGCAGCGTTGCACTGAGTGATGACTGCAGCAGTGTTCGTTAGGGATGCTCTGCTCTGACTGTGTAGTCACTCTCTTGTCTCTACGCTGGAAGCTCGGAGCAGCTAACAGCTCTTCCTGTGTTAATGCTGTACTACGCAGGAGAGTAACTCTCACATCCAGAATCTTCCCCGGAACGTCTGTAGATATTTTCTTGTTGTTGTTGTTTTGTTTGTGTGTTTATGACTGATTGTGTTGTCGACCCAGCTTTAGTTGCAGTACAGCTGCAGTGCTGCGGGGATGCTCTAACGCAGGGGTCTCCTGGAGGGGCACAGTCCAGCTCTGCTCAGCTAATAATTTATATGCATGAAAGAGAGAGTTATTAGTTTATTTATTTATTTATTTATTTATTACTTTATTGACTTTAATGAAGAAAAACATGTTTAATTTTCTTGTGTAAACATAATTAATTAGCTGTTTACTATAAAGAGAAAAGATTACTATTTAAAAATAGTTTACTTCTCTGCATAAACGTGTGATATTAGTCTGAGTTCATTTATATGTTTAGACCTACCTGTGTACAGGTAAACCATAACAATACCTTCACCTACCTGTGTACAGGTAAACCATAACAATACCCTCACCTACCTGTGTACAGGTAAACTGTAACAATACCTTCACCTACCTGTGTACAGGTAAACCATAACAATACCTTCACCTACCTGTGTACAGGTAAACCATAACAATACCTTCACCTACCTGTGTACAGGTAAACCATAACAATACCTTCACCTACCTGTGTACAGGGAAACCATAACAATACCTTCACCTACCTGTGTACAGGTAAACCATAACAATACCTTCACCTACCTGTGTACAGGTAAACTGTAACACTACCTTCACCTACCTGTGTACAGGTAAACCATAACAATACCTTCACCTACCTGTGTACAGATAAACCATAACAATACCTTCACCTACCTGTGTACAGGTAAACCATAACAATACCCTCACCTACCTGTGTACAGGTAAATCTTTCTGTAAGTCTTTCTGGATAAGAACGTCTGTCAATAGAACCTCTAAAGCATTTCTGTCTGAGAACTGTGTGGGTGTGGTTAATGATCAGCTTGATTGACAGATGACTGGACTAATGGATGGACAGACAAACAAGTGGACGTGTGGACGGACAGTCAGTTAAAAGTTGGTTGCAAGGGGGCCCTCTGGTGGTCATAAGGGCTAAAGCAGCTGCTCATGTTGCTTGTTAGGTAGAGTCTGATTATCATTATCTCACTCTCGTCATGGCGGAGATGAACCGAGGTTTAAAATATTTTGTACTCCACCGGCAGACGGCGCGAGTCTCTACTTTCCCCGCCCACCTTCGTTCTGATTGGATAGGCCACTCGACCACTTCACGTAGAACTTATTCAACTCAGTCCTGTCCTGAGAGGAGGAGGCTCCTCGGCTCCTCGGCTCCCGGAGGAGGTGCTTTGTGAAGCTGTGTTTACAGATATGATGCAGGAGCAGCGCTAAGTCGCAGAGCAGACTCATGCAGAAGAGGTCGAAGGTCATGTAGACAGTTGGCTGAGTGTCAGCGCGAGGTCAGTCCCCACAGCGCCGTCAGAGCGCTGCCCGTTATTGATCCAGTCCTCGGGTCAGACGATAGCCGGCGGGCTCCAGTTGGAGATCGTGGCCGGCGAATGAGAAACGGCCGCTGCAGGTTGCCGTGGCAGTCAGAGTGAATATCTGAGAACATGAGGAGCGCGTGTCTTAACCAATCCACCATCAGCGTTCTCCTCCACTCCAGCAGACCAGCCACACGTCCACCAGCTGACCTCACGCCTGTCAGACTGCAGGTCTGCAGGAATTCATCATGAACTCTCAGATTGATTTCTCTAGTCTGATCAGAACGATACCAGAACCACACACGCCCTGAACGATACCAGAACCACACACGTCCTGAACGATACCAGAACCACACACGCCCTGAACGATACCAGAACCATACACGTCCTGAACGATACCAGAACCACACACGTCCTGAACGATACCAGAACCATACACGTCCTGAACGATACCAGAACCACACACGTCCTGAACGATACCAGAACCATACACGTCCTGAACGATACCAGAACCATACACATCCAGAACGATACCAGAACCAAACACGTCTAGAACGATACCAGAACCATACACGTCCTGAACGATACCAGAACCATACACGTCCTGAACGATACCAGAACCAAACACGTCTAGAACGATACCAGAACCACACACGTCCTGAACGATACCAGAACCATACACGTCCTGAACGATACCAGAACCACACACGTCCTGAACGATACCAGAACCATACACGTCCTGAACGATACCAGAACCAAACACGTCCTGAACGATACCAGAACTATACACGTTCTGAACGATACCAGAACTATACACGTCCTGAACAATACCAGAACCACACACGTCCTGAACGATACCAGAACCACACACGTCCTGAACGATACCAGAACCATACACGTCCTGAACGATACCAGAACCAAACACGTCCTGAACGATACCAGAACTATACACGTCCTGAACAATACCAGAACCATACACGTCCTGAACGATACCAGAACCAAACACGTCTAGAACGATACCAGAACCACACACGTCCTGAACGATACCAGAACCATACACGTCCTGAACGATACCAGAACCAAACACGTCCTGAACGATACCAGAACTATACACGTCCTGAACGATACCAGAACTATACACGTCCTGAACAATACCAGAACCACACACGTCCTGAACGATACCAGAACCATACACGCCCTACACGTATACACGTCCTGAACGATACCAGAACCACACACGTCCTGAACGATACCAGAACCACACACGCCCTGAACGATACCAGAACCACACACGTCCTGAACAATACCAGAACCATACACGTCCTGAACGATACCAGAACTACACACGTCCAGAACGATACCAGAACCATACACGTCCTGAACGATACCAGAACCACACACATCCTGAACGATACCAGAACCACACACGTCCAGAACGATACCAGAACCAAACACGTCTAGAACGATACCAGAACCACACACGTCCTGAACGATACCAGAACCATACACGTCCTGAACGATACCAGAACCACACACGTCCTGAACGATACCAGAACCATACACGTCCTGAACGATACCAGAACCATACACGTCCAGAACGATACCAGAACCAAACACGTCTAGAACGATACCAGAACCATACACGTCCTGAACGATACCAGAACCATACACGTCCTGAACGATACCAGAACCAAACACGTCTAGAACGATACCAGAACCACACACGTCCTGAACGATACCAGAACCATACACGTCCTGAACGATACCAGAACCAAACACGTCCTGAACGATACCAGAACTATACACGTCCTGAACAATACCAGAACCACACACGTCCTGAACGATACCAGAACCACACACGTCCTGAACGATACCAGAACCAAACACGTCTAGAACGATACCAGAACCACACACGTCCTGAACGATACCAGAACCATACACGTCCAGAACGATACCAGAACCAAACACGTCTAGAACGATACCAGAACCACACACGTCCTGAACGATACCAGAACTATACACGTCCTGAACGATACCAGAACCACACACGTCCTGAACGATACCAGAACCAAACACGTCCTGAACGATACCAGAACCATACACGTCCTGAACGATACCAGAACCACACACGTCCTGAACGATACCAGAACCAAACATGTCCTGAACGATACCAGAACCACACACGCCCTGAACGATACCAGAACCACACACGCCCTGAACGATACCAGAACCAAACACGTCCTGAACGATACCAGAACCACACACGCCCTGAACGATACCAGAACCACACACGCCCTGAACGATACCAGAACCATACACGTCCTGAACGATACCAGAACCACACACGTCCTGAACAATACCAGAACCATACACGTCCTGAACGATACCAGAACCACACACGTCCTGAACGATACCAGAACCATACACGTCCTGAACGATACCAGAACCATACACGTCCAGAACGGTACCAGAACCAAACACGTCTAGAACGATACCAGAACCATACACGTCCTGAACGATACCAGAACCATACACGTCCTGAACGATACCAGAACCAAACACGTCTAGAACGATACCAGAACCACACACGTCCTGAACGATACCAGAACCATACACGTCCTGAACGATACCAGAACCAAACACGTCCTGAACGATACCAGAACTATACACGTCCTGAACGATACCAGAACTATACACGTCCTGAACAATACCAGAACCACACACGTCCTGAACGATACCAGAACCACACACGTCCTGAACGATACCTGAACCACACACGTCCTGAACGATACCAGAACCATACACGCCCTGAACGATACCAGAACCACACACGTCCAGAACGATACCAGAACCACACACGTCCTGAACAATACCAGAACCATACACGTCCTGAACGATACCAGAACCATACACGTCCAGAACGATACCAGAACCACACACGTCCTGAACAATACCAGAACCACACACGTCCTGAACGATACCAGAACCATACACGTCCTGAACGATACCAGAACCACACACGCCCTGAACGATACCAGAACCACACACGTCCTGAACGATACCAGAACCACACACGCCCTGAACGATACCAGAACCACACACGTCCTGAACGATACCAGAACCACACACGTCCTGAACGATACCAGAACCACACACGCCCTGAACGATACCAGAACCACACACGCCCTGAACGATACCAGAACCACACACGTCCTGAACGATACCAGAACCAAACACGTCCTGAACGATACCAGAACCACACACGCCCTGAACGATACCAGAACCACACACGTCCTGAACGATACCAGAACCAAACACGTCTAGAACGATACCAGAACCACACACGTCCTGAACGATACCAGAACCAAACACGTCCTGAACGATACCAGAACCACACACGCCCTGAACGATACCAGAACCATACACGTCCTGAACGATACCAGAACCATACACGTCCAGAACGATACCAGAACCAAACACGTCTAGAACGATACCAGAACCACACACGTCCTGAACGATACCAGAACCATACACGTCCTGAACGATACCAGAACCACACACGTCCTGAACGATACCAGAACCAAACACGTCTAGAACGATACCAGAACCACACACGTCCTGAACGATACCAGAACTATACACGTCCTGAACGATACCAGAACCACACACGTCCAGAACGATACCAGAACCAAACACGTCTAGAACGATACCAGAACCACACACGTCCTGAACGATACCAGAACTATACACGTCCTGAACGATACCAGAACCATACACGTCCTGAACGATACCAGAACTATACACGCCCTGAACGATACCAGAACCACACACGCCCTGAACGATACCAGAAACACACACGTCCTGAACAATACCAGAACCACACACGCCCTGAACGATACCAGAACCACACACGTCCTGAACGATACCAGAACCATACACGCCCTGAACGATACCAGAACTATACACGCCCTGAACGATATCAGAACCACACACGCCCTGAACGATACCAGAACCACACACGCCCTGAACGATACCAGAACCACACACGTCCTGAACGATACCAGAACTATACACGCCCTGAACGATACCAGAACCACACACGTCCAGAACGATACCAGAACCACACACGTCCTGAACGATACCAGAACCAAACACGTCTAGAACGATACCAGAACCACACACGTCCTGAACGATACCAGAACCACACACGTCCTGAACGATACCAGAACCATACACGTCCTGAACGATACCAGAACCACACACGTCCAGTATGATACCAGAACCACACACGTCCAGAACGATACCAGAACCACACACGTCCAGAACGATACCAGAACCACACACGTCCTGAACGATACCAGAACCAAACACGTCTAGAACGATACCAGAACCACACACGTCCTGAACGATACCAGAACTATACACGTCCTGAACGATACCAGAACCACACACGTCCAGAACGATACCAGAACCAAACACGTCTAGAACGATACCAGAACCACACACGTCCTGAACGATACCAGAACCAAACACGTCTAGAACGATACCAGAACCACACACGTCCTGAACGATACCAGAACTATACACGTCCTGAACGATACCAGAACCATACACGTCCTGAACGATACCAGAACTATACACGCCCTGAACGATACCAGAACCACACACGCCCTGAACGATACCAGAAACACACACGTCCTGAACAATACCAGAACCACACACGCCCTGAACGATACCAGAACCACACACGTCCTGAACAATACCAGAACCACACACGCCCTGAACGATACCAGAACCATACACGCCCTGAACGATACCAGAACCACACACGTCCTGAACGGTACCAGAACCAAACACGTCTAGAACGATACCAGAACCACACACGTCCTGAACGATACCAGAACTATACACGTCCTGAACGATACCAGAACCACACACGTCCAGAACGATACCAGAACCAAACACGTCTAGAACGATACCAGAACCACACACGTCCTGAACGATACCAGAACTATACACGTCCTGAACGATACCAGAACCATACACGTCCTGAACGATACCAGAACTATACACGCCCTGAACGATACCAGAACCACACACGCCCTGAACGATACCAGAACCACACACGTCCTGAACGATACCAGAACCACACACGCCCTGAACGATACCAGAACCACACACGTCCTGAACGATACCAGAACCATACACGCCCTGAACGATACCAGAACTATACACGCCCTGAACGATATCAGAACCACACACGCCCTGAACGATACCAGAACCACACACGTCCTGAACGATACCAGAACCACACACGTCCTGAACGATACCAGAACCATACACGTCCTGAACGATACCAGAACCACACACGTCCAGTATGATACCAGAACCACACACGTCCAGAACGATACCAGAACCACACACGTCCAGAACGATACCAGAACCACACACGTCCTGAACGATACCAGAACCAAACACGTCTAGAACGATACCAGAACCACACACGTCCTGAACGATACCAGAACTATACACGTCCTGAACGATACCAGAACCACACACGTCCAGAACGATACCAGAACCAAACACGTCTAGAACGATACCAGAACCACACACGTCCTGAACGATACCAGAACTATACACGTCCTGAACGATACCAGAACCACACACGTCCTGAACGATACCAGAACTATACACGCCCTGAACGATACCAGAACCACACACGTCCTGAACGATACCAGAACCATACACGTCCTGAACGATACCAGAACCACACACGTCCAGTATGATACCAGAACCACACACGTCCAGAACGATACCAGAACCACACACGTCCTGAACGATACCAGAACCAAACACGTCTAGAACGATACCAGAACCACACACGTCCTGAACGATACCAGAACTATACACGTCCTGAACGATACCAGAACCACACACGTCCAGAACGATACCAGAACCAAACACGTCCTGAACGATACCAGAACTATACACGTCCTGAACGATACCAGAACCACACACGTCCTGAACGATACCAGAACTATACACGCCCTGAACGATACCAGAACCACACACGCCCTGAACGATACCAGAACCACACACGTCCTGAACGATACCAGAACCACACACGCCCTGAACGATACCAGAACCACACACGTCCTGAACGATACCAGAACCATACACGCCCTGAACGATACCAGAACTATACACGCCCTGAACGATATCAGAACCACACACGCCCTGAACGATACCAGAACCACACACGCCCTGAACGATACCAGAACCACACACGTCCTGAACGATACCAGAACTATACACGCCCTGAACGATACCAGAACCACACACGTCCAGAACGATACCAGAACCACACACGTCCTGAACGATACCAGAACCAAACACGTCTAGAACGATACCAGAACCACACACGTCCTGAACGATACCAGAACCACACACGTCCTGAACGATACCAGAACCATACACGTCCTGAATGATACCAGAACCACACACGTCCAGTATGATACCAGAACCACACACGTCCAGAACGATACCAGAACCAAACACGTCTAGAACGATACCAGAACCACACACGTCCTGAACGATACCAGAACCATACACGTCCTGAACGATACCAGAACCATACACGTCCTGAACGATACCAGAACCACACACGTCCAGTATGATACCAGAACCACACACGTCCAGAACGATACCAGAACCACACACGTCCTGAACGATACCAGAACCAAACACGTCTAGAACGATACCAGAACCACACACGTCCTGAACGATACCAGAACTATACACGTCCTGAACGATACCAGAACCACACACGTCCAGTATGATACCAGAACCACACACGTCCAGAACGATACCAGAACCAAACACGTCTAGAACGATACCAGAACCACACACGTCCTGAACGATACCAGAACCATACACGTCCTGAACGATACCAGAACCACACACGTCCAGTATGATACCAGAACCACACACGTCCAGAACGATACCAGAACCACACACGTCCTGAACGATACCAGAACCAAACACGTCTAGAACGATACCAGAACCACACACGTCCTGAACGATACCAGAACTATACACGTCCTGAACGATACCAGAACAAACTGAGAGAGAGTTTCTGCGAGTTTCACTTATTTATTCTTCATCTGAACAAAAACACCAGCTTAAAAACTTCAAAACTGGGTTTGCCGGAGTCAAAACTATTATATTATAAACTATTATACTATACAAACTGTTTAAGTGGTGAGTGTTTCGGTGGTGACTTATTCAGTGGTGAACGTTTCGGTAGGGACTGTTTTGGTGGTGAGTGTTTCGGTGGTGAGTGTTTCGGTGGTGAATGTTTCCGTAGTGTCTGTTTCGGTAGTGACTTTTTCAGTAGTGACTGTTTTGGTGGTGAGTGTTTTGATAGTGGCTGTTTTGGTGGTAACTGTTTCGGTAGTGACTGTTTTGGTAGGGGCTGTTTCTGCAGTGACTGTTTTGGTGGTAACTGTTTTGGTAATGATGTTTTGGTGGTAACTGTTTTGGTAGTGACGGTTTCAGTAGTGTCTGTTTCAGTAGTGACTGTTTCAGTAGTGTCTGTTTCAGTAGTGACTGTTTCGGTAGTGATTGTTTTACTAGTGACTGTTTCGGTAGTGACTGTTTTGGTGGTGATGTTTCGGTGGTAAGTACCGGTGGTAAGTTTCTGTAGGGAATGTTTCAGTAGTGACTGTTTCAGTAGTGACTGTTTCAGTGGTGAAAGTTTCTGTAGGGAATGTTTCAGTAGTGACTGTTTCAGTAGTGACTGTTTTGGTGGTGACTGTTTCGGTGGTGACTGTTTCAGTGGTAACTGCTTCAGTGGTAGAAGTTTCTGTAGTGACTGTTTTGGTGGTGCCTGTTTCTGTACTAAATGTTTTGGTAGTGACTCTTTCAGTGGTGAAAGTTTCAGTAGTGACTGTCTTGGTGGTGACTGTTTTGGTAGTGACCGTTTCTTTAGTGAATGTTTCGGTAGTGACTGCGTCAGTGGTGACTGTGTCGATGGTGACTCTGTCGATGGTGACTGTGTCGGTAGTGACTGTTTTGGTGGTGACTGTTTTGGTAGTGACTGTGTCGGTATTGCCTGTTTAGGTGGGGACAGTTTTAATTTATATAGTTTTATGATAGTTTTCTTTGCTAATGTTATGAAAGGGCTGTTGGTGGAATAAAGCTAGTTTATAGTTCCAATAAAAAATTACATAAAAGACCCAAAGTTGACGTGCTCGGGTGTCACTCTCTGATTGGATAGAACCTCTATGTTCTGGTATGTTGTTGTGGTCACTGTGTGCGGCTGTGTATACAGTCATTCTGCTCTATGTGGTGAAAGGACAGCGTGACTAGACGGGACACCAGCCATTCCAAACTGCTATCAGTACACATTCATAAGATGATTTATATTCATTTTCGGTGTAACTTCCACCTGCACCACACTTTCAGAATTTTAGAATTCAGAAACAAAAGTTTTGGTGGTGTTTCTGGTTGCTGTTGTGACGCTGCAGCTTGAGATCTCTGTAGTTACTGTAGTAATGCTGGTGCAGGACTGTATAACCTACAGCGCTACAACAAGCACCCCAGGTAAGCCTCTAGGAATGTCTGCGCAGGTTAATATCAGTTGTCATGCATGCTTATAAAGGCTGCTCTCCAGTAAAGAGTTATTATAGAGATCTGATAGATTTAAGTGTCAATGTTTAATCAAGAATGGTCAAAAATGTCTGTGCAGCAGAGTTAGTGATAACATACTATTGTAAACCCTATAGGGGCGCTAGCACTAGCAGCATGCTTCTTTCTTGTTTTTTGATATTTTTTCCCGTAGATGAAAGGAAACTTCAGTTATCAGCTACTGTTTACTGTGAACTGCTGAGTAACTGAAGATGATATTTGGGGAAATAAGCCTGATTATAATCATAACTGCAGATTGTTGAATGCAATTATAATATTAGAATAATGTTCCAGCTGAATCGCTGCGTTGGTTTGTTTTTCTACATTTGATCAAAGAGCTTTCAGTGACTGAGCGATTGAGAAAGCAGGAGAGAGAGAGAGAGAGAGAGAGTGAGAGAGAGAGAGACAGAGAGAGACAGAGAGAGAGAGAGTGAGAGAGAGAGAGTGAGAGAGAGAGAGTGAGAGAGTGAGAGAGAGAGAGTGAGAGAGTGAGAGAGAGAGAGAGAGAGAGAGAGAGAGAGAGAGCTGTGCTGTAAGATGCTGCAGTACAGTGACTGCTGCTACTCCATCCTCTGTTGACAGCAGCAGGCTGTGCCACCGGTGACCCCTCATGATTAAGCCTACTCTAATTGTGCCCACGCAAGTGGGCGGCGGCCATGTGTGCGTGCAGCTCATCGTGTGCGAGGCACCATCGGTGCTTGCTCGTTGACCTTGCGGGCTCGCCGCAAAGGATCCCGCTGTGCTCCCCCTCATCTGGCCCACTCAGCTGTGACACAGCCTTCATGTGGGCTCCGGGCCAGTAAAGGGAGAGGCGGGAGGGCATGTGTGGACCGCCCGATAAAGCACTGAGCGTGCGAGCATGTGCTAGCAGTAGGCGCCGGATCTCTTAACTGATGCTTTTAAAGCTGCTGTGATGCAGCAAGCAGTATATATCTGTAGCGCTTCAGCTGAACTGAGCCAGGCACTTCACGCACCTGGCTCAGGTTCAGCCCACAAGGGGGCGCTGTTGGTGCTTTTGGAGTGGCATCAATGAGTGCTTTTGCAAGCACTTAATATGCATAATAAAACAATTCCAGGACTAAATCAGTCTCTCACAGTGATGGCGCCACAGCCTACACACTTTTATCACCGGCTCGCTCAAAATAACTGCTTATATTCAATAAATATTAAAGTCTTTTAAGAATTAAAATCCAAAAAACAGTTTAAAGTATAAATTAACATCCCACATTAACCAATGACTGTAACTGTGAAAATAGAGTTTACTGAGCCCTCGCTAGCCGTGATAGAGCAGATAAACGTGTGAAGGTTTGTTTGAATCCAGCTTGTTTTAAATATAGCCAAAAGTATAGCAGTAGATAAATACGGTATTTACAGTTATCTGAACGTGGCCAAGTCTTCACCAGCTCAGCGCCGAACAGGGAAACTGGCAGAAATCACCAGCATACTACACATAATTCGATTATCATTAATCCTGAGTGCAAATAAATGAGAGACAATTTTGAGAGATGAATGAAGCCCAGCTATGGTGTATGGTGAAGTGCTGGTATATTGGCACGGTAAAGTGAAGCACATGTGTGGTGCTATGGTGAAGTGCTGGTATGCTGGTACAGTGTAGTGAAGTGCTGGTATGGTGTATGGTAAAGTGCTGATATGCAGAAGTGAAGTGTTAATATGGTACATGGTGAAGTTCTCGTATGGCGGTACAGTGTAAGAAAAATACTGGTATGGTGGTACAGTGTAGTGTAGTGCTGGTATGGCGGTACAGTGTAGTGAAGTGCTGGTATGGTGGTACAGTGTAGTGAAGTGCTGGTATGGCGGTACAGTGTAGTGAAGTGCTGGTATGGCGGTACAGTGTAGTGAAGTGCTGGTATGGTGGTACAGTGTAGTGAAGTGCTGGTATGGCGGTACAGTGTAGTGAAGTGCTGGTATGGCGGTACAGTGTAGTGAAGTGCTGGTATGGCGGTACAGTGTAGTGAAAGGCTGGTATGGTGGTACAGTGTAGTGAAGTGCTGGTATGGCGGTACAGTGTAGTGAAGTGCTGGTATGGTGGTGCGGAAAAGTGCTGGTATGGTGGTACAGTGTAGTGAAGTGCTGGTATGGTGGTGAAGTGAAGTGCTGGTGTGGTGGTGAAGTGAAGTGCTGGTATGGTAGTGAAGTGCTGGTATGGCGGTACAGTGTAGTAAAGTGCTGGTATGGTGGTATAGTGAAGTGCTGGTATGGTGGTGAAGTGAAGTGCTGGTATGGTGGTGAAGTGAAGTGCTGGTATGGTGGTGTAGTAAAGTGCTGGTATGGTGGTGAAGTGAATAGCTGGTATGGTGGTGTGGTGAAGTGCTGGTATGGTGGTGTGGTGAAGTGCTGGTAGGGTGGTTTGGTGAAGTGTTGGTATGGTGGTGTGGTGAAGTGCTGGTATGGTGGTGTGGTGAAGTGCTGGTATGGTGGTGCGGTAAAGTGCTGGTATGGTGGTGCGGTGAAGTGAAGTGCTGGTATGGCGGTACAGTGTAGTGAAGTGCTGGTATGGCGGTACAGTGTAGTAAAGTACTGGTATGGCAGTACAGTGTAGTGAATTGCTGGGATGGTGGTACTGTAAAGTGCTGGTATGGTGGTACAGTGTAGTGAAGTGCTGGTATGGCGGTACAGTGTAGTGAAGTGTTGGTATGGCGGTACAGTGTAGTAAAGTGCTGGTATGGCGGTACAGTGTAGTGAAGTGCTGGTATGGTGGTGAAGTGAAGTGCTGGTATGGTGGTGAAGTGAAGTGCTGGTATGGTGGTACTGTAAAGTGCTGGTATGGCGGTACAGTGTAGTGAAGTGCTGGTATGGCGGTACAGTGTAGTAAAGTGCTGGTATGGCGGTAAAGTGTAGTAAAGTGCTGGTATGGCGGTACAGTGTAGTGAAGTGCTGGTATGGCGGTACAGTGTAGTAAAGTGCTGGTATGGCGGTACAGTGTAGTGAAGTGCTGGTATGGCGGTACAGTGTAGTAAAGTGCTGGTATGGCGGTAAAGTGTAGTAAAGTGCTGGTATGGCGGTACAGTGTAGTGAAGTGCTGGTATGGTGGTGAAGTGAAGTGCTGGTATGGTGGTGAAGTGAAGTGCTGGTATGGCGGTACAGTGTAGTGAAGTGCTGGTATGGCAGTACAGTGTAGTGAAGTGCTGGTATGGTGGTACTGTAAAGTGCTGGTATGGTGGTACAGTGTAGTGAAGTGCTGGTATGGCGGTACAGTGTAGTAAAGTACTGGTATGGCAGTACAGTGTAGTGAAGTGCTGGTATGGTGGTACTGTAAAGTGCTGGTATGGTGGTACAGTGTAGTGAAGTGTTGGTATGGTGGTACAGTGTAGTGAAGTGCTGGTATGGCGGTACAGTGTAGTAAAGTGCTGGTATGGCGGTACAGTGTAGTGAAGTGCTGGTATGGTGGTACTGTAAAGTGCTGGTATGGCGGTACAGTGTAGTAAAGTGCTGGTATGGCGGTACAGTGTAGTGAAGTGCTGGTATGGTGGTGAAGTGAAGTGCTGGTATGGTGGTACTGTAAAGTGCTGGTATGGCGGTACAGTGTAGTGAAGTGCTGGTATGGCGGTACAGTGTAGTAAAGTGCTGGTATGGTGGTACTGTAAAGTGCTGGTATGGCGGTACAGTGTAGTAAAGTGCTGGTATGGTGGTACTGTAAAGTGCTGGTATGGCGGTACAGTGTAGTGAAGTGCTGGTATGGCGGTACAGTGTAGTAAAGTGCTGGTATGGTGGTACTGTAAAGTGCTGGTATGGCGGTACAGTGTAGTGAAGTGCTGGTATGGCGGTACAGTGTAGTAAAGTGCTGGTATGGCGGTACAGTGTAGTGAAGTGCTGGTATGGTGGTACTGTAAAGTGCTGGTGTGGCGGTACAGTGTAGTAAAGTGCTGGTATGGCGGTACAGTGTAGTGAAGTGCTGGTATGGTGGTGAAGTGAAGTGCTGGTATGGCGGTACAGTGTAGTAAAGTGCTGGTATGGTGGTGAAGTGAAGTGCTGGTATGGTGGTGAAGTGAAGTGCTGGTATGGCGGTACAGTGTAGTGAAGTGCTGGTATGGTGGTACTGTAAAGTGCTGGTATGGTGGTACAGTGTAGTGAAGTGTTGGTATGGTGGTACAGTGTAGTGAAGTGCTGGTATGGCGGTACAGTGTAGTAAAGTGCTGGTATGGCGGTACAGTGTAGTAAAGTGCTGGTATGGCGGTACAGTGTAGTGAAGTGCTGGTATGGTGGTGAAGTGAAGTGCTGGTATGGTGGTGAAGTGAAGTGCTGGTATGGTGGTACTGTAAAGTGCTGGTATGACGGTACAGTGTAGTAAAGTGCTGGTATGGCGGTACAGTGTAGTGAAGTGCTGGTATGGTGGTGAAGTGAAGTGCTGGTATGGTGGTACTGTAAAGTGCTGGTATGACGGTACAGTGTAGTAAAGTGCTGGTATGGCGGTACAGTGTAGTGAAGTGCTGATATGGTGGTGAAGTGAAGTGCTGGTGTGGTGGTGAAGTGAAGTGCTGGTATGGTAGTGAAGTGCTGGTATGGCGGTACAGTGTAGTAAAGTGCTGGTATGGTGGTGAAGTGAAGTGCTGGTATGGTGGTGAAGTGAAGTGCTGGTATGGTAGTGAAGTGAAGTGCTGGTATGGTGGTGAAGTGAAGTGCTGGTATGGTAGTGAAGTGCTGGTATGGTGGTACAGTGTAGTGAAGTGCTGGTATGGCGGTACAGTGTAGTAAAGTGCTGGTATGGTGGTGAAGTGAAGTGCTGGTATGGTGGTGAAGTGAAGTGCTGGTATGGTGGTGAAGTGAATTGCTGGTATGGTGGTGAATTGAAGTGCTGGTATGGCGGTACAGTGTAGTAAAGTGCTGGTATGGTGGTGAAGTGAAGTGCTGGTATGGTGGTGAAGTGAAGTGCTAGTATGGTAGTGAAGTGCTGGTATGGCGGTACAGTGTAGTAAAGTGCTGGTATGGTGGTATAGTGAAGTGCTGGTATGGTGGTGAAGTGAAGTGCTGGTATGGTGGTGTAGTAAAGTGCTGGTATGGTGGTGAAGTGAATAGCTGGTATGGTGGTGTGGTGAAGTGCTGGTATGGTGGTGTGGTGAAGTGCTGGTAGGGTGGTTTGGTGAAGTGTTGGTATGGTGGTGTGGTGAAGTGCTGGTATGGTGGTGCGGTAAAGTGCTGGTATGGTGGTGCGGTGAAGTGAAGTGCTGGTATGGCGGTACAGTGTAGTGAAGTGCTGGTATGGCGGTACAGTGTAGTAAAGTACTGGTATGGCAGTACAGTGTAGTGAATTGCTGGTATGGTGGTACTGTAAAGTGCTGGTATGGTGGTACAGTGTAGTGAAGTGCTGGTATGGCGGTACAGTGTAGTGAAGTGCTGGTATGGCGGTACAGTGTAGTAAAGTGCTGGTATGGCGGTACAGTGTAGTGAAGTGCTGGTATGGTGGTGAAGTGAAGTGCTGGTATGGTGGTACTGTAAAGTGCTGGTATGGCGGTACAGTGTAGTGAAGTGCTGGTATGGCGGTACAGTGTAGTAAAGTGCTGGTATGGCGGTACAGTGTAGCAAAGTGCTGGTATGGCGGTACAGTGTAGTGAAGTGCTGGTATGGTGGTGAAGTGAAGTGCTGGTATGGTGGTGAAGTGAAGTGCTGGTATGGCGGTACAGTGTAGTAAAGTGCTGGTATGGTGGTGAAGTGAAGTGCTGGTATGGTGGTGAAGTGAAGTGCTGGTATGGTAGTGAAGTGCTGGTATGGCGGTACAGTGTAGTGAAGTACTGGTATGGTGGTGAAGTGAAGTGCTGGTATGGTGGTGAAGTGAAGTGCTGGTATGGTGGTGAAGTGAAGTGCTAGTATGGTAGTGAAGTGCTGGTATGGCGGTACAGTGTAGCAAAGTGCTGGTATGGGGGTGAAGTGAAGTGCTGGTATGGTGGTGAAGTGAAGTGCTGGTATGGTAGTGAAGTGCTGGTATGGCGGTACAGTGTAGTGAAGTGCTGGTATGGTGGTGAAGTGAAGTGCTGGTATGGTAGTGAAGTGCTGGTATGGCGGTACAGTGTAGTGAAGTGCTGGTATGTGGTGAAGTGAAGTGCTGGTATGGTGGTGTAGTAAAGTGCTGGTATGGTGGTGAAGTGAATAGCTGGTATGGTGGTGTGGTGAATAGCTGGTATGGTGGTGTGGTGAAGTGCTGGTAGGGTGGTTTGGTGAAGTGTTGGTATGGTGGTGTGGTAAAGTGCTGGTATGGTGGTGTGGTGAAGTGTTGGTATGGTGGTGCGGTAAAGTGCTGGTATGGTGGTGCGGTGAAGTGCTGGTATGGTGGTTTGGTGAAGTGTTGGTATGGTGGTGTGGTGAAGTGTTGGTATGGTGGTGTGGTGAAGTACTGATATGGTGGTGTGGTGAAGTGTTGGTGCGGTGAAATACTGGTATGGTGGTGTGGTGAAGTGTTGGTATGGTGGTGTGGTGAAGTGCTGGTATGGTGGTTTGGTGAAGTGTTGGTATGGTGGTGTGGTGAAGTACTGGTATGGTGGTGTGGTGAAGTGTTGGTATGGTGGTGCGGTGAAGTACTGGTATGGTGGTGTGGTGAAGTGTTGGTATGGTGGTTTGGTGAAGTGTTGGTATGGTGGTGTGGTGAAGTGTTGGTATGGTGGTGTGGTGAAGTACTGGTATGGTGGTGTGGTGAAGTGTTGGTATGGTGGTGTGGTGAAGTACTGGTATGGTGGTGTGGTGAAGTGCTGGTATGGTGGTGTGGTGAAGTGTTGGTATGGTGGTGTGGTGAAGTGTTGGTATGGTGGTTTGGTGAAGTGTTGGTATGGTGGTGTGGTGAAGTACTGGTATGGTGGTGCGGTGAAGTGAAGTGCTGGTATGGCGGTACAGTGTAGTAAAGTGCTGGTATGGTGGTGAAGTGAAGTGCTGGTGTGGTGGTGAAGTGAAGTGCTGGTATGGCGGTACAGTGTAGTAAAGTGCTGGTATGGTGGTGAAGTGAAGTGCTGGTATGGTGGTGAAGTGAAGTGCTGGTATGGTAGTGAAGTGCTGGTATGGCGGTACAGTGTAGTGAAGTACTGGTATGGTGGTGAAGTGAAGTGCTGGTATGGTGGTGAAGTGAAGTGCTGGTATGGTGGTGAAGTGAAGTGCTGGTATGGTAGTGAAGTGCTGGTATGGCGGTACAGTGTAGTGAAGTGCTGGTATGGTGGTGAAGTGAAGTGCTGGTATGGTGGTGAAGTGAAGTGCTGGTATGGTAGTG
>CM038703.1:1507019-1537019 GCA_021613375.1 Megaleporinus macrocephalus
CTTACACTAAACACTAACTCCTATATTTACACTAAACACTAACTCCTACATTTACACGAAACCCTAACCCCTACATTTACACTAAACACTAACTCCTACATTTACACTAAACACTAACTCCTACATTTACACTAAACCCTAACTCCTACATTTACACTAAACCCTAACCCCTACATTTACACTAAACCTTAACTCCTACATTTACACTAAACACTAACCCCTACATTTACACTAAACCCTAACTCCTACACTTACACTAAACACTAACCTCTACATTTACACTAAACCCTAACTCCTACACTTACACTAAACACTAACCTCTACATTTACACTAAACCCTAACTCCTACACTTACACTAAACACTAACCCCTACATTTACACTAAACCCTAACCCCTACATTTACACTAAACACTAACTCCTACATTTACACTAAACACTAACTCCTACATTTACACTAAAACCTAACTCCTACATTTACACTAAACACTGACCCCTACATTTACACGAAACCGTAACTCCTACATTTACAATAAACACTAACCTCTAAATTTACACTAAACCCTAACTGCTTCATTTACTCTAAACCCTAACACCTACATTTACACTAAACCCTAACTCCTTCATTTACACTAAACCCTACATCTACACTAAACACTAACCCCTACATTTACACTAAACCCTAACCCCTACATTTACACTAAACACTAACTCCTACACTTACACTAAACACTAACCCCAACATTTACACTAAACACTAACTCCTACATTTACACTAAACCCTAACTCCTACATTTACACTGAACCCTAACTCCTACATTTACACTAAACAATAACTCCTACATTTACACTAAACCCTAACTCCTACATTTACACTAAATCCTAACTCCTACATTTACACTAAACCCTAACTCCTACATTTACACTAAACACTAACTCCTACATTTACACTAACCACTATCTCCTACATTTACACTGAACCCTAACCTCTACATTTACACTAAACCCTAACCCCTACATTTACACTAACCACTATCTCCTACATTTACACTAAACCCTAACTCCTACATTTACACTAAACACTAACCTCTACATTTACACTAAACCCTAACCTCTACATTTACACTAAACCCTAACTCCTGCATTTGCACTAAACCCTAACTCATACATTTACACTAAACACTAACCCTACATTTACACTAAACACTAACTCCTACATTTACACTAAACCCTAACTCCTACATTTACACTAAACACAAACTCCTACATTTACACTGAACACTAACCCCTACATTTACAGTAAACACTAACTCCTACATTTACACTAAACACTAACTTCTACATTTACACTAAACACTAACTCCTACATTTACACTAAACACTAACCCCTACATTTACACTTAAGCCTAACTCCTACATTTACACTAAACACTAACCCCTACATTTACACTAAACACTAACTCCTACACTTACACTTAACCCTAACCCCTACATTTACACTAAACCCTAACTCCTACATTTACACTAAACACTAACACCTACATTTACACTAAACACTAACCCCTACATTTACACTAAACACTAACCCCTACATTTACACTAAACACTAACTCCTACACTTACACTTAACCCTAACCCCTACATTTACACTAAACCCTAACTCCTACATTTACACTAAACACTAACACCTACATTTACACTAAACACTAACCCCTACATTTACACTAAACACTAACCCCTATATTTACACTAAACCCTAACTCCTACACTTACACTAAACACTAACCTCTACATTTACACTAAACCCTAACCCCAACATTTACACTAACCCCTACATCTACACTAAACACAACCTCCTACATTTACACTAAACCCTAACCCCTACATTTACACTAAACCCCTACATTTACACTAAACACTAACTCCTACATTTACACTAAACACTAACTCCTACATTTACACTAAACACTAACCCCAACATTTACACTAAACACTAACTCCTACATTTACACTAAACCCTAACTCCTACATTTACACTAAACCCTAACTCCTACATTTACACTAAACACTAACTCCTACATTTACACTAAACACTAACTCCTACATTTACACTAAACACTAACTCCTACATTTACACTGAACCCTAACTCCTACATTTACACTAAACAATAACTCCTACATTTACACTAAACCCTAATTCCTACATTTACACTAAACCCTAACCCCTACATTCACACTAAACCCTAACTCCTACATTTACACTAAACCCTAACTCCTACATTTACACTAAACACTAACTCCTATATTTACACTAAACCCTAACTCCTACATTTACACTAAACCCTAACCCCTACATTTACACTAAACTCTGACTCCTACATTTACACTAAACCCTAACTCCTACATTTACACTAAACCCTAACCTCTACATTTACACTAAACCCTAACCCCTACATTTACACTAACCACTATCTCCTACATTTACACTAAACCCTAACTCCTACATTTACACTAAACACTAACCTCTACATTTACACTAAACCCTAACCTCTACATTTACACTAAACCCTAACTCCTGCATTTGCACTAAACCCTAACTCATACATTTACACTAAACACTAACCCCTACATTTACACTAAACCCTAACTCCTACATTTACACTAAACCCTAACTCCTACATTTACACTAAACACAAACTCCTACATTTACACTAAACACTAACCCCTACATTTACAGTAAACACTAACTCCTACATTTACACTAAACACTAACCCCTACATTTACACTTAACCCTAACTCCTACATTTACACTAAACACTAACCCCTACATTTACCCTAAACACTAACTCCTACATTTACACTAAACACTAACCCCTACATTTACACTAAACACTAACTCCTACACTTACACTTAACCCTAACCCCTACATTTACACTAAACCATAACTCCTACATTTACACTAAACACTAACACCTACATTTACACTAAACACTAACCCCTATATTTACACTAAACCCTAACTCCTACACTTACACTAAACACTAACCTCTACATTTACACTAAACCCTAACCCCAACATTTACACTAAACACTAACCCCTACATTTACACTAAACACTAACCCCTACATCTACACTAAACCCTAACTCCTACATTTACACCAAACACTAACTCCTACATTTACACTAAACCCTAACTCCTACATTTACACTAAACCCTAACCCCTACATTTACACCAAACACTAACTCCTACATTTACACTAAACACTAACTCCTACATTTACACTAAACCCCAACCCCTACATTTACACTAAACACTAACTCCTACATTTACACTAAACCCTAACTCCTACATTTACACTAAACACTAACTCCTACATTTACACTAAACCCCAACCCCTACATTTACACCAAACACTAACTCCTACATTTACACTAAAGCCTAACTCCTACATTTACACTAAACCCTAACTCCTACATTTACACTAAACCCTAACTCCTACATTTACACTAAACCCTAACTCCTACATTTACACTAAACCCTAACCCCTACATTTACACTAAACCCTGACTCCTACATTTAAACTAAACACTAACTCCTACATTTACACTAAACCCTAACCCCTACATTTACACTAAACCCTGACTCCTACATTTAAACTAAACACTAACTCCTACATTTACACTAAACCCTAACTCCTATATTTACACTAAACCCTAACCCCTACATTTACACTAAACCCTAACTCCTACATTTACACTAAACCCTAACTCCTACATTTACACTAAACCCTAACTCCTACATTTACACTAAACCCTAACCCCTACATTTACACTAAACACTAACCCCTACATTTACACTAAACCCTAACCCCTACATTTACACTAAACACTAACCCCTACATCTACACTAAACCCTAACCCCTACATTTACACTAAACCCTAACTCCTACATTTACACTAAACACTAACTCCTACATTTACACTAAACACTAACCCCTACATTTACACTAAACACTAACCCCTACATTTACACCAAACACTAACTCCTACATTTACACTAAAGCCTAACCCCTACATTTACACCAAACACTAACTCCTACATTTACACCATACACTAACTCCTACATTTACACTAAACACTAACTCCTACATTTACACTAAACCCCAACCCCTACATTTACACTAAACACTAACTCCTACATTTACACTAAACACTAACTCCTACATTTACACTAAACACTAACCCCAACATTTACACTAAACACTAACTCCTACATTTACACTAAACACTAACTCCTACATTTACACTAAACACTAACCCCAACATTTACACTAAACACTAACTCCTACATTTACACTAAACCCTAACTCCTACATTTACACTAAACACTACCTCCTACATTTACACTAAACCCCAACCCCTACATTTACACCAAACACTAACTCCTACATTTACACTAAAGCCTAACTCCTACATTTACACTAAAGCCTAACTCCTACATTTACACTAAACCCTAACTCCTACATTTACACTAAACCCTAACTCCTACATTTACACTAAACCCTGACTCCTACATTTAAACTAATCACTAACTCCTACATTTACACTAAACCCTAACCCCTACATTTACACTAAACCCTGACTCCTACATTTAAACTAAACACTAACTCCTACATTTACACTAAACCCTAACTCCTACATTTACACTAAACCCTAACCCCTACATTTACACTAAACCCTAACTCCTACATTTACAGTAAACCCTAACTCCTACATTTACACTAAACCCTAACCCCTACATTTACACTAAACCCTAACTCCTACATTTACAGTAAACCCTAACCCCTACATTTACACTAAACCCTAACCCCTACATTTACACTAAACACTAACTCCTACATTTACACTAAACACTAACTACTACATTTACACTAAACCTTAACTCCTACATTTACACTAAACACTAACTCCTACATTTACACTAAACACTAACTACTACATTTACACTAAACCTTAACTCTGGTGGATCCTTTTTGACAAATTTTCTTTGTTTCTTCGAAGGTATTTACGTTTTAATGAAACTTTATGATGATCTCATGTGATCCACTGATCAAAGCTGTGTTCCTATTCATGTACTGAGTAGTTCTAAAAAAGTTCTTTGAAATAATCCCACTTCTCGTTCTTTAATAATCGATTATTCTTTAAAAAAGTAGTTTTTTTGGTTCTATATCTTCATATCCAGGCCACGTAGCTGAGACCAACAGTGCATATGAATATTTCTATCAGGTTTCTTAGAGATCAGGCGGAGAATTTAAACGAGTAATTATTATTATGCAAATCCAATCAGAGCTGAATCACTTTAACCAAGCTTAATTAAGTAATCATGAAAAGAGTTTTTAAAATAAGATGGTGATGACCTTACTGTCCACTGCACCTAAAAATACAGCGTAATCCAGATGACCAGCACTTCTGTTATAAAAGCCTGGTTCAGCCGTGACTCCGGTTGGATTTTGTTTGGAAGTTCTCTCCTGTGTGGGTGGAATACACGTGTGTGGGCTCCAGTTCTCCACCGTATGACACATCTCTCCTACTCCACGCGTTAAACATTCATCATGAGCTGCTCTATTAAGAGCAGTGGTTCCAGAGGCGGTCAGAGCCTGGAGTCACACGCAGAGCCTTTCAGAAATGTCACCCCCCGGCCATCCGTCTGCTCGGGGACACGCCGGGAATATTGGAGCCGACTGCCTGCCACGGAGTGACAGCAGCTAAAGCAGTACTGCCATTTCTCTGGACCTGCTCAAACCACATCCAGCTCTTCAGCTCTGAACAATCTGGATATCTCTGATACACAACAGGTGATCTTCCCTCCTCAGAGACCATTTCATGTTCTAAGTACCACAACATGAACATCTACAAACACATACATAAGCTGCTATAATGCATACAGGATGGTTCTTTAAAGGTTCTTTAGTAAATACATTAGACTAAAAGCTGTAACAGAGTTCTTTGCAAGGTGAAATTATTCTTTAGATTGATGGAGAATGTCTATGTGGTTCTTAATAGAACCAAAATGTAATGTGCTGAACCAAAATAGAACCGAGATGTAATGTGCTGCTACACTTATCTATATCAGGGTTGGAACCCAAAGGAACCCTCTTTGGTGCTTTATAGAACCAAAATTTAATGTGCTGCTACTCTTATCTATCAGTTTTGGAACCCAAAGGAACCCTCTTTGGTGCTATATAGAACCAAAATGTAATGTGCTGAACTGAAATAGAACCGAAATGTAATGTGCTGTTTCTCTTATCTATATCAGGGTTGGAACCCAAAGGAACCCTCTTTGGTGCTATCTAGAACCAAAATATAGACTCTTATCTATATCAGGGTTGGAACCCAAAGGAACCCTCTTTGGTGCTATCTAGAACCAAAATATAGACTCTTATCTGTATCAGCGTTGGAACCCAAAGAAACCCTGTTTGGTGCTATATAGAACAGAAATGTAATGTGCTGCTACTCTTATCTATATCCGGGTTGGAACCCAAAGGAACCCTCTTTAGTGCTTTATAGAACCAAAATGTAATGTTCTTCTACACTTATCTATATCAGGGTTGGAATCCAAAGGAACCCTCTTTGGTGTTATGTAAAACCGAAATGTAATGTGCTGCTACTCTTATCTATCACTTTTGGAATCCGAAGGAACCCTCTTTGGTGCTATATAGAACCGAAATGTAATGTGCTGCTACACTTATCTATATCAGGGTTGTAACCCAAAGGAACCTTCTTTGGTGCTATCTAGAACCAAAATATAGACTCTTATCTATATCAGGGTTGGAACCCAAAGGAACCCTCTTGGGTGCTATATAGAACCGAAATATAGACTCTTAACTATATCAGGGTTGGAACCCAAAGGAACCCTCTTTGGTGCTATCTAGAACCAAAATATAGACTCTTATCTGTATCAGCGTTGGAACCCAAAGAAACCCTGTTTGGTGCTATATAGAACAGAAATGTAATGTGCTGCTACTCTTATCTATATCCGGGTTGGAACCCAAAGGAACCCTCTTTAGTGCTTTATAGAACCAAAATGTAATGTTCTTCTACACTTATCTATATCAGGGTTGGAATCCAAAGGAACCCTCTTTGGTGTTATGTAAAACCGAAATGTAATGTGCTGCTACTCTTATCTATCACTTTTGGAACCCGAAGGAACCCTCTTTGGTGCTATATAGAACCGAAATGTAATGTGCTGCTACACTTATCTATATCAGGGTTGGAACCCAAAGGAACCCTCTTTGGTGCTTTATAGAACCACAATCCAACACAGTCTTCATGAGTCTGAGGAATTTCACTAAAGAACCATTTGATTATGTACATGGTTCAGAATAGAATTTACTTGATACTATATGAAGAAATACAACCTGCCACAGATCCTGATCCAGTTCTACTCAGCATTTGTGGAACCAAAGCCTGAAAATAGTAACTTTACTCTGTTTATCTGAACAGAACTGTGTGGTATGTAGTTTAGGGCAGGTCTGAGAAGAACTCGTTCATTTACTGGTTTAACTTATACTACACTGTTAACCTGTAATTAGTTTAGGTGTATGTTTGTGTAATGATGCTTAAAAACTAAAGTTTTATTTCATTACTTAAAATGTTTTAGTATGTTCTACTATTTTGAAAGAATAACTGAGTACACTAATGTACACTAAGTACACTAAGTTGAACTTAAAACATCAGGTTTTAGCTTGGACCACGCCCCTGTAGCACCTTGTCAGATTCTCATTGGTCAGTTCAGTCTAGACTAGTTTGAGTTGTTTAGTGGAGCTTGTAAAGGTTTGAAGTATTTTTCTATTTTTACTGTGAGATTTGGAGTTTTCTGAGTTTAACTTCTTTTCCTCGGACAGAAACTCTGTAGTGCTGGGATTTCTCTACAGTGGACATTTTCTCCATTGTTTTCTTTTCTTGAAGAACTACAGAGGACTACAATTAACCAAGCCGCCATCTTCCCTCTCTTTTTCTCATTCTGGAACTTGGTAAGTGGTTTTCCGTGTTCAAGTGGTGTAAAACTGTTGTTCTGCAGTTGATGCTGATTTAAAGTTAGAAAATGTAATTTACTGTGTTTTTATCATTTCAATGTGTAAACTGTATTTAAGAATGATTGTAAGATAAACAGTTTTCTAACTAGACCAATCAAAACCAGTCATCATCACTACTGAACCCTTCAAGAGTCAGGATCATCCTAGATAATCCCAGTGATGTCATTTTAAATGAAATCTAAACTAAATTTAACTGTCTGTGTTCTTTTGATGTAGGAAAACATCAGCTTTTTATAGAGGCTATTTTAATTTAACCTAATTTTAATTACAGGAAACTCAATGTTGAGTTGAATTAAATGGTCAGTAGGCTTGATTTTACTAAATAGTTTAAGTACAATTTAGATTTCATTATATTCAACTCAAATGATTACTTCCAGTTTATTTGATATTTAAGTAGATTTTACTCAAACCATTTGATTTTCTCTAGTTTGCATTACTTTAATATTTTAAGGCCTCAGACTCTTTAAGTACAATCAGCTTATCCGGGTTTACAGTGTATGGCGCTGCAGTACATGCGCAGAACGTATTTAAACTTTCTGATTGGGAATGTAATCAGATACAGGTACGTACACGGCTATTATTCTTCTATATAACAGACTATGTACGGAATTACCCACCTCCTTCAATCGGATAGAAATTGTAATTGGAATGACCTCAATCGGACTAGTCTATTGGGATTGAGGTGTATACATGAACATATTCTAATCTGATTGATCTATTAGTCGGATTATTAACTGCATGTAAACGTAGCCATTGTCTTTACTGCAAGGATTGAGATAGAACTGTGGAACTGTAGGCTCACCAGCTGTGCCTTTTTCAGAAACAGTGAACCTGAAGAGATAACTACGAGGACGAATACTGTAATCAGACTCATATCTGATGCTTCTTGTGTGTGGGAAGTGAAGGAAAAAGCATGTGGCCCGCCAGGACTCGGCTCTCGATGACATTACACTAATACTCCTGGTACACAGTGTTCTGCGCTACTGTAAGTAGAGCAAAGAGAACAAGGAGTGAGAGAGAAACAGCACTACTGAAGGAAGAGTGGAAGCTGTGAGACAAATTGCCATGGCGTCAGACATCACGGCTGTCATATTTGACCAACATCCGCTATTTGATCTGTTTTAATCCCAGTGTACTATGTACTCTTTATCCGGGGCCTAAAGACGGAGCTGAAAAGAGGCTTTAAAAAAACCCAGGCAGTTTATGCTTCTGCTTAGCCATTATGTCGAAGCACAAGTGCTCTAGAGAGATCAATGGCGAAGCATAGCACCGATGCGTCAGTGGTGTGGGTGAGAACAAAAGACGCATTGTTGTCCTTCTGGGACGTTGTGAAGTGGGTCTCCGGTCAACTTTATGCCGCTCTGTAATAATGACGTTCATTATTTTTTGCCTGCCGTTCTGCTGCATTATCAAAGCGTTTCAAGGCAACTTTGGAGAAAAGAATGGACTGAGTTTTCCTTCTCGGAGACCTTTAGCGATCCAAATTGTGTTTGTGCGTTCGTGACAGTACAGAAGGCCCACATCGTCTGGGTTTTATATAAAGCAGTGGAATAATGGGACGTGGAATGGTGGGTGTGTGACACTTTGGGTTTTAAAAGAAGAGAATTTTAGTTTATACGTAGATAAAATGTCCATTTGGAACGTTTCAGTTGAAATATTGGTTTTTGCACACCATCATTACCATCACCCGTGTTATCTCTCTCCGTGTTGGTTGGCGGTTCTCTTATCAGTGGTCTCGGGAAGCTTTCTGAAGATTTGGACATCATGAAATGCTGAATCTAAAGCTTGTTTGGGCTTCCAGTGTGTGAATGCTGCCGGGGTGGAGAATGTCTGTAGAGTCATATCTCTCCACCTCACTTGTTTCAATGTGGCTCCTAATCAGGGTTATTGATGGAAACAATTAATTCGGCTACAGAGTGCAGATACACCACAGTGTAGAATGTACAGTGAATGCACTGAATATATATATATATATATATATATATATATATGCCTTTTACAAGATTCTCTACACTGTAAACCCGGATAAGCTGATTGTACTTAAAGAGTTTGAGTGATCGCCTTAAAATATTGAAGTAATGCAAACTAGAGAAAATCAAATGGTTTGAGTAAAATCTACTTAAATATCAAATGGAATTGGACTGGAAGTAATCATTTGAGTTAAATGCAGTTAAACGCAGAAAACTCACAGTGAAAATAGAAAAAGACTTCGAAACCTTTACAAGCTCCACTAAAAAACTCAAACTAGTCTTGATTGAACTGACCAATGAGAATCTGGCAAGGTGCTGCAGGGGCGTGGTCCAAGCTAAAACCTGATGTTTTAAGTTTGTTCAACTTAAAAATATTAGTGTATTAGTTATTATTTCAAAATAGTAGAACATACTAAACATTTTAAGTAATGAAATAAAACTTTAGTTTTTAAGCATCAGTACACAAACTCTTTACACACAAACTAATTACAGGTTAACAGTGTAAGCAACTTTACAGAAAAATCCGGGTCCAACCCTCCAGTGAGCATCAACAGGGGCAAGAAAAACTTCCTCAGATCAAGAGGAACCAGACTCTGGTCCTGAACACTAAAAGTAGTACAAATACAATTAGAATAAGAAACACTACTTTGTGTATAAATAAATGTAGAGACAGAAAGAAAGAAAGAAAACTGTTGAAGTCCCATCAGAGTAGCAGCAGAACCTGATCAGTGTTTGTAAAGGAGGAGAAGAAAGGACTGATGAGAGCAGAAGAAGACCTCACTGTGTAAGTAAGCACAGTGGGCTGGGCAGTTGCTGAGCTGCTGACTGAGAGAAACACAGAGATAGTTAGTTGTATATATAACATGCTCATTCTAACGTGCTCTGCTACATGACGTGAGGTGACGTGCAGCTGATAAACCAGTTTGAAATGATCAGTGTTGAAATACAGCATGACGTACTGACACATGCTAGTGTTTCAGCTCCACAATGGCTGTGAATTTTTACACAGTGTGGCTCATCCAGTGTTATCGTAGCCTTATTGTTATTGTATTACTGTATGGGTCGACTAAGGTACCCTTGAGTGTGTGTACATGTGAGTGTTTCACTGCACCCTAGTGTGTATGTTCACTATTGTGTGTGTATGTGGGTACGTGGCTGTTTCACTGCCCCCTAGTGTATGTGTTCACTAGTGTGTGTATATGTGGCTGTTTCACTGCCCCCTAGTGTGTGTGTTCACTAGTGTGTGTATATGTTAGTGTTTCACTGCCCCCTAGTGTGTGTGTTCACTAGTGTGTGTGTATATGTGGGTGTTTCACTGCACGGATGGGTTAAATGCGGAGGTCAAATCCTGCTGTGTGCATTTATTTTTAATAAATGTAATAAATTGTTAATAAATTTAACAACTGTACCCTGCTCTTGATCAGTATTGGTATTGATCAATAATGTTGAAAGGTGATCAGCAATCAGTACTGGCCCCCAAGAAACGTATTGGTCCTTCTCTGAATGAAAAGAAGTCCTGGGTTAGTTCTAGGACGTGTGCTGGTGCGGCCCACTCTGACAGGCAAACAAGGTCTTTCTTATTAACTCCCTAAACATGGTGACTGTGATTAGACTCTACAGTGTAAACAGTTCACAAGTCAGACTCGAAAGCAGCAGTAGAAGTGGGGGGTTGGCGGGGTGGTCTACTGCTGAGGTGGGTTGCACCAGCACATATCCTAGAACTGACCAAACATTAGCTAGTTTAGTTTTACAGCTGTTTGTTATTGTTATTGTTATTTGTTATAGTATAACACTGGGGTCATGACTGTAGCACCATCAGATTGTGTCACTTCACTCAGGTCACCTATTCACTCTGCCCTGGTGCCGGACCTGCTGTGAATCCTGTGGTGTGGAAACTTCAGTCAACAGCCCCCCGGCCCACCCCATCACCCCCCTAAGTAAATATTTACCCTGAAAACTGGCGCTGGGTGATAAGAGAGAGAGAAAGAGACTGTGGACAGGTTTAAGCGGATGTCGGTAACGCTCATGAATTTCAACTAAATGCATAATTAATGGTAATGTATAACTAAACAGCGGGGACCTCGCGTACTCTCTTAAAAAGCTCCGCTGCCAGACACAAAGCAGATTTATGTGCCTGTTCCTCTAAACTCTCTTCCGAGCTGATACAGGTCTGGAAAGTTGCTTTAAAGCATGTGCCATGAATGGAAATTACAGGCTAATCAAATCAGAGGTTCTCTTTGTGCAGCTCTGAAGAGACTCTGGAACACAATGGCACTAATTACACTGCTTTGTGGAAGTTGTATTGTGTTCACAGGGGCTGCATGTGTACAGCGTTGCTGCTGTATATGCCTACGTTACCAGAACCTCAGCCATTTTCTGAAGAGGAGTTTAAAACCAGATGCTGTTTGTTCAGGTTGGAATGTGCTTGTTATGTCAGACTGAATCTACAGAGATACATGTTCTGTTTGTATGTGTGTTTGGTTCGACAGAGGAATGCAGTGATGCAGTGATGCCTGATCGCAGCAAACATATCAGAAATTCTTATAAACTAATAGAACATTTCTAACAGGACTCATCAGATCTACGCCTGTATGTGCCTTATACAAAGACCTGAAATCCACCAGGAAACACTGACCACTGAGGTTTAGTACTGGAAGAAGAGGAAGAAGAGGAAGAAGGACACATGCAGCAGAATGTGAACTAGAATTACTTCAGCTAACTTTAACTATCACACAATTAATTATAAATATAACTATAACTATGACTATAACTATAACTATGACTGTAACTATGACTGTAACTATGACTAACTATAACTATGACTAGAACTATAACTATGACTGTAACTATGACTAACTATAACTATAACTATGACTATAACTATGACTGTACATATGATTAACTATAACTATAACTATGACTATAACTATAACTATGACTGTAACTGTAACTATAACTATGACTAGAACTATGACTGTAACTATGACTGTAACTATGACTAACTATAACTATGACTAGAACTAGAACTATGACTGTAACTATGACTAACTATAACTATAACTATGACTATAACTATAACTATGACTGTACATATGATTAACTATAACTATAACTATGACTATAACTATAACTATGACTGTAACTGTAACTATAACTATAACTATGACTAGAACTATGACTGTAACTATGACTATAACTATGACTAACTATAACTATGACTAGAACTATAACTATGACTGTAACTATGACTAACTATAACTATAACTATGACTATAACTATAACTATGACTAACTGTAACTATGACTAACTATAACTATAACTATGAATGTGTCTATGACTAACTATGACTATGACTATAACTATAACTATGACTGTAACTGTAACTATAACTGACTGTAACTATGATTATAACTATGACTATAATTTTAACTATGGCTGTAACTATGACTGTAACTATGACTAACTATAACTATAACTATAAATGCATCTATGACTAACTATGACTATGACTATGACTGTAACTATATCTATGACTATAACTGTAACTATAACTATGACTGTAACTGTAACTATAACCATGACTGTAACTATAATTATAACTATGATTGTAATTATAACTATGACTGTAACTATGATTATAACTATGACTATAACTTTAACTATGACTGTAACTATGACTATAACTATGACTATAACTATAACTGTGACTGTAACTAACTATAACTATAACTATATCTATGACTATAACTATAACTATAACTATAACTATGACTGTAACTATGACTAACTATAACTATAACTATGAATGTGTCTATGACTAACTATTACTATGGCTGTAACTATAACTATGACTATGACTATGACTATAACTATATCTATAACTATAATTACTGTAGAACTTTTATCTATAACTATATATGTACCTATAATTATAACTAAAACTATAATGAAGACCAACTATAACTATGACAGTAACTATAACTATAATTGTATCTATAATTATAACTTGAACTGTAACTATAATTATAACTGTAATATGAGCAGTTTAGTGAATTAAGCCTTTCAGTATGACATAAAAAGAATAAATAGTTAACTGATCTTGTTGTTATGGTTATTATGGTCTGGAGACTGGTCGTTATGAATGGTGACATTAAAACAGACTGATAATTGGAAATATGTTAGCATTAGCCACGTATCTTTTGACTGTGAGGTAAAGGCTCTTTATGTTCTGTTTGAAGTGAAGACAAAAATGGAAGATCAAACAGCAACAAGAGCTTTAGCCCATCAGAGCTAAGTATAGCATGAAATATGAATGAAAACAAGTGGGAATTATTCAGAGAGCATTTAGAGAAGAGCTTAAAGATTCAACATCTAAACATGACAAGCTAAATGAGGGAACATCTATCGCAGTGCACAGGTGCAGCGAAGTGCCACCCACGGAACAGACTGCTCCACCGCTGATAATTGGTCCATATTTAGCCGATACAGAACAAACACTGGATAATCAATTACGAGCTACTCATCAACCGGTTCTCCAAACGTTCCTCCTCCGAGCACATCACTTCATACTCTCTCTCCTACTTAACACACAGCGTACACGTTCTCTCTGAACACACAGCAGTCACTCGCTGAGATGTTGCCTCAGCTGCTGACCTGAGATCAGTCCAGCCCTGTTTTACTTGCTGTTGTGTTTTGGGTTCATGTCCTTCCATATCCAGCAATTACGGAGCCTCCAGACCTGGACTGATCTGTTTTTATCAGCGTGTGTTCACAATCATTTCACAGTCATTTCAGGATTTATATATATATATATATATATATATATATATATATATATATATATATATATATATATATATATATATATATATATATCGTGGAAATACATGAAACACAACACGCAGTATATATATATATATATAGTACTGCGTGTTGTGTTTCATGTACTTCCACGATGGTGTGCGCTGTGGATGTTCTAGTTGTGCTGCCGCTGCAGGCTACAGCTAACTCGCCGTGGCTAATGATGATGCTCTCATTGACTTCAGCATCTACTCTGTGCAGGACAAAATAGTGGCCCACATCATTAGGTTACTGGATAAAAGCAGTGTTTGTTGCCATTAGGCTTCTAGACGATGGCCATTAGATCCCTAACTTAGAACCGAGACTCTGAGGAACTCCACTAGCAAGTTTTCCATCCACTGAACTCCTGAATAGAAAACCTGAGAGTCAACAAACCAACCAAATCATAACTGATAGCATTTCAAGCTGCTCAGCATTACTAACACTCAATCAAATCCTCACAGCAATGTTCAACATCAGTACCTGACCTCACTAACACTCAATCAAATCCTCACAGCAATGTTCAACATCAGTACCTGACCTCACTAACACTCAATCAAATCCTCACAGCAATGTTCAACATCAGTACCTGACCTCACTAACACTCAATCAAATCCTCACAGCAATGTTCAACATTAGTACCTGACCTCACTAACACTCAATCAAATCCTCACAGCAATGTTCAACATTAGTACCTGACCTCACTAACACTCAATCAAATCATCACAGCAATGTTCAACACCTGTACCTGACCTCACTAACACTCAATCAAATCCTCACAGCAATGTTCAACATCAGTACCTGACCTCACTAACACTCAATCAAATCCTGAATCTTTGTGAGTAGAAGTTCTGGGTGAGGAGCAGGTGTTTTGAGAGGTTTGTATATAAACGTTGAAAATAAGCGTCTCTGGTTTGGGTGTAGTCGGTCGCAGTAGAAGGAGGTGTTCTGATGGATGAATAATGCAGTGGATTTTCTTCTGGCTGACACGTCGAGCCTCCGTAAGGTCAGACATCTTCATTCACACGTTCACCGGCTCTGAAACTCCAGATGAAATGGAGATAAGTTGCAGCGAAGCGCCTGGAGAAGACGTCCCGTTGGCGGCGAGAGAAAACAAAAGTCCTACACGCGGCGGATCAGACGGTGAGGCGGGCGGTTGAGTAACGGCGAGGTTAAGGCCGCACTGTCGCCTCTCCAGGATTTACATGGAGGATAAAGAGCTGATGCGCGGCTGAACGGGGAGATAAAAGCGGAGAGGGGCAGATAGGAGGGATAAATCTGGCTAATGGAGAACGTTCAGGGCTCGCTGTGATGGCTGGGTCTAAATGCCCCATGGAGGACGGTGAATGACAGCGATGAGGACGACTCCCCTCTCGTAAAGCGCTCCGCTGTAACTCTGCCCGAGCTGCTGAGAAGGTGGTCTGGAGAAGATTGAAACACCTCCAGGGTTTTAAAGTGGCCCGAGTCTCTCAGAGACGGTGATAAAACTCTACAGAAGAGCTGAGAAGGTCTTACTGGGCCTTAATTACTGCACGCTGGTCTTTCTAGTCTTAACGATTTGCACAATTTATGCACTACACTCGTTTATTTTACTCCTCTGTGAGCGTTCTCCTAAACTTCTCCATCCAGACTCCTTACACATCCAGAGAACCCAACGGTCTGCTTATTAAAGAGGTTCATGTCGTTCCTGCAGGTAAACAATAAACCTACTTTAGAGAGAGGTTTACTCAATCAGCTCCTCACAGCAATGTTCAACATCAGTACCTGACCTCACTAACACTCAATCAAATCCTCACAGCAATGTTCCAACATCAGTACCTGAACCTCATTATCGCTCAATCAGATCCTCACAGCAATGTTCCAACATCAGAACCTGACCTCACTAACACTCAATCACACCCTCACAGCAATGTTCAACATCAGTACCTGACCTCACTAACACTCAATCAAATCCTCACAGCAATGTTCCAACATCAGTACCTGACCTCACTAACACTCAATCACACCCTCACAGCAATGTTCAACATCAGTACCTGACCTCACTAACACTCAATCAAATCCTCACAGCAATGTTCCAACATCAGTACCTGACCTCACTAACACTCAATCAGATCCTCACAGCAATGTTCCAACACCAGTACCTGACCTCACTAACACTCAATCAAATCCTCACAGCAATGTTCAACATCAGTACCTGACCTCACTAACACTCAATCAAATCCTCACAGCAATGTTCCAACATCAGTACCTGACCTCACTAACACTCAATCAGATCCTCACAGCAATGTTCCAACACCAGTACCTGACCTCACTAACACTCAATCACACCCTCACAGCAATGTTCAACATCAGTACCTGACCTCACTAACACTCAATCAACTCCTCACAGCAATGTTCAACATCAGTACCTGACCTCACTAACACTAAATCACATCCTCACAGCAATGTTCAACATCAGTACCTGACCTCACTAACACTCAATCAAATCCTCACAGCAATGTTCAACATCAGTACCTGCCCTCACTAACACTCAATCAAATCCTCACAGCAATGTTCAACATCAGTACCTGACCTCACTAACACTCAATCACATCCTCACAGCAATGTTCAACATCAGTACCTGACCTCACTAACACTGACTCCAGCTAACAAACAACATCTGTTGTAAAAGGTGTATCTAAATAAATAAATAAAGGTTGATGTTAGTTGTTATTGGTTACTGTGTCTCCTGACATGTAATGCTGATGTAAGCGTCCTCGTGGTGGTGTTTTGTTTGGGGCTGTTTGATTCTTTTTTCCGTACGAATCGACCAATCAAATCACGAATCAGCCAATCAAATCACACACAAACTACATTACTGGACCTCCTCTGATAAAACTAATCCGCTCCAACGTGAACTGTTTCATCAAGAACCCCAACGAGGTCACGGGTCTCACGCTCGACTCAACTCAGCAGAGAGCACGACAAAACCAAATCATACCAGAACCTTTACCCACCACCAACATTATTCATTATATTAATAACAATAATAATATTAATAATTAATAAAGATGAATCATTTTACCCCTGCTTACCTACCAAAGCCACAGCATAGAGTCCTGGAGAGAGCTATACAATGCATCACAGAAGTATTGTTTTTGTAAATATAAACAAAAACAAATAATCTAACGAGCTATATGACCTCATTTGTTAAACATCTTGTTTAAAGAGTCAAAAGTCGTATCTGATTACGTATCTGATTACCCCAGCCAGTAACAGGTCAGAGGGCCCATCTTTAGGGCTATGTTGAAAACCGCCATATTGGAACAGGCCCAAGTTTTTCCAATGGGAAGGTGGTCGTGTAGCAGATCAAAGAAGACCAGAACTGATCAGAAATTGATTGATGTGATCAGATTAGTAATATCTCTTGTGGTTCAAACGTTATCAACACAGAAAGTTACAACAACCACATTGAACAACATGTTCAGAGAGCTGTCTCTGGAGCTGAACTCAGATCTAAAGGTGCAGTTAATTTATGAGACAGTTCTGATCTTCTTTGATCTGCTACATGACCACCATCCCACATGCCCACGATCCAATATAGCGGCTTTTAGGTTGGTGGCCATGTTCAGGACATCGCCTAAAAGATAGACCCCCTCAGACGTTACTTGCTGGGGTATTCAGATACATCACTTTCTCTTTCCTTTCAGAAATAACAGGGTGTCCTAAGACTTTTGACTCACCCTGTACACTAAAGCCTTGTTTGATCTGGACTGGAATTACTGCGACGGGCTGTAATATGAGTTATTACTAAAGAGATCTGACTCAAATCCACGTCTCAGTAAAGCAATAACATAATCGGCTAATAGAAATCAAGAAACTCAACGGGGTGACGGGTCTCACGCTCGGCCTTATTTCCAGACTCGTTAGCGAACAAAGCTAAACAGCACAACAGGTATGAGCTCACTGCTCCCACACGCCCCACACCGCTAAGCTAAATGCTAAACCCAGTCTACCGGCACATTCAGGCTCTTCAGCAGAAACGTCCTTGTAGAAGTGAAGCTATTAGAGCTGCACATAAACATTTCTCTTCTTGTAGACTAAAGCGATGAGACACAGGAAGCCGAGCATTACTGCACTTTTATTAAGGTGTAAGCCCCCCACCAACCCCCCCGACCCACCAACCCTCCAACCCCCGAGTCATAAAATCACAATAATTCATGGCCTTGAGTGGCTCATTGCTTTTATACAGGATGGCCATGACTTTACATGAGTTGAAACCGTATGAGGCTGTCCAGCGTTTGGACCGATTCTGACCTCATTAAGCCAAACAGCCAACGGTCGTGTAGGAAAACCAGAACATCTGGACGTACAAACGAATCATCACTACTATCACTACTAATTATAGACCATTTTTATTTCTCTACATCATTCAAACGCAGAGACGGCTCTTTACATTGTAGAAACATTTAATAGTTGGACCAACAGAAATGCTCCATAGTAATAATAATAATAATAATCATCATCATAATAATAATAATAATAATAGTAATAATAATAATAATGTAATCTTTATTTGTAGAGCACTTTTCATATCTGATCTGTTTAGGACTGATCTGAGATCTGTTTAATGTTTGTTAGGATCCCAGCTGCTGCGTTCCAGACCAGTTGGATTGTTTTCTTAGGAACTCCAGTAAGAGACCATTACAGTGATCAACTCTGACCATTACAGCGATCAACTCTGACTATTACAGCAATCAACTCTGACCATTACAGCAATCAACTCTGACCATTACAGCAATCAACTCTGACTATTACAGCAATCAACTCTGACCATTACAGTGATCAACTCTGACTATTACAGCGATCAACTCTGACCATTACAGTGATCAACTCTGACCATTACAGTGATCAACTCTGACTATTACAGTGATCAACTCTGACCATTACAGTGATCAACTCTGACCATTACAGCGATCAACTCTGACCACTACAGCGATCAACTCTGACCATTACAGCGATCAACTCTGACCACTACAGCGATCAACTCTGACCATTACAGCGATCAACTCTGACCACTACAGCGATCAACTCTGACCACTACAGCGATCAACTCTGACCATTACAGCGATCAACTCTGACCACTACAGCGATCAACTCTGACCATTACAGCGATCAACTCTGACTACTAGTGATCAACTCTGACCATAACAGCGATCAATTCTGACCAATAAAGCGATCAACTCTGTCCATTACAGTCATCTTTTCTGACCATTACTGTAATCAATCTAACCATTACAGTGATCAACTCTGACTATTACAGTGATCAACTCTGACCATTACAGTAATCAACTCAGATCATTACAGTGATCAACTCTGAATATAACAGTGATCAACTCTGACCATTACAGCAATCAACTCTAACCATTACAGCAATCAACTCTCACCATTACAGTGATCAACTCTGACTATTACAGCGATCAACTCTGACCATTACAGCAATCAACTCTGACCATTACAGCAATCAACTCTAACCATTACAGTGATCAACTCTGACTATTACAGCGATCAACTCTGACCATTACAGCAATCAACTCTGACCATTACAGCAATCAACTCTAACCATTACAGTGATCAACTCTGACCATTACAGCGATCAACTCTGACCATTACAGCAATCAACTCTAACCATTACAGCAATCAACTCTAACCATTACAGCAATCAACTCTAACCATTACAGTGATCAACTCTGACTATTACAGTGATCAACTCTGACCATTACAGTGATCAACTCTGACCATTACAGCGATCAACTCTGACCATTACAGCAATCAACTCTAACCATTACAGTGATCAACTCTGACTATTACAGTGATCAACTCTGACCATTACAGCGATCAACTCTGACCATTACAGCGATCAACTCTGACCATTACAGTGATCAACTCTGACCATTACAGTGATCAACTCTGACCATTACAGCGATCAACTCTGACCATTACAGTGATCAACTCTGACCACTACAGCGATCAACTCTAACCATTACAGTGACCAACTCTGACCATTACAGCGATCAACTCTGACCATTACAGTGATCAACTCTGACCATTACAGCGATCAACTCTGACCATTACAGCAATCAACTCTAACCATTACAGCGATCAACTCTGACCATTACAGCAATCAACTCTAACCATTACAGTGATCAACTCTGACTATTACAGCGATCAACTCTGACCATTACAGCGATCAACTCTGACCTTTACAGCGATCAACTCTGACCATTACAGTGATCAACTCTGACCATTACAGTGATCAACTCTGACTATTACAGTGATCAACTCTGACCATTACAGTGATCAACTCTGACCATTACAGAGATCAACTCTGACCATTACAGCGATCAACTCTGACCATTACAGTGATCAACTCTGACCATTACAGAGATCAACTCTGACCATTACAGCGATCAACTCTGATGCATGAACATGTTTCTCTGCTTGAGAAACTTGGAAAAGCTTGGAAAACATTCTGGTTGCATGGACTTAAATTAAAAGTATGTTTGTCACACTTCCAGACTCATCAAAGGAACGCAGCAGGTGCCGTTTACACTGAGTGAAAATGTCATAATAGCAATGCCCCAAAATAGCGAGGAAAATACTCTGAGTCCATTTATTTACATTAAACGGGAGGAATGTTTTTGGCCTCTCCTGTAAAGTTATTGGTTCGTGTTTTCGTCTCGCTCGTGTCTGTTTTGTCTCCCGTCTAGATTTTGACTGGAATGTTCTTGTAACTACAGATTTGCATCACCAGCCTGCCTTTCTTTCTAATCTGCAGTGTTTGCCTCGACTCGGCTGTGCTAGTGTTGTGGCCTCTCCTGTAAAGTTGGCTTTGTAACCGAGCTCTTAGGGGGGCTCGAGTTCTATAACTGGATTATAGACAAACACACACAAACACAAGAGTAGACATTAGAACCACACAACCCTCTTTACTTTTTATTCCACCTCTTTTCAGCGTCTACGGAACCACTGTTATCTAGAACATGTTCACACTACCACTCATGTTCACACTCAGTTATCAAGAACCTGTTCACACTACCACTCATGTTCACACTCAGTTATCAAGAACCTGTTCACACTACCACTCATGTTCACACTCAGTTATCTACAACCTGTTCACACTACCACTCATGTTCACACTCAGTTATCAAGAACCTGTTCACACTACCACTCATGTTCACACTCAGTTATCTACAACCTGTTCACACTACCACTCATGTTCACACTCAGTTATCTACAACCTGTTCACACTACCACTCATGTTCACACTCAGTTATCTACAACCTGTTCATACTACCACTCATGTTCACACTCAGTTATCTACAACCTGTTCACACTACCACTCATGTTCACACTCAGTTATCTACAACCTGTTCACACTACCACTCATGTTCACACTCAGTTATCTACAACCCTGTTCACACTACCACTCATGTTCACACTCAGTTATCTACAACCTGTTCACACTACCACTCATGTTCACACTCAGTTATCTACAACCTGTTCACACTACCACTCATGTTCACACTCAGTTATCTACAACCTGTTCACACTACCACTCATGTTCACACTCAGTTATCTACAACCTGTTCACACTACCACTCATGTTCACACTCAGTTATCTACAACCTGTTCACACTACCACTCATGTTCACACTCAGTTATCTACAACCTGTTCACACTACCACTCATGTTCACACTCAGTTATCTACAACCTGTTCACACTACCACTCATGTTCACACTCAGTTATCTACAACCTGTTCACACTACCACTCATGTTCACACTCAGTTACCTAGAACCTGTTCACACTACCACTTGTATTCAGTTTTGAAAAATGTTGCCGTTCATAGCTCCGCGTCTGTCCACAAAGCTTGCAATGCATGATGGGATTGTCTTAGGATCCCTTCCGTGCTTCCCTGTGAATTGGTCTAAGCATCAGGAGCAGCATAGTATGATGCTGCCCATTTGAGGCAGACTCATTGTTTACATCCTCGGCCTCTAATTACGCAGCATGAGCAGAGTGAGCAAAGTGAGCAGTGTGAGGAGTGTGAGGAGTGTGAGGAGTCCTAGTCTTGACCTATTCATCCGGTGGTTAAAGAAAGCGGGACATTAAGAGCCCGTCTCCTACCGAGACGCTTTCTGAAGTTAGTCCTCTTTAGAAGTGTCCAGGAGGCACGGCTGACTCATTATGTGCTCTCACAAACAAACTATAATGGAGCTCGAGATGATTATCTCCGGTATTCATGGCTCTGGAAGTGATTGCATAATCACTGTAATTTCACGAGCGCGATTTGAATTTCAGTAGTGAAAATTCCGGGTCCTTGAATGGAGGAATGGAAATGCGGGCCTTTGAGCGGCCCATGCTCACGCCGGCGCTGGAGCGCGTGGGCGGCGGAGGACGGTTGTTCTCCGTAAACAGGCTTCTTCTCCGGGCGGCGGTGGCCTCGCATCCAAATAAACACGAGCGAGCGTGAGCGGCTCTCGCTCTCCGGCCAGCAGCCTATTCATTAGGCCTCCCGTCGCTCGCGGAGCTCTCCCCGCTCCTGCTTTTTGATTTCTGACTTTGGACGGCGTGACAAATTGACGAGGTAGCAGTAAAGACTTTTCATAAGGCTCTAACTCCGAGCGACCCGGGAGCTTAAAACAATGGCGCATTAGCATACTCGCCTCCCATCCATCAGCGGACGGCGCCGGAGCCGCGCGCTCATTCATCACCTGCGCCGCTCAGACAGTCCCGAGCCTCAGCACTCGCGTGGACCCGCGCCGGGAGACTGCTGAGCTGTGATTACATTTGGCGAGATCTAGACTCGCATATAACTCCCCCCAGTTAGCGCTCAGTGAAGGAGGCCTGAGCAGATGTGTGTGCTGGAGAAGGGGCTGATAATTAGTGCAGTGGGATGTTATTTATTATTATTATTATTATTTCCTCTTTAATGTCTCAATCGAGAACAGCCACTGTTTAAAAAGCTTGTAATTATTTATGTTTGCTTTCTTATCCGCTCACGTAGGCGAGTCAGCAATGTCAGACTAAGATTTAGGCCTAACTAGTCCTCTGGGACCCCCAGCACAGCCCAGAGTTTTTACTCTAGCCATGAACAGAAAGAGCAGGAAATAAAGGAGAGATTATTATTATTATATTATTATTATTAACTTTATTATTGACTTTGAGCTGGTAGCACTGGCACTAGAGAAGCTAAAAGCCCTTTAACCTCACTCATGTTTATTATCTAGAACTTAGTGAACTATTAAAGAAAGTTCATCCCCACCAGTAGAACATTGTTAAAAAGTCTTCCATGTATATATACATATATAAATGGGCTTATTTATGGTTTATTTGGTTTATTTAACTCCATCTCTTAAATATAAAGAGACGCAGGCCAAAGATAGCAAAGGCAGTGAGTCCAGCAGGGGGCGCCTCAGCCTCTAAAGGCGTTTTTGGGCGGAGTGAAATCTAAAAACATTGTTAATCGTATGATGTTAGACAGACATTGTGACCAGACAGTCCAGAGTTTTTGCTCCAGCCACAAACAGAAAGAGCAGGAAATAAACAAAGTTATTAATATTATTATTATTATTGACTTTGAGCTGGTAGCACCGGCACTAGAAAAGTTAAAAGCCTATTAAAACCAAAGAACTATTAAAGAAAGTTCATCCCCACCAGTAGAACATTGTTTAAAAGAGCCTGTACATGAACCCACACCAGCAGGATGGATATATATATATATAGTATCTTCCATAGGTGGATATATAAATGGGAAGTTTATTTAACTCCATCTCTTAAATATTAAGGGACGCAGGCCAAAAACAGCAAAGGTAGTGAGTCCAGCAGGGGGCGCTGCAGCCTCTGAATCTGATCCGTTTTTGGGCGGATTCATTTTGAGTAAAATCCTAAAACATTGTTAATCGTATGACATTAGACATCAAAGACCACCAGGCATTTGGGCACCAATCACAAACAGAAAGAGCAGAAAATAAAGAAGAGGTTATTATTATTATTATTATTATTATTATTATTATTATTATTATTATTATTATTATTATTATTATTATTAACTTGACTGTACTGGACTTTGAGCTGGTAGCACTGACACTACAAAAACTAAAAGTCCTTTAACCTCACTCATACATACCTGCTTATTATCTAGAACTTATCTAGTCAGTGGAACATTGTTTAAAAGAGCCTGTACATGAACCCACACTAGCAGGATGACGAGTATCTACCATGGATATATAAATGGGAAGTTTATAATGTAAAGCGAACACTAAGTCTTATTCAATGTTTTAACTCCATCTGTTAAATATAGAGGGACACAGGTGAAAAAAAGCAAAGGCAGTGAGTCCAGCAGGGGGCGCCTCAGCCTCTGAGACCAATGGCATTTGTGGGTGAACTTTGAGTAAAATCTGAAAACATTGTTAATTGTATGACATGAGACATCATATTATTATTATTAAATGTACCTATATTCTTCGATCAGGTAGCGCTGGTGCTAGGAAAGCTAGGAAACCTCACCTGGTTCTAATCATATCTGCGGTTCTTACTGGTGAACGTACACGTATTGATCAGATAAAGACTTTTACAGACTGCCTCAGAGCCTCAGACTGCCTCAGAGTCAACATCATGCTGGGAACTCTGAATCAGGGGCATTTCTGAACACTGCCTCTATCGGGACGCGGTGGTAAACAGAATGTCCACCTTCTGAATTATTTATTTTATTATGAATTATTATGAGATTCTTACTGAACACAAATATAACTGTTTATAACACGTCAGCTGCCATCATAACACTGACCTCACTAAAGTACCCCACACCCACCAGCAGGCTGCCTCCAGTGAGGTAGTTCAAATGAGCTGCAGAGAAAAACATGATGAGCAGCAAAACACATGAGGTTATAACATCCAGTAGAGTAATTAGTAAATTAGTATGCTAATGATAAGTTCATAATATGTTCATAATTAGTTAATAATATGCTGCTAGCACAGATTCAGTAACATGAGGAGTCTATCAGAAGTAAATTGGGAAAGGGGTCATCCAGAGAGGCGGAGTCTATCAGAAATAAATAGTTCAGCTGTTATTTAAAGAGAAGAAATGTTTATGTGGGCTGTTTTAGGTACATTAATACTTTTATTTTGAAGAGCTGGAATACGGGTGGAGTGGTGGGTTCATAAATATATATATATATATATATATATATATATATATATATATATATATATATATATATATATATTATTTTAAGGTCTGCTTCTTAACAGTTAATCAACTTTTAGTGAGCAGTTATTAAATGCCTAATCTTAGAAATGTGTTGGGATCTTAGAAATGTGTTGTAAATGCATTTGTATGATGTGTTATTAAAAGGTTGTCTATTAACTAGCTACTAAATATAAAAAAATTGTTGATGAACAAGGTATTAAGATATTAAGATGTTAACATATTAAATTGTGAACTTTTTTAGAAGCATACCACATACCACATATGTACACTACGGCTCAAAAGTTTAGGATCACTTTAGAATTTCATTTCATGCAATGTTCATGCAATTCACAAACAATATTGTTCATTTCACCATTAATTTAGTGTCTCAGATGATTTTTAAAGAATAAAAATGTTTGTATTAAAGTCTATTTTTGTATAGAGGCTTATTTTACATATAGTTCTATTATCAGTAATTCTCAGTCCTCTGTCTAAATCTCCTGGTACGGCCACCAATCCAAGTTAAGGATGTTATTGGACTAATTGGTTGTTAGGACACTCTTGCTCAATTGTGATCAAAGCTGAAAAACATTCTACTAATAAGTGAGTATAAAAGGGAACAACATTCTAGGTTAGTTTAGTATCTGAAGATCAGCAGTTGATGGCTTGCTGACCGACTCAAAATGACCAGAAAGAAACAACTTTCTTTAGAGACCCGTCAGTCCATTGTTGTGTTAAGGAAGAAGATACTCCATTAAAACAAGAACATTTCACTGTGATCCCAAACTTTTAAGCGCTAGTGTATATGCAGTATTATTCATATGTAGATTGCTAGATTAAATGGATTAAGTGGTAATTAAGGGAAATTATTCCGGCCTCTGCTTTGGAGTATTTACATTCACCACCAGACCCAACACCCCCATTCAGTTTCCCAGAGAGGAAACCAGTGTAGATCTGGAGTTCCTGATATGGGAACACTAATTACAGAATGACAGCAGAGGTCTATTACTAGCATGTCCTTCCCGCTTGGTTGGATTCAGGACGTGTCAGAAAGTCCTCGTTTCCCGCGTGGAGTTTCATTGTAGGTTCACATTTGTGGTAAAACTGCTATGAAGTCCCCGTCCAGCTATTTCAGTGATTAGGTTCTCCGTCTAACGGACGCTTTGGCCAATTAAGACTCAGTCCAGCTCCTCTGACCATAAATGCAGTGACGAATCAGACCATGCAGCACTTTACAAACGCCAATTAGTAACGAGCTGAGAGCCAATTAGCTGCACTGAGCTTTGTGAATGCTGTGATTAAAACGAGGAATTCTTTCCCGCTGCTGAGTGATTGTTGGCGAGCGTTCTCTCCCCGCAGCCTCCTCCGCTCCCGTACTCCCCCGACTCACTCACGCACTCGCAGCTTCTAATCTAACAGTAATGACATTTACGGCCGTCAACGAGCACTACGCATGTCGAACATTCTTCAAGACTCCGACGCCCACCGCACGCGAGCGCGAGACGTTTTTACGCTCTCTCGGATGTGATATTTCCTTCATTTGCATAACGACGTCCCCTGTTTGCGATAAAGCCCGCCATCCATCTCGCTGAGCCCCCCCAATGAATGAGCCATGAATTTGTGTGGCATTAGAATGCAAATGGAGCGCGAGCTGCTGGCACGGCCAATAAAACAAGGAGACCCAAAACAACGGATCATCTTCAGGAGCCTCCAGACTGTATTTCCAGCGTCCCCGCCAAGGACGTAGGACAGACCTCAACTTCGGTGGGGACACGACTTTCCTATGATTAATAAGATACATACCAACATATGATTAAATACTAACAAGACCCTTTTATGGTGGTGTAGTGGTTAGTACGGTGGTGTAGTGGTTAGTATGGTGGTGAAGTGGTGAGTGCGGTGGTGTAGTGGTCAGTACGGTGGTGTAGTGGTTAGTACGGTGGTGTAGTGGTTAGTATGGTGGTGAAGTGGTGAGTGCGGTGGTGTAGTGGTCAGTACGGTGGTGTAGTGGTTAGTACGGTGGTGTAGTGGTTAGTACGGTGGTGTAGTGGTTAGTACGGTGGTGTAGTGGTCAGTACGGTGGTGTAGTGGTTAGTATGGTGGTGAAGTGGTGAGTGCGGTGGTGTAGTGGTCAGTACGGTGGTGTAGTGGTTAGTATGGTGGTGTAGTGGTTAGTACGGCGGTGTAGTGGTTAGTATGGTGGTGTAGTGATTAGTATGGTGGTGTAGTGGTTAGTACGGTGGTGTAGTGGTTAGTATGGTGGTGTAGTGGTTAGTTTGGTGGTGTAGTGGTTAGTATGGTGGTGTAGTGGTTAGTGTGGTGGTGTAGTGGTCAGTACGGTGGTGTAGTGGTTAGTATGGTGGTGTAGTGGTTAGTACGGTGGTGTAGTGGTTAGTATGGTGGTGTAGTGGTTAGTACGGTGGTGTAGTGGTTAGTATGATGGTGTAGTGGTTAGTTTGGTGGCGTAGTGGTTAGTACGGTGGTGTAGTGGTTAGTATGGTGGTGTAGTGGTTAGTATGGCGGTGTAGTGGTTAGTACCGTGTAGTGGTTAGTACCGTGTAGTGGTTAGTATGGTGGTGTAGTGGTTAGTTTGGTGGTGTAGTGGTTAGTATGGTGGTGTAGTGGTTAGTATGGTGATGTAGTGGTCTGTACGGTGGTGTAGTGGTTAGTACGGTGGTGTAGTGGTTAGTATGGTGGTGTAGTGGTTAGTTTGGTGGTGTAGTGGTTAGTATGGTGGTGTAGTGGTTAGTACGGTGGTGTAGTGGTTAGTACGGCGGTGTAGTGGTTAGTATGGTGGTGTAGTGATCAGTATGGTGGTGTAGTGGTTAGTATGGTGGTGTAGTGGTTAGTATGGTGGTGTAGTGATTAGTATGGTGGTGTAGTGGTTAGTATGGTGGTGTAGTGGTTAGTACGGTGGTGTAGTGGTTAGTACGGCGGTGTAGTGGTTAGTACGGTGGTGTAGTGGTTAGTATGGTGGTGTAGTGGTTAGTATGGTGGTGTAGTGGTTAGTATGGTGGTGTAGTGGTTAGTACGGTGGTGTAGTGGTTAGTACGGTGGTGTAGTGGTTAGTACGGCGGTGTAGTGGTTAGTATGGTGGTGTAGTGATTAGTATGGTGGTGTAGTGGTTAGTACGGTGGTGTAGTGGTTAGTATGGTGGTGTAGTGGTTAGTTTGGTGGTGTAGTGGTTAGTATGGTGGTGTAGTGGTTAGTGTGGTGGTGTAGTGGTCAGTACGGTGGTGTAGTGGTTAGTATGGTGGTGTAGTGGTTAGTTTGGTGGTGTAGTGGTTAGTACGGTGGTGTAGTGGTTAGTATGGTGGTGTAGTGGTTAGTATGGTGGTGTAGTGGTTAGTACCGTGTAGTGGTTAAAACCGTGTAGTGGTTAGTATGGTGTTGTAGTGGTTAGTTTGGTGGTGTAGTGGTTAGTATGGTGGTGTAGTGGTCAGTATGGTGGTGTAGTGGTTAGTATGGTGATGTAGTGGTCTGTACGGTGGTGTAGTGGTTAGTACGGTGGTGTAGTGGTTAGTATGGTGGTGTAGTGGTTAGTACGGTGGTGTAGTGGTTAGTACGGTGGTGTAGTGGTTAGTATGGTGGTGTAGTGGTTAGTATGGTGGTGTAGTGGTTAGTATGGTGGTGTAGTGGTTAGTATGGTGGTGTAGTGGTTAGTACGGTGGTGTAGTGGTTAGTATGGTGGTGTAGTGGTTAGTATGGTGGTGTAGTGGTCAGTATGGTGGTGTAGTGGTCAGTATGGTGGTGTAGTGGTTAGTACGGTGGTGTAGTGGTTAGTACGGTGGTGTAGTGGTTTTAACAAGGTTCTCCGGTTCTCATTATAAATAACATCATAAACAATGAACGTTCAT
>CM038703.1:1542019-1554519 GCA_021613375.1 Megaleporinus macrocephalus
ATTGACCCTGTGTGGCTCCGCCGAGTCCCCTCTGCAGTCGTCTAATGGGCACCCAGGTCCCATCACCTCAGCAGCCTTCAGCAGGAACACTCTCCAAACATCTCAGACCCTGGAAAAGCACGTAGCTCAAAACACCAGCCTACAAAACAACAACCTCCACGGCCTAACGAGGGGTCACACTGACACCGCCAGAGCAGCCTGGCGTTTCAGCCCTTATTTGAGAGTGCCAGAGGCACCACAGTGAGACCCCCCCCTACACACACACACCCAGAAAAACCTTTACAAGAATAAACCACCAGACCCTTCAGAATGATTTCAGCCTTTTGTTATCGCGGCTCGCTCTCCTTCCAGGTTTTGGCTCTGTGAGGTTTGAATGATGTAAAGAGAGAGACTTTGAGAATCTTTTATGGGTCACTGATTTGCTGAATCACCTGATTACGATTCAGCTTCAGCTCACTAACAGATATCCTCTGATAGTTCAAAACATCACACGTGATCCAGGTCCGTCATGTGAGGGAGTGAAATAATCCCACACCGTCGTAGTGCTACCACCGCCATGCTTCAACATTGGCGTGTTCCCACTATGAGATGCAGAACTTCTCAGTAGTTACAAGCTTCACTTTGCACTGGTTCTGGAATTCCAGCCAATAGTAGCTGGGGAACGTGGCAAACTAAGGTGAGCAGGCAGAGGTCAGAACGGATGCGGGCGAACAGAGAGGCGAGGTGAAGGCTGCAGCTGAATGGGGCAGTCAGCTGACTGTGACTCTGCAGTCATGTGATCAGGAGGTGCCTGCTGGGAGTTGTGGTTCTGAGGAACAGGAGAGGTGTTAGAGTTGGTGGAGATGGAGGAAGCCTGTATACTTTCTCCTGTTGTTCTGTTGCTGCATTCAAACTGTACCTGAAACTGAAATTTCAGCTCGAACAGCTGAAGTTGTTTCAGTAAGATCATGTGACGTATCATCGACTTTTAATCTTCTACAAGAGACGCTCCCAGACAGGGTGAAGCTTGTAGCTTCATGGCAGTGAGGTCACCAGAATGGCTATGAGATCAGAAGATCTGTAGTGAGGTCATCAGAAGAGCAGTGAGGTAACCAAAATGGCTGTGAGGTCACCAGAACAGCAGTAAGGTCAACAGAATGACAATGGGGTCACCAGAATGGCTATGAGGTCACAAGAACAACAGTGAGGTCACCAGAATGGCAATGGGGTCACCAGAAGAGCAATAAGGTCACCATAATGGCTATGAGGTCAGAAGAACAACAGTGAGGTCCCCAGAACTGCAGTGAAGTCACCAGAACAACAGTGAGGTCCCCAGAACTGCGGTAAAGTCACCAGAATGGCTATAAGGTCAGAAGAACAGCTGTGAGGTCACCAGAGCAAGAGTGAGGTCACAAGAACAACAGTAAGGTCACCAGAACTGCAGTGAAGTCACAAGAACAACAGTGAGGTCATCAGAACAGCAGTAAGGTGACAAGTATGCATACTTTACAGTGGCATAATGCCCATAAATGATCATATGAAATAAATAGAACACAATCCCAGAAGGATTAGGGTCTCCATACCTTCTCCTGGAGATCTACATTCCTGAACAGTTCAGTTCTCACTTTCCTAACAAGTCTGATCTGGACAATGAGGACCTTCTGAAGTCTTAGCTTCTTACTGTGAGGTCATGGTCCCAGAGCTTTTATGATAAAGAGATTTTTGATGTTATCCTGGAGCCTTTGGTGACCTCCTGCATGATCCTTTGGACTTGTCAGTATAACCCAAGTATACTTAGACTGTTCTATATACAGTACTTGTCAGTATAACCCAAGTATACTTAGACTGTTCTATATACAGTACTTGTCAGTATAACCCAAGTATACTTAGACTGTTCTATATACAGTACTTGTCAGTATAACCCAAGTATACTTATATAGTATAAGTATAGCTGTGTTTAGTATATCACTGAGAAGTACATATAAAGTAAACTGAAAGCATACTCCCTTGTTTTTAGTTTAAAGGAAGTTTACTAATACTCTCGAATAAACTTCTTTTTTGTAAGGGTATAGCACTTTAGAGGAGGTCAGTGTTTATGAGACCACATGATACCTACATAAGCTCGTCATGACAACCTACATTAAGTTACTAAAATACACATAAAGGCTTATTTTACCTCTGACTAGAGCTATAACCACTTAGCTTAGCTTAGCGTAGTGCTTAGTGATACTGCAGCGGTAGACACGCGGAGAGTCCTGCAGGACCACATCTGAATGCTTGCCGTGGTCTGGGGGCGGGGCTGAAATGAAATGACTACACTCAGAGATACAGCTAGTTTTACAATGTGTTTTATATGTTTCATAACATCAGCACATACTCCATACACACTATTTCCATGGGGCCTTTGGCTCATGGGGGTCTCAGACAGCTCCCTATCTTGGCCAAGCGTAAAGACCGCCCCTGACAACAACTTCCAGCCTAACGAGCAGTCACACTGACACCGACACCACAAAACCAGCCGTGAAGTCGGGTCTCCTGCCCCAATTTAACTGAGCCTGAAGCCCAGTGGTGAGAAAAACTCCCCAAATAATGTTTACAGCAAGAAACCTCAAAAGAGAGCAGGCTCAGAAACGAGACCCCCGTCCTCCAAATGTGCAGCAGACCACCATAACGAGTTTGCACGACTCGCTTAGACGGCCTGATGCTGGTTTGGGTGAAATGACAGCAGGTCATAACCGATGACTTCGTGGCGTTTATCACAGTGAAGTAATGATTCTGAAATGTGGTGTGAACTCAGTTCATCACGCGGCACCATTAAAAGCCCATTTATTAGCGTAGCGCTGCTGTTCCACAAAACCTCGTATCTGCAGGACTGTCTTCTATCAGATTTGGACGTGCCTGCTGCCCTCTCCGCTGATCAATAGATTAAAAGAAATGACCTGAAGTGAACGGGAAAAAGTCTGGCTTCATTAAAACTAATGTTTTATTTTCTCCTGTAAAGTTCTCATTTGGTTCTGATAGCTGCAGTGGGTGTGTGTATAGAACTGAATGAGGTTCTAGATTTGGGATCTCTAGTAGGAGGAGGTTTGGTGACCATCACTGTGTCCAGGAGTCCGTAAAGGAATAGCACAACCGCAGACTCAGGAACGGACAGTGTGGAAGCCTGAATACTGACTCGCTGCAGGCGTGGCAGCCGGGCTGCTTTGACCGGGGCCCTCAAGTGACGGTTTGAGTAGGAACTGAAGAGATTGGGGGCCGAGGTTGATAGTCAGAGCCCCAGCGTAGCACAATTTGTAAGGTCCCCAGAATGACAGTGAGGTCACTAGAACAACGGCGAGGTCACCAGAACGGCTATGAGATCACCAGAATGGCACTAAGGTTATCAGAATGGCAGTGAGGTCACTAGAATGACTATGAGGTCAGCAGAATGGCAGTGAGGTCACCAGAATGGCAGTCAGGTCACCAGAATGGCTATGAGGTCACCAGAATGACAGTGAGGTCACTAGAATGACTATGAGGTCACCAAAATGGCAGTATGGTTACGAGAACGGCAGTGAGGTCACCAGAATGGCAGTGAGGTCACTAGAATGGCTATGAGGTCACCAGAATGGCAGTGAGGTCACTAGAATAGCGGTGAGGTCACTAGAATAACTATGAGGTCACCAAAATGGCAGTATGGTTACGAGAACGGCAGTAAGGTCACCAGAATGGCTATGAGGTCACCAGAATGACAGTGAGGTCAGTAGAATGACTATGAGGTCACCAAAATGGCAGTATGGTTACGAGAATGGCAGTGAGGTCACCAGAATGGCAGTGAGGTCACTAGAATAGCGGTGAGGTCACTAGAATAACTATGAGGTCACCAAAATGGCAGTATGGTTACCAGAACAGCAGTGAGGTCACCAGAATGACTATGAGGTCAGCAGAATGGCCATTGTGTTCCATTGCTGGCTTGCATGGATGCGGACGGCTGAGGGGTCTTGGGATGGATGTGCTGCAGCTGTGGTAGCTCCTGTGAGATGGTGGTTGTGGTTTAGCTAAAGATACATACGTTGTTTGTGTGTTTGGTGTCAACTAGAAATACAGCAGTAACACTTTCCATGAATATGAAATTAATCTAAATCATAAAACTCTATACAGCATCCATAATGATTTATAATACTTCACCTCAGCCTTCATTAGAGAACTTAACTGTTCTACAGAGCAGTCTAAAGCAGTGATATACACACTCCTGCACAACAGTCCCTGAGGGGGTCTCCGTGTGTCGACTGCATCACTTGGATGGTGAACTTCACTATGACGGAGGTTCTGGTGGTCCTGGCTGTGTTCATTCAGCTGAATCTCATTATCAACCAACACCGCTCGGGTAATTAAGGGGGCAATTGCTTTTTCACACGGGTGATTTGCATGTTGGATATCTTTAAATAAATCAGATAACACTTTTAAAGGGTTGTGTTTGAAAAGGCTTTCTGTCTAAAAGTTTGAGCACCCTTTAGCATTTCAGCTCAAAACAGCAGATAAAGAGACCCCAAGTAAACAAAAACATAAACAACTATGAAGCTTTCATCCACTGATTGAACAACATGATAAAACATTAAATGTCAGAGTATGTGGGTATGATTTCAGGAACTGGCCCCCTTGAGCAGCGATGGCAGTTCCTGTAACGGTTGATCAGCCTTGAACATCGGTTTCCAGACGTCCACTCTGTTATGTTGTTGGGCTTTTGTAAGCTCTGGACTTTAACCGAGCAATTCCAAAATCCATTTGTCGACTAACTGGTGTTTTTATGGTGGCTGAATACAACCCATAACTTAATGTTCAAAAACAGCAAGCTGGCCTGATCCAATAGCAGCACAGCATCTCCAAACTGTGATACTGCCACCACCATGTTTCAAACTTGAGATGTTGTTCAATATTTGCAAACCATAACGTCTTATTCAAGCCATAAAGTTCTGCTTTTGCATAACTCCACATAACTTTACTTCAGTGGACTTCTAGCTCAGACAGGTGGTCTTTAGTAAACTCCTTAACTGTGGTCTTCCTGGAGAGCAGCAGCTTTCTCCATACTGTCATTCCATACGTGCTACTCTTGTTCAGTGTTTACCTGAAAGGTGGACTCATGAACACTAACATTAGTCACTGTGATCTCCCAGAATGCTAAGCGTCTTGGAGTCATTTTTGTTGGATGACCGTTCCTGGAAAGGACAACAATGGTTTGAAGTTCCATCAGTGAAGTCCAAACTCTTTAGAAATTGTTGTAGAACTTCTTCCAGCCTAATGAGTGCTGGCAAACACTGTTCTGAAGTCTTTGGAAATAGAATTTCACAGATACAAAGCTTGCAACATCCATGTGTGGTTCGGACCAGACCTTGATGGTTGATGTCAGATACACTCACGTCCGATTATCATCCAACCCACTGACCCTCATTATCACCTATATGAATAAGGTTCACATGCAATAGCAGCACAACGTCCCCAAATCTTGATACTGCCACCACCATGTTTCAAACTTGAGATGATGTTCAGTTTAACATCCCATATACATCAGAAAGATCTGCTCTTGTCTTCCACATACCATTACTTCAGTGGTCTTCTGGCTCATCTGGGTGGTCTTTATGAAACTTTCTTCATGCTGTCTTTTCGTACATACTGTTCTTTTTCAGCGTTTGCATAAAAAGTGGTCTGCAGATGCTTAGATTTTACCCTGGGGTTCTTTATGATCTGCCAGAATGCTAAGCGTCTTGGAGTCATTTTTGTTGGATGACCATTCCTGGAAAGGACAACAATGATTTGAAATTACCTCCGTTAGTACACCGTCCGCCAGGCAGCGAATCAGTCCAAGTCCAAACTCTTCAGAAATTCTTGTAGAACCTCTTCCAGCCTAATGAGTTCTGGCAAACACTATTCTGAAGAGACACGGTATGCAATAAAGGATGTGTGTGGTAAGTCCAGACTTTGATATTTGTTGTTTGCTATACAGGGTAGGGTCAGACACACTCATGTCTGATTATTATCCAACCCTCTGACCCTCATTATTACCTATACCAATGGGGTTCATATACCATTTACAACCAAAATATATAGTGTTGGGTCATTTTGTCCAATACACGAATATAAAACTATAGAATTGTTAGGATTTATATGCAGAAACTCAATATAATTACAAAACTTTCATGCAACACTGTATATATTTGGTTTCACAACCTGAATTTGGGACACATACATGGAGAGAGCAAATACTTTCTTTTTATAGCGCTGAACACATGACAAATCGTGTGTGCTTGTAATAATTAAGCTGGTTCTATATTAGAGATGTACCGGTAGAGATGTTAATTCGACTAACATAAAAATTTGTGTATCTAGTCTTGTATAAACGTGACTCTTGCATTGTTAGAACCGCCGCTTATTTTAGGGCAGGCAGCTTGTGAGCGAGTGCATTTCCATCATCTCTGCTTTCTCTCTCCATCTAATGCCCCCGTCCCCCCGCCCCCCCCGCCCAGTTCATGCATCATTAAAATTCAATTAGATTACTGGAGCCACAAATATTACAGAGCCAAAACCCAAATCACATGTGGCAGATGCTGACTAAGGTGGCCAACTGCAAATCAAGAGCAAAGCAGCCATTACGATTCAAACCTTGAAGCTCCTGCCGTTTGTTATTGCACCCGGGCAAGTTTCCATGCCAACGTAATTGGACATTAAGTGGTGGGGAGAGAAGGGACGGCCACCCGGCAAACACTGATATCTGACCTTATGATAATCATTTAACTCTAGACAAATAACTGTGCCTTTAGCTTCATATCTGATTTGGGTTGGGCTGAATGGACAGTGACAGATGAGGCTATAAACGTATCGAATGAAGGCGGTTCACCAATTGCATTTTATTTCCTTGTGGTTGTGATGGCGTTTCATGGAAATCTGCTCTGTCCAACCTTCAGCTATAGATGGTAACGGGGGCTGTTTATTGTATTTATTCTGTATACAGGCTCTCCATTATGCAGCCCAACAACTGTGGAGCTTGTTTTTGACTTGGTTCTGTTCTAATACAGTTTAACTGGATCGAGCAGATCTCACAGTGTGAAGAGCTACACAGTTTTTAATATGTGCAATGTAGAGTATGAGGTCACCACTGCCTTTAATACTCATTACTTAATGCATGGAATGTACTTGATTCGCACGCAACCTTGAAGCAGTATATGTTGAAATCAAGTAAATGCGTCTCTTTCTTTGAAATGAAATATGATTTAATTTTATATAAAATAGTCATGCTAATCTAATATGACTGTATATGTTTAGTGTATAGTTTTGCATTCTGGCTGCTGTTCTCTCTCTGGCTGCTGGAGCAATGCTGTACTGTGGCTATGAGGCTTCCTGTGATGGCCACTAGAGCAACACTATATAAGATCTCCAAAGCTTCCCGGGGTGGCCGCATGAGTGACGCCACACTGCAGAAATGAGGCTTCCCAGATCAGCCACTCTGGAGATGCTAGCCTGCAGGTATGAAACTTCTCAGGCCAATTGAGAGATGCTACATTGCTTTAGAGCTATGAGGCTTTCTAAGCCCCCTGTGATTGAGGGTAAACCACAGCTACAAGGCCTCTCGGGCAGACCACCTGAGTCACGCTACACTGCAGATTTGAAGCTGCGCCGGTCCGGCTGTTAGAGTGATGCTACACTAGAGTAAAGGCGCTTCCCAGACTGGCCACTAGAGTGATGCTACACTGGAGTAATGACGCTTCCCAGCCAGGCCACTTGAGTGATGCTACACTAGAGTCATGAGGCCACTGCAGTGACGCTACACTGGAGTCATGAGGCCACTGGAGTCATGAGGCCACTGGAGTGATGCTACACTGGAGTCAAGTGGCCACTGCAGTGACGCTACACTGGAGTAATGAGGCCACTGGAGTCATGAGGCCACTGCAGTGACGCTACACTGGAGTCATGAGGCCACTGGAGTCATGAGGCCACTGCAGTGACGCGACACTGGAGTCATGAGGCCACTGGAGTCATGAGGCCACTGGAGTGATGCTACACTGGAGTCAAGTGGCCACTGCAGTGACGCTACACTGGAGTAATGAGGCCACTGGAGTCATGAGGCCACTGCAGTGATGCTACACTGGAGTAATGAGGCCACTGGAGTCATGAGGCCACTGCAGTGACGCTACACTGGAGTAATGAGGCCACTGGAGTGATGCTACACTGGAGTCATGAGGCCACTGGAGTGATGCTACACTGGAGTCATGAGGCCACTGCAGTGACGCTATACTGGAGTAATGAGGCCACTGGAGTCATGAGGCCACTGCAGTGACGCTACACTGGAGTAATGAGGCCACTGGAGTCATGAGGCCACTGCAGTGACGCTACACTGGAGTAATGAGGCCACTGGAGTCATGAGGCCACTGGAGTGATGCTACACTGGAGTCAAGAGGCCACTGCAGTGATGCTACACTGGAGTCATGAGGCCACTGCAGTGATGCTACACTGGAGTAATGAGGCCACTGAAGTGACGCTACATTGGAGTCATGAGGCCACTGGAGTGATGCTACACTGGAGTAATGAGGCCACTGAAGTGACGCTACACTGGAGTAATGAGGCCACTGGAGTGATGCTACACTGGAGTAATGAGGCCACTGGAGTGATGCTACACTGGAGTAATGAGGCCACTGGAGTGATGCTACACTGGAGTAATGAGGCCACTGGAGTGATGCTACACTGGAGTAATGAGGCCACTGGAGTGATGCTACACTGGAGTAATGAGGCCACTGGAGTGATGCTGCACTGCTGCTATGGGGCTTCCTGTGGTAGAAAGTTGCTTCAGTTAGGTTTAAATTTAGGACAGTAATAGTTGCATAATAGCATTTCCTGATTTCCTTTATTCCCAGATCATTCCCCATCCTAACTGCTGATAGGAAAAGATCTCCCTTAAAGAGTTCTCCAACTTTAGACTAATCCCAGCTCTGCTCACAGGTTACTGACGGAGTTGTTGGTAACAGTATGTATTATTCCACTCGTGCCGTGTGGTGTCGATGTGATCATTAGCTAAATATATTTCATTATTATGTATGGCAATTTAATAAATTACTAATTAATCTGTGTTCAATTAAAGTATCAGTTTACAGCCATAACGAGGAGCCCAGTGAGTGTACACACCACCCTGACAGATAGCTTGTCGTCTTCATCAGATTTAATGATGTAATTTCCTGCAAATTAGCATATTTTTATGATCAAACAGCAAAGAGGACATTCAGACGTGGTAATAAGTTTTAATTACACAGAAATTATTCCACAGATTTTCTAACAGAAGTTGGACAAATGGACCAGAATAATGACTCAATTATCAACCAAATAAATTTGCATTTACAAAATTTTTATTGTGTCAGACCGAATAATGTGTTTAATCACAAAACTAATAAAACAGCGCTAATAGTATTCTCATTTCAGAAGAGCCGCTGACGCCTACACACATTGATAATTCAGAAGATATTTCTATTGCAAAAAAAACTTCTTAGCAAATTAAATCATCTCAAATGTGGTCGATAGATCTAATATTTCATATTTAAAGATGGTTGGCACAGTATTATAAAGTTCTGTAGCTTCTTTCAAGATGTTTGTTTTCTTTTTTTTATAGTTGCTGGCAAATAATATTTCTGGGAAATAATCTGATAATATTTCTTCAACCATCTCAAAGTGAAAAATATTCATCCATTCATCCATCCGTTATCTTCAACTTTAGTTGGGGTCTGGAGGGGGCTACACCACCGTGCTGACCACTGCACCACCATACTAACCACTACACCACCATACTAACCACTACACCACCATACTAACCACTACACCACCATACTGACCACTACACCACCATACTAACCACTATACCACCATACTAACCACTACACCACCATACTAACCACTACACCACCATACTAACCACTACACCACCATACTAACCACTACACCACCGTACTAACCACTACACCACCGTACTAACCACTACACCACCGTACTAACCACTACACCACCATACTGACCACTACACCACCGTACTAACCACTACACCACCATACTAACCACTACACCACCGTACTAACCACTACACCACCGTACTAACCACTACACCACCGTACTAACCACTACACCACCATACTGACCACGACACCACCATACTAACCACTACACCACCATACTGACCACGACACCACCATACTAACCACTACACCACCATACTAACCACTACACCACCATACTAACCACTACACCACCATACTTACCACTACACCACCATACTAACCACTACACCACCGTACTAACCACTACACCACCATACTGACCACTACACCACCGTACTAACGACTACACCACCATACTAACCACTACACCACCGTACTAACCACTACACCACCGTACTAACCACTACACCACCATACTAATCACTACACCACCGTACTAACCACTACACCACCGTACTAACCACTACACCACCATACTAACCACTACACCACCATACTATCCACTACACCACCAAAAACATGGCATCATATCATACAAATATATAAATGTGTATATATAAATATATAAATATGTGTATATAAATATATAAATATGTATATATAAATACATAAATGTGTATATATAAATATATACATATGTATATATAAATATATAGATATGTATATATAAATATATAAATGTGTATATATAAATATATACATATGTGTATATATAAATATATACATATGTGTATATAAATATATCAATGTGTATATATAAATATATAAATATGTGTATATAAATATATAAATGTGTATATATAAATATATAAATATGTGTATATAAATATATAAATGTGTATATATAAATATATAAATATGTGTATATAAATATATAAATGTGTATATATAAATATATAAATATGTATATATAAATATATAAATGTGTATATATAAATATATATATATATATATGTATATATAAATATATAAATATGTATATATAAATACATAAATGTGTATATATAAATATATACATATGTGTATATAAATATATAAATGTGTATACATAAATATATAAATATGTGTATATAAATATATACATGTGTATATATAAATATATAAACATGTATATATAAATATATAATTGTGTATGTATAAATATATATAAATGTATATATAAATATATAAATGTATATATAAATATATAAATATGTATATATAAATATATAAATGTATATATAAATATATAAATGTATATATAAATATATAAATATGTGTATATATATATATATATATAAATATATATAATATATATATATTTATATATATATATATATAGAGTATATGTGAGTTCAGGTCCTCCTGAAGTGTCTGAGCTGCTGTGTGGCTCTCAGTGCTGAGGAATGGTTCACCCTGCAGAGCTATATTGACGTTGGAGGAACTAGATTGCACCGGTATCTAAATAAACCAGCCTAAAGGCCAGACCTGACAGTGACGCAGAGCTCAGCTGACCACAGTCATATTTCACTGGGCTGAAGATGATGACCAGATAATTCATACCCGGCTTCCGGTGTTCACGACTGATGATCAGCGACAGCCGCTGACTGATCGTTCACAGACGAGTTTCTTTTAAAGGAGGACCATCAGCTCCTGCTATCAGATCAGACTGGAGTTACAGATTAATGTGTATCTGTAATTAAAGGACTAATCACATCATAGTCATATGATTTTATTCATTATTAATTATGGAGTGATTTTAAATTATAGATACATATAGATATGATATAGATATGGATGTTGTTGATGTTTTATATGCATGTGCAGCTCTGTGCTAAAGTCCTTCAACCAAACAGAACTCTGGGTCTACGTTCAGGCTTCTAGAACCTCGGAGCTATTTAGGGAACCGGACTGTGTTTACACCAGTCTTTACTGGAACCAAGGAACTTCATCTCACCAGCAGGGGGCGCTGAACAGCGGTAGTAAGAGTAGTAACAGTAGTAACAGGGTGGCGGAGTGTTTGGATTAGCTGTGTTTGTTTTTATCCAGAAGGTAAACACAGAGGAACTGATGGAGAGAAGATGTAGAAGATCTTCAGCAGACACTGCTCGCTCTTCCAGACTGTCACCACAGTTTCCTTCTCTTTCCTCAACAACTCACACCCACACATATCAAAGATAGACACACACACACACACACACACACACACACACACATATCAAAGATAGACACACACACACACACACACACACCCACACATATCAAAGATAGACACACACACACACACACACACACACACACACACACACACATATATATATATATATATATATAGAGAGAGAGAGAGAGAGAGAGAGAGTTGAAGAAAGAGATAGAGAGAGAGAGAGTTAAAGAAAGAGATAGATAGAGAGAGAGTTAAAGAAAGAGATAGATAGATAGAGAGAGAGAGAGAGAGAGAGAGAGAGAGAGAGAGAGAGAGGTCTACTCACTGTACTGTTATCTAATCTCTATTACAGTACAGCCCCCCAGACAGTC
>CM038703.1:1562019-1747019 GCA_021613375.1 Megaleporinus macrocephalus
ACCACTACACACTACTAACCACTACACCACCATACTAACCACTACACCACCATACTAACCACTACACCACCGTACTAACCACTACACCACCTTACTAACCACTACACCACCATACTAACCACTACACCACCGTACTAACCTCTACACCACCGTACTGACCACTACACCACCATACTAACCACTACACCACCGTACTAACCACTACACCACCGTACTGACCACTACACCACCATACTAACCACTACACCACCATACTGACCACTACACCACCATACTAACCACTACACCACCATACTAACCACTACACCACCGTACTAACCACTACACACTACTAACCACTACACCACCATACTAACCACTACACCACCATACTAACCACTACACCACCGTACTGACCACTACACCACCATACTAACCACTACACCACCATACTAACCACTACACCACTATACTAACCACTACACCACCGTACTGACCACTACACCACCATACTGACCACTACACCACCGTACTGACCACTACACCACCATACTAACCACTACACCACCATACTAACCACTACACCACCGTACTAACCACTACACCACCATACTAACCACTACACCACCGTACTAACCACTACACCACCATACTGACCACTACACCACCGTACTGACCACTACACCACCATACTAACCACTACACCACCATACTAACCACTACACCACCGTACTAACCACTACACCACCGTACTAACCACTACACCACCGTACTAACCACTACACCACCATACTAACCACTACACCACCGTACTAACCACTACACCACCGTACTAACACCTACACCACCATACTAACCACTACACCACCATACTAACCACTACACCACCATACTGACCACTACACCACCGTACTAACCACTACACCACCGTACTAACCACTACACCACCGTACTAACCACTACACCACCATACTGACCACTACACCACCATACTAACCACTACACCACCGTACTAACCACTACACCACCGTACTAACCACTACACCACCGTACTAACCACTACACCACCGCACTAACCACTACACCACCATATTAACCACTACACCACCATACTGACCACTACACCACCATACTGACCACTACACCACCATACTGACCACTACACCACCATACTGACCACTACACCACCGTACTGACCACTACACCACCGTACTGACCACTACACCACCATACTGATCACTACACCACCGTACTAACCACTACACCACCGTACTAACCACTACACCACCATACTAACCACTATACCACCATACTAACCACTACACCACCATACTAACCACTACACCACCGTACTAACCACTACACCACCATACTAACCACTACACCACCATACTAACCACTATACCACCATACTAACCACTACACCACCATACTAACCACTACACCACCTTACTAACCACTACACCACCATACTAACCACTACACCACCTTACTAACCACCACACCACCATACTAACCACTATACCACCATACTAACCACTACACCACCATACTAACCACTACACCACCATACTAACCACTATACCACCATACTAACCACTAACACCACCATACTAACCACTACACCACCTTACTAACCACCACACCACCATACTAACCACTACACCACCATACTGACCACTACACCACCATACTAACCACTACACCACCATACTAACCACTACACCACCTTACTAACCACCACACCACCATACTAACCACTACACCACCATACTGACCACTACACCACCATACTGACCACTATACCACCATACTAACCACTACACCACCATACTAACCACTACACCACCATACTAACCACTACACCACCGTACTAACCACTACACCACCGTACTAACCACTACACCACCGTACTAACCACTACACCACCATACTAACCACTACACCACCATACTAACCACTACACCACCATACTGACCACTACACCACCATACTAACCACTACAACCACCATACTAACCACTACACCACCATACTGACCACTACACCACCATACTAACCACTACACCACCGTACTAACCACTACACCACCATACTAACCACTATACCACCATACTAACCACTACACCACCATACTAACCACTACACCACCTTACTAACCACCACACCACCATACTAACCACTACACCACCATACTGACCACTACACCACCATACTAACCACTACACCACCATACTAACCACTACACCACCATACTAACCACTACACCACCATACTAACCACTACACCACCATACTGACCACTACACCACCGTACTGACCACTACACCACCATACTAACCACTACACCACCATACTAACCACTACACCACCATACTAACCACTACACCACCATACTGACCACTACACCACCATACTGACCACTACACCACCATACTAACCACTACACCACCATACTAACCACTACACCACCATACTAACCACTACACCACCATACTAACCACTACACCACCTTACTAACCACTACACCACCATACTAACCACTACACCACCATACTAACCACTACACCACCATACTGACCACTACACCACCATACTAACCACTACACCACCATACTAACCACTACACCACCATACTAACCACTACACCACCATACTAACCACTACACCACCATACTAACCACTACACCACCTTACTAACCACTACACCACCATACTAACCACTACACCACCATACTAACCACTACACCACCATACTAACCACTACACCACCATACTGACCACTACACCACCATACTAACCACTACACCACCATACTAACCACTACACCACCATACTAACTACTACACCACCATACTAACCACTACACCACTATACTAACCACTACACCACCATACTAACCACTACACCACCGTACTGACCACTACACCACCATACTAACCACTACACCACCATACTAACCACTACACCACCGTGCCGCCTACATTAATATCCATGTGTAATTATTTCCATCATATATTTTAGAATCATCAGCATTCCATATCAAACCCATGTGTGGTGTGATACTAAATAAAACTAGAATAATAAAAATATCTTCACATCCAGCCGCTCTGAACATGTTTACACTCCGAACACTGAGTTTTGCAGAAATCTTGAAAAAACGTGGCTCAATTCCACTTAAAGCTCCCACACGGGGTTGTTTACGCCTGAAAGTCAGACTGATCTGTAACTATACAAATATTTTCTGGGTAATGACTCAGTTCCCCCTCGCGGCGAACATTTTCACCCTGGACGTCCCACCATCACCTCAGGACACGTCAGTCCATCAGGGAGAATGGGAGTAATCATGACCGCCATCATCGTTTGTCGTTCATTAAAGCAGTGATTATTCGTCTCTCCGCTGAGCGATAAACCGCTGTAACGAACTGAGCCTCATCAGAGCCTCCAGCCCACTTTCACTGAGCCGGGCAGTAGAGACCAACCATCTCAGGCCAAACTGTGGCTCTGGGCTGGAGATGTGAAACAGATCACAACTAGGCATCCGGCTGCAGCCTATCAGAGTGCAATGGGTGTGGAAAGGGGCGGGGCTTATGCTCTGGACACACCTTCGCTGTAATGAGCTTTGATTCTGAAGAGCTTATAAACTCTAGAAGTCTCAAACCTCATCACACTGCGGCTGTTAGCCAGGTGGTCTTGAAAAGGGGACTGGTTGGAAAAATGTAGGTAAATAAAATGCCCCATGCCCCATGCCCCAATGCTTATTTTCAATTCTGTCACCATGACGATAACTAGTGCTAGCACTAATTTAGTATAGGCTCCTCTGTCTTCACACTTATATGAACTTGAGTTTCGTCCCATTCTTAATCCATAGGGTTTAATATGATGTCGGCCAACCTGTGCAGCTATAACAGCTTCAGCTCTTCTGGGAAGGCTCTCCACACGGTTTAGGAGAGTATTTATGGGAATGTTGGACCGTTCATCCAGAAGACCACTAGTGAGGTCAGACACTGATGTTGAACGAGAAGGTCTGGCTTGCAGTCTCCGCTCTAATTCATCCCAAAAGTGTTCTATCCGGTGGAGGTCAGGACTCTGTGCAGGCCAGTCAAGTTCTTCCACACCAAACTCCTCCTCCATGACTTTATGGAGCTGCTCTGTGCACTGGTGGGCAGCCATGTTGGAACAGGAAGGGGCCGTCCCCAAACTGTCCCCACAAAGTTGGGAGCATGAAACTGTCCAGAATCTCTTGGTCTGCTGAAGCGTTAAGAATTCCTTTCACTGGAACTGAGGGTCCGAGCTCACCCCCTGAAAAACAACCCTGCACCATAATCCCCCCTCCACCAAACTTTACACTCGGCACAGTGCAGTCAGACAAGTACCGTTCTCCTGGCAACCACCAGACCTGAATTAAAGGATTTGGATGGGTGAGTGAATATGTTTGGCTATGTAGTGTGATTATAATAACTATTATTGTTACTATAACTACTGAACATGCATAGAGTGTTTAATTTTTATCTAAATCATGTTAATTTAACAGCTGAACTATTCAGGACCTTTACTGTTAGAGCAGTGTGTGTGATTGACTGTACTAACAGACTCAGCTTGAACTCTGAGCGTCGTTATACAGACAGACTGATACTAGATGATGGAATTTATTAGTCTTGGTTTGTATGAGTGTTGGTTTAATCAATAAATATTAGTGTTGTTTCGAGTGCACAATGTGTACAGTTGCATGCAACCATTTGAAATAACATTTGTTTACATTAATTTTTAGACTGCTTTGTTGTCTGCATGGGCTTCGAGGTGAAGGGCTGTTTAAGTATTAATATAAATTATAGTTTTAGAGAATCAAGCTACAGGACTCGTCTAACCTTGTTATGCAAGTCCTACAATATCTTACGCAATAAATGAAGACCACTCCAGGAGTGATCTCTCCATTGTCCAGCTATAATTGATCCCCCCTGTTACTGGAATGGAGTCCTTGGTCACTTTGTTGGGTCAGCCTTGATGAAGCCTGTGTTTGTCTGCTGTCTGAAGATTCACTCAATAAGCACAGAATGTTTTCTATGTGTTTATAATATTTTCTGAAAGCATTTAAAGAGTCTATGAAGTGCATTTCTTCCTTTTACTGGTCCCTTTAGAGGAGTTACCCAGCTTATTAACTCTGATGTTACCAGATACGTCAGCTATTTTACTTTTTCAGTACAACTCATATGTCTACATAGTTTAAAAGTCTTTATCTGATCAGTAAGTGTATTTACAGCAGATCTAATTTGAACAGATGTAAATAATCAGACATACAATACAAAGTAACATGAATATGTTATTGTGAGAGAAGTAGATCAGATCTTGATCCAGTTTGAAGAACAAAGTTAGGTTCCAGATTTCTCCTGGACGCCCCAGACATTGTATGAATGTGTTCAGTTCCGTCAGCAGCAAATCTTGATTTATCTCAATGAAGTACTGAGCAGTCAAAGCAGGTATTAGATGAGAACTGATAATAATACTGGGTTGTTTAAGAGAAGCTTGGAAAGAGTTAAATAAACACACTGACGTATAGAAAACACTACTTACTCTATTAATACTGATTAATATTTAATAATAAAGTGTAAAAGCTCTACTTACTCTATTAATACTGTTTAATATTTAATAATAAAGTGTAAAAGCACTACTTACTCTATTAATACTGATTAATATTTAATAATAAAGTGTAAAAGCTCTACTTACTCTATTAATACTGATTAATATTTAATAATAAAGTGTAAAACCACTACTTACTCTATTAATACTGATTAATATTTAAAGTAAACACACACACACACACACTGGGAGTGAGCTGGCAGTTGCACACTTGCTGCCAGTCCTCCCTCGGGGTCGCGTCCTCTTCCCCAGAGGCACCGAAGCAGAGAGACAGAGCACTCCCCCCTTCTAGATCTCCTCACAACTCACAGCACCAGTTCTCCCACTACATGGAGTGCTGACGGCAGCAGTGACGCTGTCTGCTCGTCCCTTGACCTCCAGCCTCACCATCGAGCCTCACCAGGCCGTCTTTCAGCCTAGCTCCTCTGACAAACATCATCACACTGCCTCGACTGCTGTCCTCACTGCCAATCTTCTCCATTCTTGGTCCTAATTATGGCCTCGCCGCTCAGTATACCACATTCCTGCAGTCTCACTTCTGACACCAATGTAGCATCGGCATAGAATAAGCAGACATAGCCAAAATAGTGCTTTACCAGAGGCTGGCAGAAGAGACCACCGCCCAGGTCATCACCAGCCATACAACTTTCCAACCACTACCTGACTAAACAGCCCCGCGACCCAACATAGAATAGCACAGGCCACACCTCCATACAGATTTAAGCCCACAGTCACGACTATTTATAGGTTTAAGCGTCTCCTACTGCATCTGTGGTGCTCCTCCTCCATATGTCCATGGCTGAATGAGCCGATAGCAGGACGCTACAATGTTCATGACATCATAAAAGCAAGGAATTGTTTTGATTTCAGCCTAATTCCAGATATGCTTTCAAATGATGTAGCAAAAAGTAGGAAATAAAAGTGCATGAAAGTCCTCCGAACGCAGCAGATGCTCTAATGTGTTGCCTAACAGCTCCTCCGCAGTTACGATGAGATTAGCCAGGAGCTCCATATTGGGAGGCATAAAGCCATTTCCGAGGATTCCTAATGAACTGATACAGTGGCTGGATTTGCCGGCTGTTTAATCTTTGTGGTATTAATTAGTTCACACAATGGCCTGAGATCTTGTAATCGCTGCAGCTTTGCGACGCTGCGTGTTTATTTTGACCAGATATGGACTAATGGATGCTTTAGTCCCGAGTCCTTGGCCTTGGAGATGGAGGTGATGAATGTGTGAGGTTCCGCAAGCGGAGATCCTGCGGTGACAGAGACAGCTGGAGCATCTGGTGGGCCCAGAGTATGTGTCATTAGCTCATTGTAGCGCAATCCCCACTGTAATCAGCTACTGACAACCCGCAGAGAGACACTCGCCTCACAGAGAGAAGATCCCCCCTCGCCTGCCCCTCAGCGCGGCTCACGGCACGGTTCTTGAAGGTTCCTTAGCTTCAAATTAGGGTTCTGCTTGATATTACACACACAGTCGAGTCACATTATTATGACCGTATTTTGGGTGGTGGCGGTGTGTAGATGGCAGCGTTCTGGTCTGGGGTATGTTTTGGTGACTTTCTGGACCCACTCATCCATGTGGAAGACCCTCTCAACCAATCTGGGTCTGAATCCATCCTTGCAGATCACGTACACCATACATGCTGATGGTCTTCTCTGGGGTGGATGGGATCTTCCAGCAGGACAATGAGACACGTCACACGACTAGAAATGTCCAGCATTGGTTGAAAGAGCTGACCAAGGCTTTCAAGTACTACCCTTGGACCCCTAATTCCACAGATTTGAACCCAGTTGAGCATCTGTGGGACCACCTGGATGGTGGTGCTGGCTCTATGGATCCTCCTCCACGCTATATATATATATATATATATATATATATATATATATATATATATATAACTAAGTAATATTACTCTGACCCACCCAAGCACCACCATCCCAAATTAAAGGTAATGTAAAGCAATTTTGGAGCATTCCAATTGGTCCATTCATCATTAAACCTTCAGCTAATGTGATAGACGACTGCTGGGTTCAAAGGTTATTGATCTTTTTTAACTATACATATAGATATTTAACCAAATATCAAAATTTTCAGCAAAAAAGAAAATCTACTGTATGTTTAGCTAAGACTCTAAGAACCGTCCACCAACCAAAACTATCCAGACAGCAGTGTCCTGTGGGTGGCGTCCTGTGTCCACTGATGAAGAACTGGAGGAACACAAACTGTGCAGCAGCAGATGAGCTACTGTCTCTGACTTTACATCTACAAGGTGGACCAGCAAGTAGTAGGAGTGTAATAGTGTGGACAGTGAGTGGACACCGTGTTTAAACACTCCAGCAGCAGCACTGCTCTGTCTGATCCACTCACACCAGCACAACACACACTAACTAACACAGCACCACCACGTCAGTGTCACTGCAGTGTTGAGAACGATCAACCACCCACATAATACCTGCTCTCGGGGGGGAAATCTCATTGGGCTAATGATTAATCCCCCCAAAGACATCACGAGGAATGCTGTATTGAATTTTTCCTCCTGCTCTGAGGTTGGAGCTTGCGTGGGCGTCCTTGTCTCCACTGCACACATCATTAGATCGGACTCGCGGCTCTGGTGATGTCACTGCCTTGGGGCCGAATGAGAAAGCAGAGAGGGCTGAGACTGGAATCACTGAGACCTGCCACTGATGTGTGATTTGTCACATCAGAGGAGCTCAGGCTGGGTTAACGCCGGCTGGATCGCACGGCAAATAAAACCAAACTCCTTTATTGCGTACGCGAAGCTCCCCCGGGGGCTGTACTGTCGCGATCCCCCCGCTCGAACTTGTGAGGCGTGTTCTGCCTGGAGCAGCTCCCCGGAGTGGCTGGTGCTGCAGTGCTGCCGCATTCAGAGATGAAGTGGAGGCGCGTCGGGGCTGAACAGGGCATGGCGGCGACCCCGGGGTCTCGACGAAGCTGCCGCGGGCTCCTGCTGGCACTGACATATGGCTCCTGTTGTTCTGACAGAGCGTTTCTCTTACTCGGCTGTCACCGGCGCTCATTACCATGCGCGGCATCAAAGGCTAACAGTTTGCCTCGCTAGCAAATATTCATGCTATTGTCTTTCCAGGATTCTTATTGATCACATATTTACAAAGAACAACTTCTACTTTAGTCCATATGGTCTTCATAAACTGAGCTGTTCTGATGACTAAGCCTTGCGGTGGCGGCAGATCCTCGCTCGGTTTGATGCCAGCTGAGAAACGTCCTGCCCTGCTTTACCAGAGGTTGCTCCGGGGTGACGGCCCCTTCAGCTAGAACACCTGCAAAGCTGCTTTGGGCAAATCTGTCAGAGAAGAAAACAAGAATAAACAGAAAGACTGACAATCTGAAATCTGTATTAGAGTTCTCTTTCCAGAAAAGTTGGGATGCTGTACAAAATGCAATGATTATTAAAACCAGATATTTAATAACAAACTGAAAACATATTAAATGTTAAATCTGAGAAATAGTTGTTGATTATGAGCAACAAAAGACCTAAAAAAGACCAGAACACCTGCTGCAACCTCTCACAGCCTATTAGGTTCATTAGTAACAGATCATTAAAGAGGGGGAGGGGTCACCGAGAGAGGCGGAGTCTTTCAGAAGTGAAGAGGGGGAGGGGTCACCCAGAGAGGAGGAGTCTATCAAAAGAAAAGAGAAGGAAGGGTCAGGCAGAAAGGCGGAGTCTATCAAAAGAAAAGAGAAGGAAGGGTCAGGCAGAAAGGCGGAGTCTATGAGAAGTAAATAGGGGAGGGGTCACCCAGAGAGGCGGAGTCTTTCAGAAGTGAAGAGGGGGAGAGATCACCCAGAGAAGAGGAGTCTTATAGAAGTACAAAGGAGGAGGGATTATCTAGAGAGGTGAAGTCTTTCAGAAGTAAAGAGAAATAGGGGTCATCCAGAGAGGCGGAGTTTATGAGAAGTAAAGAGGGGGAGGGGTCACCCAGAGAGGCGGAGTCTTTCAGAAGTGAAGAGGGGGAGGGGTCACCAAGAGAGGTGGAGTCTTTTGGAAGAAAAGAGGGGGAGGGGTTACCCAGAGAGGCGGAATCTTTCAGAAGTAAAGAAGGGGAGGGGTCACCCAGAGAGGTGGAGTCTATCAGAAGTAAAGAAGGGGAGGGGTCACCCAGAGAGGTGGAGTCTTTCAGAAGTAAAGAAGGTTAGAGGTTTTCTGACCAGGTTTCTTACTGAACCCAGTGAAGAACTCGGAGATGATTAACACCTTCATTACATAATATTATTAGAAGATTAGGAGAATCCAGAGAATTCCTACACACAAGAACTAGAACTGGATGGTGGACCCTTCGGACCCTCAGACAGCATTAAAGACAGACCCTATTCTGTAGTGAAGTCACTGCATGGACTCAGAAGAAGAAAGCAGATATAAACAGATCCAGAAACAGCGCCGCCGACTTCTCTGGGCCTGAGATCAGTTTAGACGGAGATGCTGTCCTGTGGAATCAAAACCTGGAATTCTTTAGGAAATCATGGATCCTCTGGATTAAAGAGGAGATCCAGCTTGTTATCAGCACACAGTTCTAAAGACAGTGTCTGTGATGGTATGTGGGGTCAGTGGTGTACGTGGTCTGGGTGACCTGCACGTCTCTGAAGATCCAGTCACGCTGAGCGGGATATACGGTTCTGCTGCTTCCAGACGGGTCTGTTTCAGGAAGATCTGTTTATTTCAGCAACATCATCAACACATTCAGTATGTAGCTAGTCCAGGAGCTAAACTGACCTGCCTGCAGTCCAGAGCAGTGGTCACCCACTGAAAACATCTGGAGACAAAGTAGTCTGGGAACTGTGGAGCAGCTGAAATACAATATCAAGCGAGATTGGAAACATTTCAATTTCAGAACTACAGCAATCATCTCCTCAGTTCCCAACACGCACAGAGCGCTGGTGAAGGATCTCGGCTGCGTCTGGCCTGAGTGATAAATCACGCTGATTTGATTTTTGGCAGAGCGGTTCCTGTAAGCACGCCATCCCATAATGCTGCTCCACTTGAGACTTTTGTTCCATGAATATATGTACTGTATCGTCAGCTGGCCTTCCATCAGTTTTAAGGCGGGTATAAAACGAGTCCTGATAACTTCAACCAGTAACGTTCACGAGCCGGAGCGACCGTCAGAAACAGAGGAAGGAAATATTGCGGGCAGGCTTCTTTTCAACAAAGCGCTAAACCATTCTAACGAGCCGAGAACCTGCATTCTTCAGCTCCGGGTAAGCCCAGACAGCCACAGTAATTCAGCTTAGTGGAGCGGCGGCTCAATAGGCTGCTCCCGAATAGACTGCCGGAGCCCTGCAATGAATGGCAGGCAAAAATCAATCGTCTGTACGGCTGCAATCTGCCCGTACCTGTGACTGCACACTGCTTAGACAGCGGGTAGGAGCGGAGGCCGGTGAACGCCGTGGTTTGAGGCCGTCGCTGAGACTGGGAACAATAGAAGGTGCTAGTTAGGTTCTTTCAGGTCCATTAGGTCACTGATATTCTGTGAAACGTGTCCGTGATGAACAGCGGCTGCTAAAGAAGTGCTAAATGAATGTGGCAGCTAATGAGTATCGAGCTTAGGGAAGCTAAAAACAGCTCGCCCGTGCTCTCTCACGGAGATCTCTGGCTAGGTTGCCCCGGTGGGCCGGATTTACTAATTGCGAGCATTCTTGGCACTTGGCAGTGGTCAGTCTCCGTACAGCGTCCATATGAATGAACACAGGTAGAGCTTAGAAACGAGCACAGCATGTTTAAATAATGTTTGGGAGGTATGAGGTCACTGGCTTTTATTTACTGGTCATTGTGGTGGCAGGTCTTCTTGGTCTCCCAGTGGTTTTCCTCTGGTTTGCTCTGGTGTCCTCTCACAGTCAGGCAGTCAGGTGAGTTGGAGATGCTAAACTGCCCTCTAGGTGTGATTGTACTGTCTGTATCTGCCCTGTGATGTACTGACAGCCTTCCCAGTGAGCACTGGGATTGACTCCAGTGCCCCCCACGATCCAGAAGGACAAACCGTGTAGATGAGGAGGACAGAACTGCCTTCCCGGCTTGTGTTTAGTTTAGGAAGAACAAGGAGAGACTATCGCTGATGGTGAACTTTGATGAAGTGAGACCACTAGTGGCAAAAGTGGCACACCTTAGTGAAGAACTTGGAGATGATCACTATCCAAACCACATAATATCATTAAAAGATCCAGAGAATCCAGAGAATCTCTGTACACATGAACCAGAACCAGTACTGGATGGCACTGTAATAAAAACAGACCCAGTTCTGTAGTCACTGCATGGACTCAGGAACACTTCCCAACACTATCAACACAGTCCATCACTCCCAACACTATCAACACAGTCCATCACTCCCAACACCATCAACACAGTCCATCACTCCCAACACCATCAGCACAGTCCATCACTCCCAACACCATCAACACAGTCCATCACTCCCAACACCATCAACACAGTCTATCACTCCCAACACCATCAACACAGTCCATCACTCCCAACAAAATCAACACAGTCCATCACTCCCAACACCGTCAACACAGTCCATCACTCCCAACACCATCAACACAGTCCATCACTCCCAACACCGTCAACACAGTCCATCACTCCCAACACCGTCAACACAGTCCATCACTCCCAACACCGTCAACACAGTCCATCACTCCCAACACCGTCAACACAGTCCATCACTCCCAACACCATCAACACAGTCCATCACTCCCAACACCATCAACACAGTCCATCACTCCCAACACCATCAACACAGTCCATCACTCCCAACACCATCAACACAGTCCATCACTCCCAACACCATCAGCACAGTCCATCACTCCCAACACCATCAACACAGTCCATCACTCCCAACACCATCAACACAGTCTATCACTCCCAACACCATCAACACAGTCCATCACTCCCAACAAAATCAACACAGTCCATCACTCCCAACACCGTCAACACAGTCCATCACTCCCAACACCATCAACACAGTCCATCACTCCCAACACCATCAACACAGTCCATCACTCCCAACAAAATCAACACAGTCCATCACTCCCAACACCATCAACACAGTCCATCACTCCCAACACCATCAACACAGTCCATCACTCCCAACACCATCAACACAATCCATCACTCCCAACACCATCAACACAGTCCATCACTCCCCACACCATCAACACAGTCCATCACTCCCAACACCATCAACACAGTCCATCACTCCCAACACTATCAACACAGTCCATCACTCCCAACACCATCAACACAGTCCATCACTCCCAACAAAATCAACACAGTCCATCACTCCCAACACCATCAACACAGTCCATCACTCCCAACACCATCAACACAGTCCATCACTCCCAACACCATCAACACAGTCCATCACTCCTAACACCATCAACACAGTCCATCACTCCCAACACCATCAACACAATCCATCACTCCCAACACCGTCAACACAGTCCATCACTCCCAACACCGTCAACACAGTCCATCACTCCCAACACCGTCAACACAGTCCATCACTCCCAACACCGTCAACACAGTCCATCACTCCCAACACCATCAACACAGTCCATCACTCCCAACACCATCAACACAATCCATCACTCCCAACACCATCAACACAGTCCATCACTCCCAACACCATCAACACAGTCCATCACTCCCAACACCATCAACACAATCCATCACTCCCAACACCATCAACACAGTCCATCACTCCCAACACCATCAACACAGTCCATCACTCCCAACACCATCAACACAGTCCATCACTCCCAACACCATCAACACAGTCCATCACTCCCAACACCGTCAACACAGTCCATCACTCCCAACACCATCAGCACAGTCCATCACTCCCAACACCATCAACACAGTCCATCACTCCCAACACCATCAACACAGTCTATCACTCCCAACACCATCAACACAGTCCATCACTCCCAACAAAATCAACACAGTCCATCACTCCCAACACCGTCAACACAGTCCATCACTCCCAACACCATCAACACAGTCCATCACTCCCAACACCATCAACACAGTCCATCACTCCCAACACCATCAACACAGTCCATCACTCCCAACACCATCAGCACAGTCCATCACTCCCAACACCATCAACACAGTCCATCACTCCCAACACCATCAACACAGTCTATCACTCCCAACACCATCAACACAGTCCATCACTCCCAACAAAATCAACACAGTCCATCACTCCCAACACCGTCAACACAGTCCATCACTCCCAACACCATCAACACAGTCCATCACTCCCAACACCATCAACACAGTCCATCACTCCCAACAAAATCAACACAGTCCATCACTCCCAACACCATCAACACAGTCCATCACTCCCAACACCATCAACACAGTCCATCACTCCCAACACCATCAACAAAATCCATCACTCCCAACACCGTCAACACAGTCCATCACTCCCAACACCGTCAACACAGTCCATCACTCCTAACACCATCAGCACAGTCCATCACTCCCAACACTATCAACACAGTCCATCACTCCCAACACCATCAACACAGTCCATCACTCCCAACAAAATCAACACAGTCCATCACTCCCAACACCATCAACACAGTCCATCACTCCCAACACCATCAACACAGTCCATCACTCCCAACACCATCAACACAGTCCATCACTCCTAACACCATCAACACAGTCCATCACTCCCAACACCATCAACACAATCCATCACTCCCAACACCGTCAACACAGTCCATCACTCCCAACACCGTCAACACAGTCCATCACTCCCAACACCATCAACACAGTCCATCACTCCCAACACCGTCAACACAGTCCATCACTCCCAACACCGTCAACACAGTCCATCACTCCCAACACCATCAACACAGTCCATCACTCCCAACACCATCAACACAGTCCATCACTCCCAACACCATCAACACAGTCCATCACTCCCAACACCATCAACACAATCCATCACTCCCAACACCATCAACACAGTCCATCACTCCCAACACCATCAACACAGTTCATCACTCCCAACACCATCAACACAGTCCATCACTCCCAACACCATCAACACAGTCCATCACTCCCAACAAAATCAACACAGTCCATCACTCCCAACACCATCAACACAGTCCATCACTCCCAACACCATCAACACAGTCCATCACTCCCAACACCATCAACACAATCCATCACTCCCAACACCGTCAACACAGTCCATCACTCCCAACACCATCAACACAGTCCATCACTCCTAACACCATCAGCACAGTCCATCACTCCCAACACTATCAACACAGTCCATCACTCCCAACACCGTCAACACAGTCCATCACTCCCAACACCATCAGCACAGTCCATCACTCCCAACATCATCAACACAGATTAACATTTCAGCTGTTAATTAAACTAAACGGAACACTGGAAACTAACTAATATAGCCCATAATAATAAAATGCTTATTAGTGTAGCAGTGAACAGTCAGCTAATTACTAATTATTGGGTTATAAAAGCTTAATAAGAACAACCCGTGTTATAACAGTGTTTTTAAAAATTTTAAAAAGCAGAAATGTTCAAAATAAGATGCAGTACATAAAAAATATACTGCAAAACATCTCGTGCAGAGGTGTAGCTCACTGTAGCCCCCGAGCCCGAGCCCTATAATTAAAATGTGCTCAGAAGACGAGAGGAGCATTGTCACCGCTTGCCTTTAAGTGGCACATTTCGACTTCTGTCAGCGAGCCGCCGGCTCCTCGGCTCATTTGTCTTGGAGTGCTTGACGGCCTCTCCTCAGCGAAGAAAGCGTCGTGCTGATACGGGAGCGAGTGACAGACCCTCGACACCAGCTGACAGCTTCATTTGGGTATAATTACTTACACCGCTCAGGTGCGCCGAGGACATTTGTCACGGAGACATTCGCATTACGAGATTAGATTCATTTGTCACAATACGGCTGGGGTGCGCGCTCCCTCTGCTCTACCCCGCGCGACCCCTACACCGCGGCGGCGTGAGCTATGGAGCCTTCGGAGCGAATGAAGACTTCGGTTCGTTTCCCGCCTAGGGGTCCCGCTGCGTTTTATTGTCTTCGGCCCCCGGCCTGGGTTCCTGAGAGAATCCGTGAGCTTCTGGCCCCTCCCCCTGGGGCCAGGGCACCTGAGGGATGGATCCGGCTTCCACTGGCCTGCCTGGCTGCGGTAACTAGCGGCTGCTCTCCGGCTCCATTATGGGAATGGTTTCCTAATGAACCACCTCCTGCAGGGGAAGTGATTAATAGGGCCGGCAAGCCTGCATTGCATTAGGCAGCTCTCGGAGAGACGCTGTCTGGCTTAAACTCAGGACACGCTTAGGAATTTTAAGGGGGAGTCAAGTGCCAGCACGATAATCACTGAGAAAGAAGTGCTCCGACAATGAGAGGGGTTTTTTGCTTCCAGGGTAAGAAAATCCAGCCGTACGGAGAGTTAACTGCACATGCTTGAGTGTAGGATAAACTATGTTGTGATCCCTGAACATTCACTTGAATGGATAAATAATTTAACACGTTCTATCCTGTGTGTTATAAATGCATTATTAAAATGTTATAGGTTATGCATGATGCCTTATAAACCAGCCGTAATCTTTTATAATGTCTTTAAGTGGTTATAATTACATGCATATATATTTATAATTTATAAAGTCAGGTTTCATAGCACATTATAATACCTGTCCATAACAACAGTATAGATACTATAATACAGGGTGAGTCAAAAGTCTCAGGACACCCATTTGAATTTCAATAGCCCGGCAAGTAACCAGTGAGGGGGTCTATCTTTTAGGCTATGTCTCAAACATGACCGCCATCTTGAAAGCCGCCATAATGGATCAAGAGCTAGTTTTTCCAATGGGAAGGTGGTCGTGTAGCAGATCAAAGAAGATCAGAACTGATCAGAAATCGATTGATATAATCAGATTTGTAATATCTCTTGTGGTTCAAACATTATTATCAACACCGATGACTTGATCTTAAGACTGGCGAGAGCCTCCATGGATCTTAAGTTGTTTGAGATCCTCCATGTACGTGGAAGTAAACCGAGTAAGCGGAGTTACTGAGCCTGCTTTAGCTGATGTTAGCTAACATTAGCTTCACTTGCTAAGTTCGGTGGTTCAGGTTATGCTAAGCTAACGTAGCTGAGTTATGAAGGTTTATAGAGTCGTATGAGAGCGAGTTCCACTTTTATCATATCTACTACAATATCTGTAACCTTATATCTGAGTTTAGCTGGTTGCTAGGTTGGTTGCTAGGCTGTTGTCAGGAATAATGGTTATGGTTGGTTATTTAGCTAGATATTGTTTACACTCAGGATGAGCTGCTGTTGTGGGTGTGGTTTGACTAAAAGTATCAGGACTAAGTGATATGGTGGTCTATTTCTACATAACACCTCTTTTAAATTCAATTTCAGAAACATCATCAGAATCTGAAGAAGCATATTTTCAGTTATTTCAGTCACGCCAATCCAGCTAGGCTGTAAAGAGTGGAGGAGATGGAGGTGAAGAACAGAGTGGAGGAGATGGAGGTGAGGAGCAGAGTGGAGGAGATGGAGGTGAAGAACAGAGTGGAGGAGATGGAGGTGAGGAACAGAGTGGAGGAGATGGAGGTGAAGAACAGAGTGGAGGAGATGGAGGTGAAGAACAGAGTGGAGGAGATGGAGGTGAAGAACAGAGTGGAGGAGATGGAGGTGAAGAACAGAGTGGAGGAGATGGAGGTGAGGAACAGAGTGGAGGAGATGGAGGTGAAGAACAGAGTGGAGGAGATGGAGGTGAGGAACAGAGTGGAGGAGATGGAGGTGAGGAACAGAGTGGAGGAGATGGAGGTGAAGAACAGAGTGGAGGAGATGGAGGTGAGGAACAGAGTGAAGGAGATGGAGGTGAGGAACAGAGTGGAGGAGATGGAGGTGAGATGTTACAGTAGATGTTGGAGGTGGTGCTGATGTGATGAAGAGAGGTTTGAGCTGAACTGAAAGATGAGCTGATATCGAGCAGCAGATTAAGAACCACCAAGAAAACAAACCACCACATACTAAAGTGTTGAGCTACAACTTGAACATTCTCAGTCCCAGTCAGTCATGAAGCTGGTGTACCGCGCCGCTGTTTACTGTTGTCCACCAGTGACGTCACACGGTAACGTTCAGGAGTTTCCATAGTGAGCTCAGGTTTTACCGCCAGTTCAAAATCATCTATTTTAAAGCAAATTAAGCAGCGAATTTCATTTTAAGTCATGTTTATGTATTTGTAGTATCTAAAACAATGTGAAATCACCAGAGGGGTCCATTAGTGGTGCTTATCCTTTAATCTCTAGTTTAACTGTATGTGAAGTATGTCTAACCTCGCTGTCATGGCTGAGCGGGTCTGTCCTCGTGTAGGACCTGTTTTCTGCGTATCTCTGACTTTTCTGTGTCTGTTTGTTTACTTGGTTCAGCCGCCGTCGTGTGTTTGGATGTTCCTGTTTGTTTGGGTTGTTGGTTCTCTGGTTCTGACCTTGGCCTGTTTAGACCGTGCTGTCTGTTAATACTGAGCTCGTAAATAAAGTCTGAACCTGTTTTACTGACTGCAAACATTAAAATTCTTACACCAGCACAGCAGCTCCTCGCTCTCCTCATGATTTGGGTCATAATAAACTATTAATGAACAAAAACAGAAACACATAAACTTCTTTTATGGAGAGGATGAAGCTGAGATCTGCGTCGAGAAGATTCTATTCAATTATTCTGTTCCACCTTAAATACCACTGCAGTTACATCACCAGTAACACGACTGCTGCGCGGAGCGGCTGAGTACGAAGCCGTAGTGCTGGTTGTTTGCAAATGATGTTATGTCACTGCATTGCTGTGGTGTGAACTGCAGACAGAGGGCAGTTCGTGATTCTACACATAGGGGGCGCTATCACACTCTCTGAGAATGTCTCTGGTTCACATCTACAGTCTCACAGAATCAGTTGAACTGAGAACCAAAAAGCAGCAGCAGAACTGTCTGACCCTTCATCTGCAGACAGGACGAGAGACTCTATCTCCTCCACTCTGTTCTTCACCTCCATCTCCTCCACTCTGTTCTTCACCTCCATCTCCTTTACTCTGTTCTTTACCTCCATCTCCTCCACTCTGTTCCTCACCTCCATCTCCTCCACTCTGTTCCTCACCTCCATCTCCTTCACTCTGTTCCTCACCTCCATCTCCTCCACTCTGTTCTTCACCTCCATCTCCTCCACTCTGTTCCTCACCTCCATCTCCTCCTCTCTGTTCCTCACCTCCATCTCCTCCACTCTGTTCCTCACCTCCATCTCCTCCACTCTGTTCTACACCTCCATCTCCTCCACTCTGTTCTTCACCTCCATCTCCTCCACTCTGTTCTTCACCTCCATCTCCTTTACTCTGTTCTTTACCTCCATCTCCTCCACTCTGTTCCTCACCTCCATCTCCTCCACTCTGTTCCTCACCTCCATCTCCTTCACTCTGTTCCTCACCTCCATCTCCTCCACTCTGTTCTTCACCTCCATCTCCTCCACTCTGTTCCTCACCTCCATCTCCTCCACTCTGTTCCTCACCTCCATCTCCTCCACTCTGTTCTACACCTCCATCTCCTCCACTCTGCTCTACACCTCCATCTCCTCCACTCTGTTCTTCACCTCCATCTCCTCCACTCTGTTCCTCACCTCCATCTCCTCCACTCTGTTCCTCACCTCCATCTCCTCCACTCTGTTCCTCACCTCCATCTCCTCCACTCTGTTCTTCGCCTCCATCTCCTCCACTCTGTTCTTCACCTCCATCTCCTCCACTCTGTTCTTCACTCACTGCATGGTCTGAATCTCCTGACTGAAATTAGTTTATTTCTATAAGTCTGTATGGACTCCACACAAGAATCTCAAGCAACTACATCTGAAGTTGGCGGAGCTGCGTTCTATCGATCTGAACTTCTCTACTTCATTATAGAGCAGGACGAGGCGCAGAGAGTGCCGTGACTGGGTGAATGTTTATGCCTGTCACTATGACAACCACCCCGAAAGGCCAGAACCTTGTGGCTGATTCAGAATTTCCACAACAATAGGAAACTGCAACACGGACAGATCAGCGATAACGAAGGAGAGGATTTTCATATTTACTTTCAGTTCAGATTTAAACGTCTGTGTCGGGTAGAAAGAGAGAAACCAGATTAGACTCTCAGAGAGAAACCAGATTAGACTCTCAGAGAGAAACCAGATTAGACTCTCAGTTTAAAGCTGTTATTCAGCCAATAAGACTTAGTTTCCTCATAAAATCCTGATTCTTTACTAACTCTAATATGTTCTGGCGGGATTTTACGTTTAGCACAGTCAGTATTAGGATAATTACATAAACTACAACGTAACTTGTAACATATTATATTTACTCAATGAGTTATTTCAGTCACACCAATCCAGCTAGGCTGTAAATCCAGATGGAGGCAGTGTGTGAAGAACAGAGTGGAGGAGATGGAGGTGAAGAACAGAGTGGAGGAGATGGAGGTGAGGAACAGAGTGGAGGAGATGGAGGTGAAGAACAGAGTGGAGGAGATGGAGGTGAGGAACAGAGTGGAGGAGATCGAGGTGAGGAACAGAGTGGAGGAGATGGAGGTGAGGAACAGAGTGGAGGAGATGGAGGTGAAGAACAGAGTGGAGGAGATGGAGGTGAGGAACAGAGTGGAGGAGATCGAGGTGAGGAACAGAGTGGAGGAGATGGAGGTGAGGAACAGAGTGGAGGAGATGGAGGTGTAGAACAGAGTGGAGGAGATGGAGGTGAGGAACAGAGTGGAGGAGATGGAGGTGAGGAACAGAGTGGAGGAGATGGAGGTGAGATGTTACAGTAGATGTTGGAGGTGGTGCTGATGTGATGAAGAGAGGTTTGAGCTGAACTGAAAGATGAGCTGCTATCGAGCAGCAGATTAAGAACCACCAAGAAAACAAACCACCACATACTAAAGATCACCAGTGTTCACCCCCAGATCACCCTTACACACTACAATACTCACTCCTACTGACCACCAGTGTTCACCCCCAGATCACCCTTACACACTACAATACTCATTCCTACTGACCACCAGTGTTCACCCCCAGATCACACTTACACACTACAATACTCACTACTACTGACCACCAGTGTTCACCCCCAGATCACACTTACACACTACAACACTCACTCCTATTGACCACCAGCACCATCAGCTCAGCTTCTCCTTCACCAGTTCTCCTGTTTCCACCTTAAATGGAGGTGCAGGTACGTTCTGGCTCCTGCTGCACTGTTTAAGGTGGAACAGGAAAACTGGTGAATGAGCTGCTTCACCCTGGTGTGCTCGGTAGGAGTGAGTATTGTAGAGTGAACAGTTGGTCTGGGGGTGATGTGACTGGTCACTGGTGAGAGGTTTAAAACTACAGCTACAAGGACCAGGAAGTTCAGTCTCTCATCCTGACCGCAGACGAAGGGTCAGACAGTTCTGCTGCTGCTTTTTGGTACTAGAGCTCCTTGTGGTTCTCAGTACAGATTCTAAGTGACTTTAGATGTAAACCAGAGACATTCTCAGAGAGTGTGTAGCGCCCCCTATGTGGAGAATCACTGACATAACATAATTTGCAAACAACTTATTGAGCACATGCCGATCTGCTTAAGCCTGAGGTTGATGAGTCAGACTGGGGGGCGGGGGGTGGGGGGCCGGTCTTCTCCGCAGTCAGTCAATCAGCAGGAGAGTAAATGTTGGTGCTGCTGCTCTCAGAGAACATGCTGGAGCAATTTGGAGCAGATTTAGCAGCAGGAATGTTCTCGTTCCGTCTGACCTCACAAGAGACGAACGCAGGAACGACTGCTGCCAATCTCCCAGCCGCTACGCCGAGCGCTCCTTCCCGGAGAATCATCTCCAGGCCTCCTGATTCCAGCCGCTTTCACTCCTGCTCTGAAAGCGCCGGGCCTGATTGAATCCCGATCGGAAAACCTCGCGCCGTTCGTGTCTTGTGTTTGTGTGCAAGCGCTTGATTGGATCCTCGGCGGTCCAGCTGGCCGTGCGTTCCCAGAAGGACTCAATCAGGCCTGTTTGATTGGTCAACTTAACCTCCTCGACCTCACCTGAATGAGCTGGTCTGTGGACGCAGATGGCATCTCAGGCCGTTGCAATGCGATTACTCGCCTGCTTTGTGCACCAGAAGTTCAAACGTGAAAACACGAGACGGCGCCACGGAGGAATTTCACGGCCACCTCGCACCTAGCTTCGTCTGGCTGGCGGTGAGAGTGACCACAGGAGCCGGCCGAGGGGCTCGAGGGTGGGTGAGCAGAGCCGGCATTTAGTCGAGTCAAGCTTATTTGTGTAGCGTTTTTTAGAATGATGATGTCACGAAGCAGCTTCAGAGGAGTCAACATGAACAAACATGAAGTCACAGCACGTATCCCAGGAGAAACTGCCTCGAGAAGAAACCTTGGGAGGAACCGAGACTCACAAGTGGAGCCCCATCCTCCTTTGATCAAACAATGTTTACAGTTTATTAAGATACATTCAAAATATAAACTGAGAGAATCTGAGTCTGAACAGTTAACTCTCTAGAACCTGCACAGGTGCTACATCTGGATGATACAGCGATGCAGTCGAAGGTGTAGCAGATAAAGCACAAATGAAGAGGAGAGCTGGCTGGTGCCAGGAGAGGAGGAGGCCCTGATGGTCAGTCCTCCACCAGTATTGGGCAGAACAGGAGGACGGTCACTATCTCAGGAAGAGTAAAGAGTCAGATTTAATTCTGGTTTGGATTAGATGGAGACCAGGTCACAGTAAAAGTTCTGTGGTACCGACGTTCTCTGAGCTCTTGAAACCAGGTTTCAATCACGTCTCAGCTGCGTTGCTCCTTCTGGCCTTGTGGAACAACTGGCCACGTCGTTATCTCCTGGGCTCGGGCCTTGTTCTCGAATAGAAGTTCCTAAGAGCGTTTTCACACCAGCACTAGTGAGTCCGGTTAAAACCGACTCTGGTTCGTTTGGTGTGGTTCATTTTGGCAGGTGTAAAAACAGTAATCACACTCAGCTGTGGACCAAAACAGCCAAACCGAGACCCTCGAGAGGAGGTGGTCTCGGTCCGGTTCCAGACGAACTCCGGAGCGGTTTGTTTGTGGTGAGAACGTGATCCGACCTCGATCCGACCGTATTAGGTGTACTCCACAAGTTTGATCTAAACATCTCCTTCAGCCAGGTGTGCTTTGCATTATGGGATGCGGCAGATGGCGTGAACAGAGAATTGGAGAACTGGAGCAGCTAACAAGGCGAGGACAGTGAAGCGAGGTGTCTCTTGGACTAGCAGTGAGGGACGTTGTCTATTTGATGTTTGGAGTGAGCTGGGTGGTCTGCAGGTGGACTGCAGTTTGGTTTATTATCAGATTATTATTACAGCTATGAACAGATGCTGTCTCTGCCGCTGCTCCGTGATACGCTCTACAAGAAATGTGCAGTAGTTTAAAAACCGGATCTTCTCCCTGTGTTAACTTTCTTGCTTGTACGCCAGACAGCTCTGACCAATCAGAGGAGACGACGTGCTCACGTGGTTTGTTGGGGTGCATTTTGGTGTGTTTGGGTTTTTTAACCGAGGTTCAAGTAATCAAACTCATTACCTGAACTACAAGTGTGAAGATGCCCTCAGATAACATTGCAGGTATTGTGTGAAGCTCGGGGTCACAAAAGGCCTGACCTTCCTGCGAGCTGTGCCGTGTTCTTGGGCCATCTGTCTCACGTACACTTCCAACAAATGCTGCGGCGTGTAAAGAATTCACAGCAGTATGGAGGATGGGAAGTGTTTCAGAGTGTGGCTGGCGACTCTGATCTCAGATCTGATTAGATTCAACTTTATTGTCATTGTGCAGAGTTACAGGTACAAAGCCAATGAACTCCAGTTAGCATCCAACCAGAAGTTCAAAATACATTATTATTTACATAAAAAGCAAAACAGAAATGACTAACAATTTGAGATTATTGTACATGTGGTGGTATATAAATAAATATATAGAATGTAGGTGTACACAGCGTGTGAGATGAGGGGGTGGTATATAAAATAGAATATAAATGACTATACATATACAGTAAGGAGTGAAATGTAAAGATTGCACAGAGCAGCGTATGTTCAACTTATATAAATACTACAGATATAAACAGTGCAATATGAACAGAATTGTGAATATAAATAGAAATGTACTGGTATGAAATTACAAAGATAGATAAGCAGAAATGAGTAGTGCAAAAGTAATAGGACAGTGCAGAGCAGTGCAGTGAGTGCAATAATAAGGCTAAAGTGAGGGTGTAGAGTTCAGCTCTTCCTTCCTATATATATATATACATATACACTCTATACTGACTGCGGGCCAGTCTGGAAACGGTCGGGTGCACATTAATCAAAATTTTAGGCTGGGCCTGGATTAGTCTCGTACGAAGTGAAATGAAATTGCACTAGAACTTAACTAGCACCATGACTCACACCATGACTCACACCAGCTCGACACTCCCTCTGTTAGTAAAAGCTGTGGTGCACTGTGGTGGTCCCCATGGGCATGGTAATGGGGGGAAAAGTGGCCCAAGGGCCCAAGTAGGGAAAGGGGCCCATGAAAATCCAGATTTTTTTTTTTTGCTCACGTTCCTCATGCACTGGCATGGATAGGGGCCCACTGACATTGAGAGTGTACAGGGCCCAGGATTTGCTGCTCCGCCCCCGGTGGTCCCGTTATGAGCGCGGCGCTGCTTTATGTTATTTGGTATTGCTGTACAGTCTCACGGTGCCCCAGAAAAGCAAACCAGAATTTCAATTTGCATCAGCACCACCGCTACTGAAGAGCAGCTCGGGGTTTGAAAGCCAGCAAACGCCTTAAAGGTCTCCTTTCTTCTCGTTCTCTCTGTCACACTTCTACAGCTTCTACGGCATCCTGGAGGCTGTTTTACTGAGCGCTGCCTGGTGGGATGTGGTGGGCTGAAACTTTTCTAAAGTTAGTATACGGCAGTGGAGGAAAGATGAAAGCGTCCACTCTGGCTATTTGACCAGCCTGCCTGTAAATATAGCGCAGAGAACCTGAGAGGGGGCTGATTTCCTTCGGGCTCTTTGAAACAATATAGCGGGCCGCTCTAGGGACCCCAGCAGTCTTTGCGTTTGAACAGTGGATAAACTCTCTTCAGCAGATACCGGGGTTCTATCTGTCTGAGTGTGTGAACCTGTGGTAAACTACGGCTTGGCCTTGAGTTCCAGACTTAAATGTCAAAACCAGACTTAAATGTCAAAAGACCTTTATAGTTTCGCTAGCGCCCCCTATGGGGTTTATAATGGCGTGTTAGCACTATTTTTGTTGCTGCTGCATTACATTTAAAGCTCGACCTTGTAACCAAAGTAACTACATAACTGAAATTGGCTTTGCTTTGGCAGCGCACTCTGTGCTACCCCTGGGGGTAAGGAAGGTCGCTCGAGGCAGGAGTGAGGGTGGCAGCAAGCACTTAGACTTCTATTCACTCGCAAGAGCACACACGGAAACACTAAAATATTCAGCTGGCTGCCTCTCTGTGGCCTCGGTGGTCTTTCTCACATGAGGGCTTTCAGCTTGCCAGTGATCTCTGCTGCTGCTGCTGCTCATCCCTCTCTGATTCCTCTCAGCTTCGTTTAAAGGCGCTCACGTTGCAGACGCCGAACGAGCCTCAGCTGGTTGCTCTACGAGGCCACATGCAAACCCACGCTGAGTCAGGGAGAGAGAGTTTGCCGCGCTGCCTTCCAGCTTACTGTCCTTGCTCCATAGCCTGGCCAGCGGGATCACACGGAAGGTGTAGCACAGTGGCCTTGCTGCGGAACAAGAGGCGGGGCAAATGGTGATGTGGAAGAGGGACCCCCTTATGTGACTTGAGGCTCTTATCATCATCCCGCCTTTTCTCATGTCTGACAGCTTCTCTCGCCATCTCTGACAGCTGCCGTCAGTGCGTAAGGTTCGGGCGTCGCTGACAGCCACAAGAGGCAGAGAGGCACTGACGTCTGGCACAGGTTTGAATACGACACCCGTCAGAAAATGAGACAATGAGAAAAAACACCTTTTCAGTAACATTCACAACTGATAGCACCTGTTTAGATTTCTCCATAACTCCACATAGAGTACGGTGGTGTAGTGGTTAGTATGGTGGTGTAGTGGTTAGTATGGTGGTGTAGTGGTTAGTATGGTGGTGTTGTGGTTAGTATGGTGGTGTAGTAGTTAGTATGGTGGTGTAGTGGTTAGTACGGTGGTGTAGTGGTTAGTATGGTGGTGTAGTGGTTAGTATGGTGGTGTAGTGTTAGTACGGTGGTGTAGTGGTTAGTATGGTGGTGTAGTGGTTAGTATGGTGGTGTTGTGGTTAGTATGGTGGTGTAGTAGTTAGTATGGTGGTGTAGTGGTTAGTATGGTGGTGTAGTGGTTAGTATGGTGGTGTAGTGGTTAGTACAGTGGTGTAGTGGTTAGTACGGTGGTGTAGTGGTCAGTACGGTGGTGTAGTGGTCAGTACGGTGGTGTAGTGGTTAGTACGGTGGTGTAGTGGTCAGTATGGTGGTGTAGTGGTTAGTATGGTGGTGTAGTGTTAGTATGGTGGTGTAGTGGTTAGTATGGTGGTGTAGTGGTTAGTATGGTGGTGTAGTGGTCAGTAAGGTGGTGTAGTGGTTAGTACGGTGGTGTAGTGGTTAGTATGGTGGTGTAGGGGTTAGTACGGTGCACTATGTAGGGAGTAGGGATGGGTTTGATATACAGCCCCATATAGATTGGTTCTATATTCTTTATAAATTGACAGTGTTTACCATAAACAGTGCTGCTATCACATGTTCATTATTATACGACTATGACTCTGAAGGAACTACAGTATTGATCATTACTAATAATAACTATAATTTATTTCATAACAATCCGATAAAGATAGATCCGCTAAACAAATCTGCTGCATATTACTGTGTACTAATGTATCTCAGAGAAGAGGGTTTTACTCCAGTACCCTTCTCCACCTCATGCCTAACAACCTCCTTCCCCATAACACAATCTCAGAATCACATGACCTTCAGTGTCTTATTGTTTTATTGCGTTCCTTTGATGTGAATTCAGTGTATATGAGTATAAACAGGATGAGAAGGTGGTCTGTATGAAGGTGGTACACCTCTCTCTCTTTACCAATATGCACTCAAATGCCGTTGACCAGATGTTCGTACATCTGTCCCAGAGTGGGGCTAATTGTCTTCGTAGAGGTTGCCTCTAACAAACGACCTTCTCTAGAACATTGATCAAGCGGCGCTCGTGGATAAAGCCCACTCTGTGTTCCTGAATGACAAAGCGCTACCGTTCTCCTCGGCTTTAGTCTGCAAGCGTGCATTATGTTAACGTACAGTGGGCGATACGCAGGGACAGCGTGATGGATGATCATTACCTCTCCTAGCGAAACCCAAAATTCCTCATTTCTAGAAGAGAGCATATGTTGAGCGAGCTTAATGACTTCTCCAGGAGCTGGAATTAAAATATTTACTCGCTCTGATTAAATTGGAGAGCTGGCCAGGTTTCAGAAGCGTGGATGCTTGTTGTTTTCGTTCTTTCTCCTCAGGTATGCATTATCTCGCTGCTCCGTACAATCAATCTTGCTTTTTCAGGATGAATTCGGTTGCTTTGTTGCCGTGAAATCAATCGACTCGCTGGACGTAAGCCGTTTACGGACTGGCCGGTTCGTAGAGGAAACCGGGCGAGGCAGAGTCTCCTCGGCGCTGATCAATTCTTAAAATATAATTTCAGACTCTTCTTTGGGCTGAGATGCTCATTACTCCCTCCTGCTGTGATACAGTCATGACTCTGCGGGTGAAACTTTGGATTAGTAGCCAAAAAGGTGTCCACGATGGTGGGGCGGCTGACCAGGGCCGCGGTCAGTGATTCGTCTGGTCTGCTCGGATATTATCCTGTCGTGTAATGGATTCACCGCTGTAGAACTGTAGATGGTGAGCACTGTGGTCAGTGAGACGTCTCCGTGAATAAGAGCCCGTCAAGTTAACTCACAGTCTCGAGACAGTGGAGTTGTTTTGATGACATTTGTTTATTATTTATTTATACATTTTCAAATATTGCTGCTTTGAAGTTGTGTTGCTTTGCGTCACCTGCTGTATGCGCTTCCTTTTGTGTTCTTTGTTGTTTTATTTACTGTAACCTGCTGAATTGTGATGCTCTTTTGTTTTGTTTATTTATTCATGTCGTGTGTAATGTTGTTTTCCTCTCGACTCCTTTTGGTTTTTAGCCTTGACTGAGTTGGAGAAACACCTGTTATGATCTACAGTCATCATTAAATATATTAAATATATTTTCTTTGAGGTGAAACCAGTGATGGAAGGTCTCCAGTGAGTAACGTAGCTTTGGTTTGTGTTGTATTTTGCATTTTACTACTTACTACAACATAAACACAGTCAATAGGTGTCCGTTCACATGCTTACTGTTTCTAAAACAGACTGAAACCAAAATAAAACAATGCTCTAATCCAACTTCAGATTACATATAAAACCAAATTGAACTTGAGTTGATATAAAGCATCTTGCAACTCACTTGAAACTCGGCTGCGACAGAAATAGGTCCATTAAAAAGGAGATAATGTGTCTCATCCAGTGACCAAGGAGCTCCGAAAACAAGACGTTGATGCTCATCAGGCTGGAAGGGGTTACAGAACCATCTCTACAGAGTTTGTGGACAAATAAAGGAAATTGAAGACCCTCATAAGTTGTCCACCGATAAGGATCACAACGTTTGTGGTATTCTGTGAGGTACCTGAGGTACAAAGGAACTCCAGAGAACTTCTAAGCAGCTAAAGGCCACAATGGATAATGCTAATGTTCAGGAGTCCAACATCAGAAGGACACTGAACAACACTGGTGTGAGATGCAGGGTTACAAAGAGAAACTCAATGCTCTCCATAAACTCATTGCATTCCAGCATAAATACCTGATCCCAATTGAGAAACATGGTGGTGGGAGTATCAGGTCTGAACCTGTTTTGCTTCAGGATGTCTCACCATCGTTAATGGAACAATTAATTCTAAATTAGTCCAGCAAATTCTGATCTCAGGAGAACGGGGGTCCTACAGCAGGACAACAACCCCGAAGACATGAGTGGTGACCACTACACAACCGTACTAACCACTACACCACCATACTAACCACTACACCACCATACTAACCACTACACCACCATACTAACCACTACACCACCGTACTGACCACTACACCACCATACTAACCACTACACCACCGTACTAACCACTACACCACCGTACTGACCACTACACCACCATACTAACCACTACACCACCATACTAACCACAACACCACCATACTAACCACTACACCACCGTACTGACCACTACACCACCGTACTGACCACTACACCACCGTACTAACCACTACACCACCATACTAACCACTACACCACCGTACTAACCACTACACCACCATACTAACCACTACACCACCATACTAACCACTACACCACCGTACTGACCACTACACCACCATACTAACCACTTCACCACCATACTAACCACTACACCACCGTATTAACCACTACACCACCGTACTAACCACTACACCACCGTACTGACCACTACACCACCATACTAACCACTACACCACCGTACTGACCACTACACCACCATACTAACCACTTCACCACCATACTAACCACTACACCACCGTATTAACCACTACACCACCGTACTAACCACTACACCACCATACTAACCACTACACCACCATACTAACCACTACACCACCATACTAACCACTACACCACCTTACTAACCACTACACCACCATACTAACCACTACACCACCGTACAGACCACTGCATCACTATAAATATAGAGTTTTGAGGATTGATTAGGATTCCTGAAGGTCTGGAAGGTTCACATTTATCGATGTGTGAATTATTGATCGGAGGTTTTACTTTCCCGTTGGATGATTATTAACTGATAAATGATTACACTGTGTATGTGAGAGCCACTGAGCGGAGTTGATTATAAATGTAAATACAATAACACTATCATAGTGGTCTTCATCTGCAGTCGTCCATCTGCTGTAGAGATAAGCTCTTCTGAGATCAGTGCTGAACTGAAAGCACCACTCAAATGAGGGTAAACAGTACAGGATGAAATATGGTGCACTTTTAGAGGAGAGCAGTTTTTCTTAGATTCCAAAGCGAGCTTGGCCGGAGACTCAGACTCCTCTGCCAGAGCAGCTGTCAATATTAAATATCTTGTTTCAGAGTTTGCAGAAACAGCTCCATGTAAGCTGCCTCGAGCTCCCACGCAGGCACAGTCTGGGGTTTAGTGTTGTAACAGTATTGTTTCTCGAAAGCCTCTCGCCGTAAATTAGGCTACACAAAAACAACAAAAGTTGCATGAAACTCCACATGAGTTGCATAACATCAAGTGTCCTGCGACTCAATTTGTTTTTGTTAAACTGAGCCATTAATCTTGTATTCAGCTCCACAAACACTGCAGTAAATTAAATTTCATTATTCAATTTTTGTGTAAATGTAAAAATCAGGATTATTTGGTAGTGCAGTCCTTCACAGAATGGTGACTCCGCCCCTCTGGGTGACTCCTCCCCCTCTTTATTTTGGAAAGACTCTAACTCTCTGGGTGACTCTTCCCCCTCTTTACTTCTGAAATACTCCACCTCCCCTTCATTACTACTGAAAGACTCCGCCTCTCTGGGTGACCCCTCCCCCTCTTCTGAAAGACTCCGCCTCTCTGGGTGACCCCTCTCCTTCTTCTGAAAGACTCCGCCTCTCTAGGTGACCACTTCCCCTCTTTACTTATTAAAGACTCTGCCTTTCTAGGTGAGCCTTCCCCTTCTTTTGAATGACTCCGCCTCTCTGGGTGACCCCTCCCCTTCTTTTGAATGACTCCGCCTCTCTGGGTGACCCCTCCCCTCCTTCTGAAGGACTCCGCCTCTCTAGGTGACCCCTCTCCTTCTTTTGAATGACTCCGCCTCTCTGGGTGACCCCTCCCCTCCTTCTGAAGGACTCCGCCTCTCTGGATGACCCCTCCCCTTTTTCTAAAGAACTCCGCCTCTCTGGGTGACCACTTCCCCTCTTCACTCCTGAAAAACTCCGCCTCTCAGGAAGGCTCTTTTATGCCCAGTCATGTTACTGATCTGTTTTAAAGAACCTAACTGGTCGTGAGATGTTCCAGCAGCTGGTTTTTAGATACACAACTTTTGTTGCTCTCGTCCAACAATTTTGAAACCTGTTGTATCAAATTTACCATAATCATGTATAAAATTCTCAATTTCAACATTAGGTGTGTTGTATTTGTACTATTTTATATTAAATGTTGTCACTACATCCAGTTTTTATTCCCATTTTACACGTGTCCCAACTTTTTTGGTGATGGGGTTGTAAATAAAATAGCTGCTGTGGTGAAAGTGGGAGGTATTTCTGGGTAAAATACGCTCTGCTGCACGTGTGGAATGCAGTTATGGAGTATGGTCAACGATCTCCGAACACTTGATCTGAATCTCAGTGTCCAGTAAATGCCGTGCACTGACATCTAAGCCCCTTGGCCACCAACCGACACCTCGTCTGAATCTTTATCACGACGGGATCCGTAAGACTGGAATGGACTGTTTCTCATCTCCTGCCAGCTGTAATATCACTCCATCTTCGTCCAGTACGTCACCCTCTTGTGTCCGATGCCGGCGCCTCCATCACCTCCTGGCTAACAGTCCTAAATCAAACTATTTCTGCCTTTGAACCGCCATCCGTTCCCCCAGCGTCCCTTCCAAAGAGCCTGCAGGCTTGTTCGGAGATAGCAGGCCTCGGTGATCTATAGGGATCTTGCGGCTTTCATTAGTGTCAGTGGGGGGGGGACAGACCCCCGTGCTGATCCGCCTTTTGTGCCGTTCCATCTGACACTCATGGGTCTATATCAGTCTTGGCTTTCAGGGCCAGTGAGAGAGCGAGGCAGAGCGAGAGAGTAAAAGAGAGAGAGAGAGAGAGAGAGAGAGAGAGAGGATGGGCTGGTAATTCTCTCTCCCAGGCTCCATATGCCGGGAGGCCATTTCCATGGAGTGCAGGCTCCGGCTCCTGAAGGGGGGCTTCGGCGCACCATTAGACGAGAGGAGCTGAAATTGAGGTGAAAATGCAGCCGCTGAGCCAAATGCAGTGCGACCTCGCTCAAGGTGTGGAGGAGAGAGAGTTCTCCCCGAGCTGATAGCATTTAGAGAATCTTCTGTTCTGCGCTGAGATGCAGAGAGAGATGGATGAGCGGTGATCAGCTGAGAGAGGCTGAGCATTACAGTCATATAACCACAGCTAAGAGGTGTTCGGCTCAGTCTGAGACTCACACAGAACAAAATAGGCCATTTCATCTGTAATATTTAGAGCTCAGTTTCTATTACTCTGCAAAAGAAGCTGTCTAGGCGAGTGAATTCATCTGAAATCTGATAAATATCTCTGGAAAGTCTTATATTGAAATGGTTGTAGGTTTATTATGATGTTATTGGACTTGTGTATTAACATCCTCCATCCATTATCTTCCACTTTATCCCATAAGCCAGGGTCATGGAACCACTGTACTAACCACTACACCACCATACTAACCACTACACCACCTTACTAACCACTACACCACCTTACTAACCACTACACCACCGTACTAACCACTACACCACCATACTAACCACTACACCACCATACTAACCACTACACCACCTTACTAACCACTATACCACTATACTAACCACTACACCACCATACTAACCACTACACCACCATACTAACCACTACACCACCATACTAACCACTACACCACCTTACTAACCATTACACCACTATACTAACCACTACACCACTATACTAACCACTACACCACCATACTAACCACTACACCACCATACTAACCACTACACCACCTTACTAACCACTACACCACCATACTAACCACTACACCACTATACTAACCACTACACCACCGTACTGACCACTACACCACTATACTAACCACTACACCACCATACTAACCACTACACCACCATACTGACCACTACACCACTATACTGACCACTACACCACCATACTAACCACTACACCACCATACTGACCACTACACCACCATACTGACCACTACACCACCATACTAACCACTACACCACCTTACTAACCACTACACCACCGTACTAACCACTACACCACCATACTAACCACTACACCACCGTACTGACCACTACACCACCATACTAACCACTACACCACCATACTGACCACTACACCACCATACTGACCACTACACCACCATACTAACCACTACACCACCATACTGACCACTACACCACCATACTGACCACTACACCACCATACTAACCACTACACCACCTTACTAACCACTACACCACCGTACTAACCACTACACCACCATAATAACCACTACACCACCATACTAACCACTACACCACCTTACTAACCACTATACCACTATACTAACCACTACACCACCATACTAACCACTACACCACCATACTAACCACTACACCACCATACTAACCACTACACCACCTTACTAACCATTACACCACTATACTAACCACTACACCACTATACTAACCACTACACCACCATACTAACCACTACACCACCATACTAACCACTACACCACCTTACTAACCACTACACCACCATACTAACCACTACACCACTATACTAACCACTACACCACCGTACTGACCACTACACCACTATACTAACCACTACACCACCATACTACCCACTACACCACCATACTGACCACTACACCACTATACTAACCACTACACCACCATACTAACCACTACACCACCATACTGACCACTACACCACCATACTGACCACTACACCACCATACTAACCACTACACCACCTTACTAACCACTACACCACCGTACTAACCACTACACCACCATACTAACCACTACACCACCGTACTGACCACTACACCACCATACTAACCACTACACCACCATACTGACCACTACACCACCATACTGACCACTACACCACCATACTAACCACTACACCACCATACTGACCACTACACCACCATACTGACCACTACACCACCATACTAACCACTACACCACCTTACTGACCACTACACCACCGTACTAACCACTACACCACCATACTAACCACTACACCACCATACTGACCACTACACCACCATACTAACCACTACACCACCATACTGACCACTACACCACCATACTGACCACTACACCACCATACTAACCACTACACCACCATACTAACCACTACACCACCGTACTAACTACTATACCACCATACTAACCACTACACCACCATACTAACCACTACACCACCATACTAACCACTACACCACCATACTAACCACTACACCACCCTACTAACTCTACACCACCGTACTAACCACTACACAACTATACTAACACTACACCACCGTACTAACCACTACACCACCGTACTAACCACTACACCACTATACTAACCACTACACCACCATACTAACTACTACACCATCGTACTAACCACTACACCACCGTACTAACCACTACACCACCGTACTAACCACTACACCACCATACTAACCACTACACCACCGTACTAACCACTACACCACTATACTGACCACTACACCACCATACTGACCACTACACCACCATACTAACCACTACACCACCATACTAACCACTACACCACCGTACTAACCACTACACCACCATACTAACCACTACACCACCATAATAACCACTACACCACCGTACTAACCACTACACCACCATACTGACCACTACACCACCATACTAACCACTACACCACCGTACTAACCACTACACCACCATACTGACCACTACACCACCGTACTAACCACTACACCACCATACTGACCACTACACCAATATATATTGTGCTGTATATGGTATATACAGCACGGTATATATTGCACTGAATTTGCCGTCCATTAATATTGAGTTGCCTCCCATAACAGCCTCCACTCTTCTAGGGAGCTTTCCACAAGAATTTGTGATGTCAGACACTAATTGTTTGGCTCATGATTGATGTTTCATGTCATCATAAAGGTGTTCAGTGGGGATGAGGGGGTCAGGACTACTGGAGATCCTACACCCCCTGGTGTAAAGCCCCCCCACTGGACTTTGGAGAGTATAAAACTCCACCACTGGACTCTGGAGCAGTGAAACATGTTCTCTGGAATGATATCATATTCACTATCTAGCAGTCTGATGGAGGAACCTGTGTTTGGAGGATGAATCCAGGAGATGCTACCTACCAGAGTGGGGAATAATGGTCTGGTGTTTCAGTTTTTAAGCTTGGACCCTCTGTTCTAGGGGCGATGTTAATGCTGCAGTAAAGTTTGGTGGAGGGGGGATAATGGTGTGGGGGGGTTCAGGGTTTGGTCTCCTCAGTTCCAATGAAGGTGATGTTAATGCTAGAGTATAGTTCAGGGTTTGGGCTCAGACCCTCAGTTCCAGTGTAGCACCCTAATGTTAATGCTACAGCACACAAAGACACTTTACACAATTATATCCAACTGTGTGCAGCAGTTTGGAGCAGAACACGTTCCTGTTCCAGCATTCCAAACAAACTTCATACAGACATGGGTTGAGTTGGGAACGTGGGCCAGCATGTGGCATCTCCTCTTCTCTCTCTCTCTCTCTCTCTCTGTCTCTCTCTCTCTCTCTCTCTCTCTCTCTCTCTCTGTCTCTCTCTCTCTCTCCTCTCTCTCTCTCTCTCTCTCTCTCTCTCTCTCTCTCTCTCTCTCTCTCTCTGTCTCTCTCTCTGTCTCTCTCTCTCTCTCGCTCTCCTCTCTCTCTCTCTCACTCTCTCTCTCTCTCTCTCTCTCTCTCCCTCTCTCTCTCTCTCTGTCTCTCTCTCTCCTCTCTCTCTCTCTCTCTCTCTCTCTCTCTCCTCTCTCTCTCTCTCTGTCTCTCTCTCTCTCTCTCTCTGTCTCTCTCTCTCTTCTCTCTCTCTCTCTCTCTCTCTGACTCAGAACTATCCATAAATGATGTAAATGTGCCATAACGCCGTCCTACGCGTCTCAGCAATGCACTCAGGTCTGATATTTTAAAAGTTTGTTACACAAACTTACATGGCTGAGATGGTCAGGTGTCCACATACTTTTGGCAATATAGTGACTATATACAGCTCACTGAGCAGCTCCTGCATCATCTTGTGGGAGTTAAGGGGAGCTGTGCTGCACTCCTAGTGACTGATAGTGCTGGTGTTACCAGGAGAGCTGATTATAGCCTGGGCACCCCGCGTCCACACTTAACACATTTCTTTAATTCGAGGACGGTCGGGAAAACGTGGCCTAATTTAAAGCCGGATCGGAGCCTCTGTACAGTTTCCACAGCGGATACAGGGAAAGAAGTGGGCCAACGTGAGGACAACGTTCCAGAAACGTATGAAAAAGCCATATTTATCTCTAAACCATCCTGTCGCTCCATCTCCACCCCTGTCTCCTCCCTCCCTCTCTCTTTCTCTCTCTGACAGAATACCAGTCTTTACCCATCCATCATGCTGTGCTCACCCTGGGCAGCGATCCCCCCTCCGCTCAGCCTGGGTCTACAGGGGCTGCGTGATTGACAAGATTAACTACGAGGCTCTCTCCTCGCCGCACGAGGGTCTGATCTGAGAGAGAGAGGAGGATAGACAGAGCGAGAGACAGAGAGAGAGAGAGAGAGAGAGAGAAAGAGGGAGCCTTGACCCTCAGCTTACCATCTAGTCCAACTCTCATCACAATTTAATAGCCCCGGCGCGAGCGCGAGCCCGTACCTGCACGGAGCAACTAACAAGACTAAAAATCGACGGTCAGCAAAGCTGTTTCGTTGACCCTTTTTGTGGGGTCAGCGCGAGCAGTCGTGCCCTGCCCGCGGCCCACCGCTGCCTCCGCCGATAAATGATGTAAATGTGCCATAACGGCGTCTTTAGCGTCGGAGCAGCCGCGCTCAGGTCTGACATTTTAAAAGTTTGTGAAACGGCCGGCGATGAGCTCACGGCTGCCCTCAGAAGTTTTCCCCGCAGATTTATTTATTATTTTTTATCCCGGGTCACTCAGACCTCATTTATTGTCTGAGCTGCGAAGCCTCTTCTGAGCTACGACAGATACGGCCTCCTGAAGGTGACCCCATTACGGCGAAGAGGGCCATGATATCACTCCGGAAAGGCGAACCGGCTTCCACGGGGATGTGGGTCGTCTCCCGAAACCAGATTAATGCTGCTGTTTCTGCCTCTTATCTGTAATGGAATTCTGAGGTCATCCTTAACACTCCTCCTTACGGGGGCGCTTCACGTGCTAGAGATCCTCGGGCCCTCATTCCGGCGCGTCAGAGGACGAGGCTTCAAAGCCCCCCGCCTCTGGATTCAGATGGAAATGGCTGATAGCAGTGAAAAGCATTTTTCCTCCATAATTTCTATTAATTTAATCAGAAATAACGTTAAAACCACTGGCTGTCCACTCCACTGACCATACAGGAGCACTTTGTAGTGTCACAGTTACAGGTATAAGCACATTCCAAACTGGATACGCGACCAGTCAAAAGTTTGGACACACCCTGCTGAATATATATGTGTATAACTATAAAGACGTTTAAGAGACGAGTGTAAATAAACATTAGACTGTATTTAAATGTAAAAATGAGAATGTATACTTTCATAAGAGCTATAAAAACCTCAAACCTGTTTATCAGAACAAGATCTCAGCATGTACACTACCGGTCAAATGTTTTGGAACACTGTTGGTCAACAGTTGGTTGTAATAGCCATAAGTCTGTTGCCGGCCATGTTGTGTTTTTTTTCTAAGTGCGTTGTGTGCAGGTCCATGATTGACCACTAGAGGTCGCCTTCATGAATAAAAGATCGTCAAGCGGCCATCTTGGGAGACGTTCATGGTTCTCTCCCTTGACCTGACCTGGAACAACTCCTGCCCAGACCAGCCCAGACCAGCCCGGCACTCTCCACTACATCTGTACATTTAGCTACAGCTCTGTTAGACTCTGTAAAGTCTCTGTGGGACGTAGGGGACGGGTAGGGGACGGGTGCCTTTTGTTTATCTACCTTTTTCCCCTGAGATAAGCCAGAGAGGAGCATGTGATGGTGACGTCACAGAGCGGAGAATTCTGGGGATTGCAGTCAGGGGGAACAATGTAGGTGGAGGTAGAGACTGGAATCATGACAGTGCCGTATCTCCGGTTGATAGGACCTCATTGGAAAGGGCACATCACTCTCTACTGATCTGAGAAGTTTGGCTCCATTGTAAGATTTCTTAACCGATCTATAACACCTGAAATCTCAGATACTGAATGATGTTATCTGAAGACTACAGTACAAAAGTCAGGTGTGGTTGGAGAGAGAACATAACACCCCAGTAATCTGGTACAGTGTGAAGTCTATTATTCTTATTTTCTCCAGCTCTCTAGATCTCTACTGCGTGCTACGGCTAAGTCGGATACAAATTTGAAAGTTTCCGGTCTGTACCTCCGGTTCCCTGAGGGCTAGCACTGAGACCCAGAGCTGGTTGGAAAGGGCACACCACTCTCTACTGACCTGTGAAGCTGTTAAAGTCACTTGTTGCAAAGCATTTCTTTTCCTTTGCTTTAATTCATGATGTCATCTTCAGAGTCAATAGTCAATGCAATATGCTACAATACAAGAAGATTCTGTAGAAAATAATACACCACAGTGTCTCAGTATAGACAGAGATGAACTAGGATACACTACAACATGATACAATGTTCTAAGATACAGTCTGACACAACAGAAAGTATCACTACAGAATATTACACCTGACAGTTTGCTGTGATACACTATCATACAATAAGATATCATCACTCTTTACAGACTCTCATATCGTTCCTGCAGCACCAGCTGCTGTTAAACACCAGCTGTAATTCAGTCTGTATCCGTGATAAACTGATACAGGAGCAGAAACCAGGTTTATTATTAGCGCTGATTGTGAGGAGCAGTGGGCAGAGTCAGAGAGGTTCAATAGGCGGAGTCAAAGAGGTTCAGCTGTTTCAAATGAATCACAAAAACCCTCCAAACAGACTAATGCTGACCTTACACCAAACGAGACAAATTTCCAGTGTCGAAATAAAATCTTGAGTCTTTCTAGAGTCGAGTCACGCTCGCGTCATCTCGATGGCTCAGTGTGAGGTGGTCCAGACTGCAGGTCTAAGTCAGTCTTTTTCTCGTCTGAGCGTTCAATAAAATCAACCATGTTTAATATTATCATAAGTCTGAAGTCTTGGCTCATGCAAATAGTCACGTGAACATTGTCGACAACCAATAGGAGAGCTCTGATCACCACCAAACGGGGAGCCACATAGAAATGCACCCCCGCGTGCAGCTCCTCCAACACGGGGCTCGAGCGCACAGGAATGTCTGGCGGGTAAAGAAGTTAGTCCGGCGAGGGTTCGGAACCTGTGGTTCTCCTGGGCTTTACAAAAGGAAGAGAAGCTGGTGGAGATGTGGAGTGAGCTGTGGAGTGAGCAAGAGTGTCTTTGGCATGTGTTCACATTTATACCACGACAAAGTGAAAAAGGAAAAAAGGTGGAGAGAAATCGCTGAACTTCAACTATACAAATTATATTATTATTATATTATATATCATATATTATTATTTATAAATTATTTATAAATAAGAAATAATCTTAAAAGGAATCTGGTTCAGTCTTGTAAACAGTGACTGTAAAAGAGCCCCAGTCTTTTCAAAATCATAGCCTGTGACTAGTCTGAGACTAAAAGTCTATGACTAGTCTTTAGATGTGAGAGGGTCAGACTTTAGTCTATTAAACGTCTTTTCAGAGTCTTTTAAAGTCTTCTAGTGTACGGTCAGCATAAGCAGATATCTGAAGACCAAACAGTGACCCTAGTGGGAAACAAGGTGGAGCTTTTTTTCAGTGAGAACATTATGGACTGCAGCTCCAGATCACCGTCCACATACATACAGTAGAACACATATACAGTCGTGGCCAAAAGTTTTGAGATGGCACAAATATTTGTTTTCACAAAGTTTATGGTGGTAATTTGTATGAACTCTAGATTGCAAAGAGTGATCAGATGAAGTCACTCCCTGCCGTGAAGAAAGACCTACAGAATGACCTCCAACATCATTTCAGTGATGATCTTGTTAGCTCAGGAGAAAAGCTTAATGAGGACGAGACTCTGTCCTGCTGATTAGAGGAGCAGACTGGCTGCTTTTAAAGGATAGTGGTGCTTTAAAGTTTACTTCTGGTAACCATGGTTACCTCCAAGGAAACACGTGCAGTCATCATTGCATTACATCAAAAGGGTTTCACAGGTGAGGACACTGCTGCTTTAAGATACACCCCAATCAACCGTTCATCCAATCATCAAGATCTTCAAGGAGAGTGGTTCAGCTGCAGTGAAGAAGCTTCAGGACGCCCAAGAAAGTCAAGCGAGCATCAGGACCGTCTCCTAAAGAGGACGCAGCTACAAGATCAGGTCTCCACCAGAGCAGAGCTCGCTCAGGAACAGCAGAGGGCAGGAGTGAGTGCATCTGAACGCTCAGTGAGACGAAGGCTTTTGAAGGACGGCTTGGTGTCAAGAAGAGCAGCAAAGAAGTCACTTCTCTCCAAGAAGAACATCAAGAATAGACTGACATTCTGCAGGAAGTATAGTGACTGGACTGCAGAGGACTGGGGTACCGTTATTCTCTCTGATGAAGCCCCTGCAGACTGTTTGGGACGTCTGGAGAAGAAAAGGTGAGCACTACCATGAGTCCACACCAACAGTGAAGCATCCTGAGACCATCCAGTGTGGGGTTGCTTCTCATCCAGGAGAGTGGGTTCACTCCCAGTGTTGTCTAAGAACACTGCTATAAATAAGGACAGTATCAAAACTTCCTCCAAGAGTAACTTCTTCCAACCATCCAGGAACAATTTGGAGATGAACAATGCTTTCTCCAGCGTGATGGAGCTCCATGTCATAAGGCCAAACTGATAACCAGGTGGCTCGGTGAACAAGACATTGAAATTTTGGGTCCATGGCCAGAAACTCCCCAGATCTCAATCTCACTGAGAACCTGTGGTCAATCCTCAAAAAGAGGGTGGACAAACAAAAACCCAGACACTGTGATCAACTCCAAACACTGATTAGGTGAGAATTGATCTCCATCATTCAAGATATTACCCAGAAGCTGATCTCCAGCATGCCGAGGAGACCTGCAGAAGTTCTAAAAAAGAAGATCAACACTGTAAATATGAAGTCTTTACTGAAACTGGATGTGTTTGTTAATAAACAGTTAACACACGTATGGAATCTTTAGAATTAACTTCATTATAACATATAAACATCTGACCACAGCTTCTACACAAAGAAAAACAAAATGTTTCATTTCCAAAACTTTAGGCTCGACTGTAGAACTACTCTAAACTCCTCTACAGTATAAAAACACACGGCGTGCAGTAATGCTGAGTGATAGAACGTATTACGTTGTTTGGTATATTTGCTAAATTTCCTTCGGGATCAATAAAGTATCTATCTATACGAGCTGGAAGGTTTGGATGTGGAGTTAATTGTTTGATGTTGTTTATTTATTCTGTCTGTTAGACTCTGTGATTATAAGCGTAGTTTCACAGACTCTCCGCTCTCTAACCCCGCTGTCCCGACGGGACGCCCGAGCCCCGCTCCATTAGCGGCTCCTCCACCCTGCTCGGCCTGCCTAATCAGGCTTTTCTCTCTTCTTCTTCTCCGAATCAGAGACCTCCGCGATGAAGCTGTGTATGTCTTTCAAAGGTGTCACCGTCCCGGTTCTCCCTCTAGCGCACTGTTAAGCGTTCCTCCTCTGCAGCCCGGCTCCAGCTTATCCCATTACAAAGTATGCTCCAGACTCCGGCTGCCAAAAGAATTCATGACCATCAATACCGGAGCGGTGGCTTCGGCTTTGAAGTGCCCCTCTGAATGCGAGATATTTGTCTGGCTGTTTGGGGCGCGGGCCGAGGGCCGCTTCCCCTTCATGTCTTCCTTCAGATGTGCTGCTTGGAGACCCCCACCTCTCTCTCTCACTCTCTGTCTTTCAATCCCCTGAGAGGTTCCTTCTGTCTCATCTCCTCCTCGGCTCACAGAGAGCCTCTCCCTGGATGGCAGGCTTCTCCACAGCTGAGAAATTCAGCTCCACAGAGAGCGAAAGGCTGAGGCTGTCATAAAACGGAGCTGCCTGGGAGTTTAAACGGCTGACTCCGGGAATTAGAATCAAATTTCATTACGAGGCGCGTCTTTAAGAACTGTATCACTCGCTTCTTCTGTCGATTAAGTTTGAACTGTCAAACTAATAACCGCGTTTATAGTAGAGCTACTGCAGAAAATGACTTCTTAGCAAATAAAGTCTATATATATATATATATAAAATGAAAGTGACACACAGACTTTTCTCTCCATATATTCAGACTTTTATTCCATATTTGCAAGTTTTATTCTATATATTCAGACTTTCATTCTATACTCTCAAGTTTCAATCCATATTCTCAAGTTTCATTCCATATATTCAGACTTTCATTCTATACTCTCAAGTTTCATTCTTTATATTCAGACTTTCATTCTATATTCTCAAGTTTCATTCTATATATTCAGACTTTCATTCTATATTCTCAAGTTTCATTCTATATATTCAGACTTGCATTCCATGTATTCAGACATTCTTTCCATATATTCAGACTCTGATTCCATATTTTCAAGTTTCATTCTATATATTCGGAGGTATATATATATATCATTATGAGATTGCCTGAACAATATAGGCACTGACAAAACTAATAACAGACCAAGAAGAAGGAGTTGCTGGAATGAAACTGTGTGTGTGAATGTAATGATGATGTATGTTAGTGATACAGTATTGGAGTGAATTCGTTAATGGAGGAAAACTGTTCAGCTGAAAGGCTTCAGTTCCCTGTTGCTCCTCTAGTCTGGATACAAGATGAGATCCGTTTGGAGACATACAGGTTCTGTACGACATCCTGCAGCATGTTCACCCACAGATGTTTCAGCTGGTCCTGTAGATCCTGAACACTCGTAGGTGCTCCTGAACACTTGTAGTCCCAGCTGCTCCCATAAATCCTGGACTGGTGATAAAACTGGTGTTGGGATCCGGGAGGTGGAGATGTTCCTGGAAAACCCTCGCTGGACAATGCTGGTTGGAAATTCTCTTCCAAGAGAGGAAACACATGTGGACGTCCTACACATATCACTGAGCTGTTAGTGACCCTCGTATCACCACTAGGGTGACCGAATGCGGTAGCAACGCTCCCCAGATCATCACACCAGCAGGTGGTCCAGTCAGTGTGTTGCTCCACTGTTTTGATACTGTGTTATTATTCAAATTAGTATTACAGCACTGCATTTTATATGATCATCATTCATATTCTGCTTATTTTGCACACACCCCCCCCCCAATATGAAAGTGGTTTGGACATCTATTGTCTCTCTTGATTTATCTTAATGAAGTACTGAGCAGTCAAAGCAGGTATTAGATGAGAACTGATAATAATACTGGGTTGTTTAGGAGAAGCTTGGAAAGAGTTAAATTAACACACTGACGTATGGAAAACACTACTTACTCTATTAATACTGATTAATATTTAATAATAAAGTGTAAAAACACTACTTACTCTATTAATACTGATTAATATTTAATAATAAAGTGTAAAAGCTCTACTTACTCCATTAATACTGATTAATATTTAATAATAAAGTGTAAAAGCACTACTTACTCCATTAATACTGATTAATATTTAATAATAAAGTGTAAAAGCACTACTTACTCTATTAATACTGATTCATATTTAATAATAAAGTGTAAAAACACTACTTACTCTATTAATACTGATTAATATTTAATAATAAAGTGTAAAAGCTCTACTTACTCTATTAATACTGATTAATATTTAATAATAAACTGTGAAAGCAGTACTTACTCTATTAATACTGATTAATATTTAATAATAAAGTGTAAAAGCTCTACTTACTCTATTAATACTGATTAATATTTAATAATAAAGTGTAAAAGCTCTACTTACTCTATTAATACTGATTAATATTTAATAATAAAGTGTTTACTGACTAAATAAAAGCTTTACTGTCTGGAAAAAATAGCTTTTTATATATAATAATGTCCCCAAGTGACTAAAACCTGTATTTTATTTTATATTGTGTTATATATTTTATATATTTGATTGTTTTCAACAACACAGTTTATGTTTCATTCCTCAGGATTATATATCATGAGCATATATTTCCTTTCTTCTAATTTCTTTATTTTGTGATGCCCCCCTGTGCATATATACCCAATACCAGCTTCAGCATCACTACTGGTCTGAGGTAATACAGGATTCCTGATTTCGACACTTGCTCCACCAATTACACACCGCACCCCAGCAAACACTGCATTCCTCCAGTGTGTGCGCGTGTGCGGCTCGTGTTGTTCTGCACAGCAGCAGCTGCCTCTTCATCTTCCTCACTGTTTATGTAACGAGGCTTTTGTATTCAGGCTGCGCTGACTGTCGACTGTCTGCTGATTACAGGAGCTGCTAGCAGAGCGCTCCGAATCACTGCAATGAAAGGCCATCATCCTCCACCAGGTAGGCTCCGACTCCCGCCCCCCGGCGAGAGACCCCCTCCGTTTGGATCTTTAACATCAGCCCCATGGTGTCGGCCCACGGCCCGGGAAGATGAAACCCCGGTGATGCGGCGAGTGTATTATTCATGCTGGTCCCGAACAGCTCCCTTGAACTCACTGTACCGAGTGAGGGTCTGATCAAGAGCTCACTTCAAGGGTCCCGCTGTACGTCTCCAATCATCCGCCGGCGTCGCAGGTCTGCTTATGGCAGGTTTGTCTCTGTCTGACAGAGAAGCCTTCCTAGCTGTGCAGCTGGAGTCACGCCCTGCTCTGCCTCCTGCCTTCAATTAGCAGAAGCAGCTCCAGATCTGTCTGCAGTCTAAACACTAAACACTGAACTTCCTCCAGTAACAGTCAGCCTCTCAGCTCCAGCAGGAGTTTCTATCAGTTTAGCAGCAAACTTAATTAACTGGACATGTAGGGTCTGTCTCAAACCCCAGCGTGCTGCCTGAGTAGGCACACTCTGAACAGTAGTTCAGTAATTCAGTCAGTACGTAAGTATCTGCACTGTAAGATGATTTAGTCTGATTCTTTTTTTGCAGGTGGTGGTTTGTTGAGTTCTGCTGATACAGACTGTAAGTGTTGTTTCAGTCACAACTCACCCGAACTTAATATCACGATATTTCATGGTATTTTTGTGATAACGATACTCTTACCGATATGACAAAACATTGATTTAAAAAATAAAATTCAAGAATTCACTACTGCAACAAAATAAATTACATTTTATTATTACATACGATATGATATGATATGGCACACCCCTAACTGAGATATTAAAAAATTCTAAATTTTCATCAGATTGTAACAGAATCAATGATCCAGAATGTCACGATACTAAATAATACACTCCAAATATCTCACATATCCAGGACTGAAGTAAAGTGAATGATACTGAACTGATGAAATCTGTCTCTAGTAGATATATAATAGGAAATGAGAGAAGTGTGAATTTTTTTATTTGTTAAAAACAGTAAAAGTAGTACCTGATGTGATAATTAGTGATGGATGATATGATACGATATTTCAGGGTATAATATCGATCACCATATTAAAAAATGTTGGCGATATTATTGTATACGATATGATATGACACACCCCTAATTTTAATTCAATAATACAAATCAAAATTTAATTTCTGACTTTATTACTCGTCTAAACTCCCCTGATTGCATTCCACACATGCTGAACACCTCAAACCTCAAACTACACAACACTAAAGCTGGTGTTCAGAAACAAACTGAGTGTTTAATGTTTTAGTAACGTTTCTAGGATGTTTTGTTGTGATTAGATTTACTCTGCTCATTCCGTGGCAGTTAGCTAGCTAGTTATTTAGTTAGCTAGCTAGCTGGTTGAGTGGTTGGTTGTTTAGTTAGTTAGTTTGTGAGACAGTTAGTTAGTTAGTTAGTTGTTTGGCTGGTTGGTTAGTTAATTAGTTGTCTTGTTAGCTAGTTAGTTATTTGGTTAGTTGGTTGGTTAGTTAGTTGATGTGTTGGTTGGTTGGTTAGTTAGTTAGCTAGTTAGTTGTTTGGTGGGTAGTTTGGGAAGTTGGTTGGTTAGTTGGTTAGTTACTTGGTTGGTGGGTTGATTGGCTAATTAGTTGGTTAGTTAGTTGGTTGTTTAGTTGCTTAGTTAGTTAGTTAGCTGCTTACTTAGTTAATTAACTAGTTAGTTATTTGATGGTTGATTGGTTGGTTAGATGTCTAGTTAGCTATTTGGTGGGTTGTTTGGTTAGTTGCTTAGTTAGTTGATTGGTGGGTTGATTGGTTAGTTAGTTAGTTGATTGTTTAGTGGCTGCTTAGTTAGTTGCTTAGCTTCTTAGTTAGTAAGCTAGTTACATATTTGTTGGGTTAGTTAGTTAGTTAGTTAGTTAGTTAGTTAGTTAGTTAGTTAGTTGACCTGTGCTAACTGGCCAGCCAGCCTAACTCTGTAACATACTGTTATTATATCAAATACAAACATTTTTACGACCTCCAGCTATTTTCCTGTAGTGATTTGATGAACTTGTTTTTCGGCTGTGCTGAAGATTCATATCCACAATCTAATTAAAGAGTTAGGAACTAGTTAGATAGCTGTGCCAGATAGCTACCCCGCCAGCCTTAGTTAGTCTTAGCCTGTCATTGTATCAGTTACTTTTTAAAACACCTGACGAGTGTGTAAAAGACAATTCACAAATTCCTCACACATCACAAAAGAGTGTCACTATTTACAAATAAATATCTCCCAGTCTGAGTCTCACAGCTCGCATCCGTACGAGTTCAGTTCAATTCATGAATACGAGTTTAGTTCATTACCCATCCGACTCACTGCTTCACTACAGTAACATTCAGTCCACGCCTGCGCGCCGTCTTCCTTCGGCTTACACAATTCCGCCAAAACCTTGTATCTAAAGCTGATGGGGGGGCCAGTGAGCTGGCTCGGCTGGGGGGTCCTTGATGGCGACTCACTTCAGCCGTTCTGTCTTTTGTTGCTGGCGAACCGTTTAACCAGTTTACTGTCAAAGTGCTGGTCCGCTCTCTCGGCTGTTTGTTAGGAAACGTTTCACAACACAGAATAAACACAGCCTGAAAGACGCAGAGGTCAGGCAAGGTCAGCGCTAATCCACCACAAGCACGCGAGTGTTTTCACCCCCTGCTGAAGCGGCCGTCGTGCTCCGGTTCGAGAGCGTAAGTGGAAAGTTTTCCAGTGGAGCTGATTCACCTCTGAGAGCAGCCGCATTGTTTTAAGCCTCTTCACTTCAAAGCAGCTCTGGCTTGGAGGACTAACGCCGGGGTAATTAAACCCCGCCGTTAATCACGTGAGAGGGGCTGCAGATGCTCCGCGCTGCTGGCTGAAGGAAGGATGGAGGACAGTGGGGTACGAGATTTAAAGAGAGAGAGGAGGAGGAGGAGGTGTAAACATGATTAATAGTAATTAACTCTATTTTATTAAGATTCTGATTCTGAGTGAATATGAAAAGGAGCCGCTCAGTTTAAACTCGTAAATAACCCCGACAGTTTCATACGTTCTTCTCGGACCCCTCACGTTTCCTGGTTCTCAGCCCCCCTCGTCGCTGATGCCTCATGGCTAATGGTGCACAGCAGAGTCACCGGTGTGGGATGTACTCGTGTAGAGTTAAACTGAGGCTAATTGATCGCTGTGGAAACAGATTGAACTCGGGGAGAGAGTAAGCCGAGGCTGGTAATTGAATAAATTGTAATAATAACTGCCTGCAGAGTTAAATACGCTCTCAGTATCAGGAGTCGCAGGTGAAGCGCTTACATCAGACAAACCAACCAAACACAGCAACCGCACCACAGGATACCGGAGACTGTAACGTGAGCTTTAGATACTATGTGGTGGGCACCATATACTATTAGGTGAACACCACATTCTGTTAGGTGTGCATCAGATATTATGTGGTGAGCTCCAGATACTCTCAGGTGAGAACCAAATACTTTGTGTTGAGCACCAGATCCTATGCAGTGAGCACCAGATACTATCATCTTATGGATCCAAATACTATTCGAAGAACACCAGATACTATCAAGTGTTCCTCAGATACTATGTCATGAGCTCTAGATACTATGTCATGAGCTCTAGATATTTAGGGCAGTCGTGGCCTGAAGGATAGGGATCTGGTCTTGTGACCGGAAGGTCGCCAGTTCGATCCCCGGGGTCCCTCAGGCCATGACTGAGGTGCCCTTGAGCAAGGCACCTAACCCCAACTGCTCCCCGGGCGCCGTGGATAGGGCTGCCCACCGCTCCGGGCACGTGTGCTCACTGCCCCCTAGTGTGTTCACTAGTGTGTGTAAATGTGGGTGTTTCACTGCACGGATGGGTTAAATGCGGAGGTCAAATTCCGCTGTGTGCAAAATCACATGTGGCTATTTGAGTATCTAAATCTAAATCTATCAGGTGAGCCCTAGATACAATGTGGTAAATTCCGAATGCTATGTGTTTGTATGTGTGTGTGTGAGTTTGTACCTGTGTGTATATATGTGTTTGTGTATGTGTTTATATATGTATGTATGTATGTGTGTGTTTGTTTGTGTGAGTGTGTTTCTATGGGTTTGTGTATATGTGTGTGTTTGTAAGTGTGTGTATGTTTTTTTTGTGTGAGTTTGTGTGTGTATATGTATGTATATGTGTATGTATATGTGTGTGTGTGTGTGTGTGTGTGTGTTTGTAATTCCTGATCAGAAAGCAGGTCTCAGTCCGGTTTCGAGTTCACCCCTTAAGTATCTATACCCACAGTATCAGCTCCACTGACCACACAGGAGCACCAGGAGCTCTACACTTACAGACTGGAGTCTGGTGGTGGTGGAGTTTCGTCTCCTGGTGGTGGAGTTTTGTCTCCTGCTGGTGGAGTTTTGTCTCCTGGTGGTGGAGTTTTGTCTTCTGATGGTGGAGTTTCGTCTCCCGGTGGTGGAGTTTTGTCTCCCGGTGGTGGAGTTTTGTCTCCTGGTGGTGGAGTTTCGTCTCCCAGTGGTGGAGTTTTGTCTTCTGATGGTGGAGTTTCATCTCCCGGTGGTGGAGTTTTGTCTCCTGGTTGTGGAGTTTCATCTCCCAGTCTCTTCTGAAAGTCACATGGAAGACGTTCTTCAAGGTGCGGGTACGTTAGAGTGAAGAGCTGAAACTGAAATCGATGTGTATGAGGAGTATGAAGTAAAACCTGACAGATGTTTTTAAATGCACGTGGAACGTCTCCAGCTCTACCTCCCGACTGCGCGAGGATATTTCTTCCTGTTTAATGTTAATCATGAGGAGCCGGGAGACGGAGAGAAGAGGCGACGTTAGAAATGTTCCCGATGGTACACCTGGGTGATTCGGGCTGAGACAGAACACGCATAATAGGTCATTAGGCACACCGAGGAGCTTTTGATGTGAGAGAAGAGGAGCCGGAGCGAGAGCTGTTGACAGAGACAGAGGGGGAGGCGAGGAGGAGAGAAATAATCTCCGGATCATCTTCAGTAGATTAGTCGGGGGCTACAAAGAGCCTTGCTCGCGGCCCCTTAGGCCGTCGCTTGATTCCTATCTTTATCTGCCTCCTGGTCGGAGCTCCTAATGAACTTGCGTCGAGTAATCCAGTGTTTATTATTCCGTCAGCTGAACAAGACGGTGGGCCCGCGGCTGTGGATGACCATGTCCGGCTAAATCATCTGTTGTAATCTTTTTCTTTTTATGAGACTCTTTTTTGACGTTGTTGTTGAGGGTTTGTCTGCTGCGCGTTCAAGAATGAGTGCTGGTCATAACAGGAACCTAGAACAACAATAAGTCTAGTTGTAATTCAACCTGCTGGAGGGAAAAGCTGAAGCACCAGGATAATCCACACCCATAAGTCCAGAACCTCAACACCACTGAATGGACTGACCACCCCAAAGTCCAGAACCGCAACACCACTGAATGGACTGACCACCCCAGAGTCCAGAACCTCAACACCACTGAATGGATTGACCACCCCAGAGTCCAGAACCTCAACACCACTGAATAGACTGACCACCCCAAAGTCCAGAACCTCAACCCCACTGAATGGACTGACCACCCCAGAGTCCAGAACCTCAACACCACGGAATGTGTTTGGGAAGAGCAGGTGGTTGCTATGGTATCCAGGCACTTGCTACGATGTTGCTATGCTGTTGCCATAATATCACAGGTAGCTGCTATGATCTTGCAACGCTGTTGCTATAGTATCCCAGGTGGTTGGTATGATTTTGCTAGGCTGTTGCTATGGTGTCCCAGGTAGTTGCTATGATTTTGCTAGGCTGTTGCTATAGTATTCCAGGTGGTTGGTACGATTTTGCTAGGCTGTTGCTATGGTGTCCCAGATCGTTGCTATGATGTTGCTATAGTATTCCAGGCAGTTGATACAATGTTGCCATGGCGGTTGCTATGGTATTCTAGGTGGATGCTAGAATTTTAAAATGGCTCATGCTGTAGTATCACAGGTGCTTCCTAAGATGTTGGCAAGCTGTTTTGCTATGGTATCCTAGGTGGTTGCTAAGTTGTTGGTAGGCTGTTGCTGTAGCGGTGTCGGCACAAAGTAGGTTGCCGAGAAGAAAACCAATGAAGACTTTAGCTCAGGAGCGCTGTGACAAGGATCTCAGTCTATGGCAAGCCAGCATTGCAGAGATCCTGCATCAGGTGCCATCACAAGCCTTGGCTGGTGGGGAAACAGATGCTGACCAAGGGGTTCAGGGCTGTGGGTCAAGTGCAGCATGGACAGCACCGATATCTCTACTGCGACCAGGTGACTGCGCAGGGCACATCAAATGGCTAGAATGTGACTGTCCTCCAGCTCAGGTCGGCCTCTGGTGGCGAAGGCAGTATATATTAAAATATATATTAGTTTATATATTATTTTATATTATAATCTGGATCTGGATCTGGGTCTAGTAAGATTTTTTCTGACCATTTGAGGCAAATTCGCCGCTCACACTGACACCAGTGAGCTGTTTAACTTCAAGAGCCAGTGGATTAGCCGGCAGCACCACTGTGTTTGCTCAGAGGTGCTGCTACTGTTTCAACACTGAAATGTTAAGCGGCTTCTCTCCTCCAGCAGCTCTTTGCATGTCAGTCACTGGAGTGTTGCAGTTTAATGTAGGTGTAGATATTCAGGACTGAATTCAGATCCTGGACTGTTCTGTTTTGTGGTCCTGAAAAGTCTTGAAAGTTATAAATTGTTTAAATCACAAGCCATAGAGTTCTGCTGGTACTGATCTTGAGCAGATACCAAAAATCCATTAAACTCAACCATTCAGTGCTGGATCATATCAGGCTTCCATGATCTTCCTCAGCGCTAGTCGAGTCTACTCAATACAACTCCCATGATCCTCCTCTCTCTGACAGGCTAGTCACAGGTCGCCAGTCAACCAATCAGAGACAGCCTCCCAGACCCAGATCACTAACTACACACACCTGTTTGCAGTCTTACCTGGACTATATAGACCTGTTGGTTTGTGGTTTTCTTTGTGAGGTGTGGTCGTACTGGGTGTTCTGTCCTGTCGTTTGCTGGTCTTGTGGTTTGGACCGTGTTCTGCATTCTGGAGTCGTTTTGTTTTTGGTAGCCTGGCTGTTTTTCACCTCCTGGTTGTTTGACCTCCTGCTCCACCATGTTGACTCACTCCTTTGTACTGAAACTAGTTTCACATCTGCGAGGGTCTGGTTCGTCTCAGAGCGATGAAACGAGCACAGTTCTAGCTTTCTGGTGCCGAAAGTTCTGGTCCTGTTCAAAGTATAAACAAACAAACCTACAGGACAAAGTCAGCATCGGTCAGACCAGCTTTTATTATTACTGAAATCAGTGGTCAGTTCTATGTACCTGTAGCTCATGTTGATGTTTACCTGCAACAATACAAAACCTTATGTAGCGGACTGTAAAGAGAGCCCAGCCACCGTCACTCTGTGTTGTGTTGTGTGGAATGATAGTCGTGACCACTGATGCTCGTACCAGTCGGGAATTGTTTATTACATTGATATATATATATATATATATATATATATATATATATATATATATATATATATATACATATATATGTGTGTGTGTATATAAGCTCTTGATATATAAAATACTTTTAAACAGATATGATAATTGCTATATATATATATATATATATATATATATATATATATATATATATATATATATATATATATATATATACTTTTTATAAGATTTTTACATTAAACACTCTTTAATACATGAGAACAAACAAAACGTACAAATCTTTCAATGAGTGGAGCAAATATAAAACGTACCTGGACGTATAAAACAGAAAGCAGTGACATCTAGCATCCAGCCTGCATCCACCACTGTGTATCCCAGAAAAAAGGAAGGGGTTAACATTGCATATAGCACCAGCAGCTACAGCTTTGCTAACAATTTTCACATTTATACAATAAAATTCAATCCAAAATAAACAGCATCAATCTTTAGAATACCCAGATTATGAAACTGGAAGGCATTTCGCTCCATATTTTACTATATTTTATCATCTTTTAACAATATATAACATGTTTTTAATAATTTTTAACTCAAACCAAAGATTTACCAACCACTCTCTTGGAGCTCTCTCAGCCAACTGAGGAGAGACTAGCTGACAACAGATAACACGGTAGCCCCGCCCCAAAGGAAAAACGGAAGGAAAAATAATACCACAAAATAATAATTAAAAAATATATATTTAACACATTTCCCTTTTAGCTCGACTTACACACTTACACACATAAAAATGAGGGTTCTACATGGATGGTGTATGAATAGTGCTTTAAAGCCAGTGGCTCTATTTAGAGGTCTATATAGAACCATTTCATACTTAAATATTTACCTGCATGGTAAATGGTTCAGTGCAGAGCTTGGAAATCTTTTTTGGTGCTCTATAGAAACATAGAGTGCACATACAGCTTTAGGCATCGGGATTTTGCTAATGGAGTCCCACAAGGCTCAATATTAGGCCCTACATTGTTTTCTGTATACTGTATTCTGTATTCTGTGCACTGTGCACAGTTTTAGACACTTGGAAACATTATTATATATAAACAGCTGTTTATTTCCAAACAGTAAAACTTTTATTTACTGAGTAAACACTTTATTATTAAATATTAAACAGTATTAATAGAGTAAGTAGTGCTTTTACACTTTATTATTAAATATTAATCAGTATTAATAGAGTAAGTAGTGCTTTTACACTTTATTATTAAATATTAAACAGTATTAATAGAGTAAGTAGTGCTTTTACACTTTATTATTAAATATTAATCAGTATTAATAGAGTAAGTAGAGCTTTTACACTTTATTATTAAATATTAATCAGTATTAATAGAGTAAGTAGTACTTTTACACTTTATTATTAAATATTAAACAGTATTAATAGAGTACATAGAGCTTTTACACTTTATTATTAAATATTAATCGGTATTAATAGAGTAAGTAGTGATTTTACACTTTATAATTAAATATTAATCAGTATTAATAGAGTAAGTAGAGCTTTTCCACTTTATTATTAAATATTAATCAGTATTAATAGAATAAGTAGTGATTTTACACTTTATAATTAAATATTAATAAGTATTAATAGAGTAAGTAGTGTTTTCCATACGTCAGTGTGTTTATTTAACCCTTTCCAAGCTTCTCCTAAACAACCCAGTATTATTATCAGTTCTCATCTAATACCTGCTTTGACTGCTCAGTACTTCATTAAGATAAATCAAGATTTGCTGCTGAAGGAACTGAACACATTCATACAATGTCTGGGCGTCCAGGAGAAATCTGGAACCTAACTTTGTTCTTCAAACTGGATCAAGATCTGATCTACTTCTCTCACAATAAAATATTCATGTTACTTTGTATTGTATGTCTGATTATTTACATCTGTTCTAATCAGATCTGCTCTTCTTACTGGTGATCAGACACTTATTGATCAAATAAAGAGTTTTCAGACTTTTATACAGTACATATTCCAGGTGTGGTGTGCCATAAAACAGCATCACTAACTGTTATTACTCTGCCTCTCTCTGAAGTGGGCGGACAGTGATCTAGAACTGGAACTGTGCGTTCCCATCTGTGGTCATGTTTTCAGTGTGTAGCAGAAGAACGACCAAAGAAGAAGCCAGCAGATAGATTTTCTCCTAAGAAAAGGCTGGAAATGTTCTCTGCACGCTGGAGTAGCCCCACCACTGAACTGCTGCTGGACTTTCAATAGAACACTGACCGTGTACCTGCAGAATAATGCAGCTCTCTCTCTCTCCATCTCTCTCTCCCTCTCTCTCTCTCTCTCTCTGTCTCTCTCTCTCTCTCTCTCTGTCTTTCTCTCTCTCTCTCCCTCTCTTTCTCTCTCTCTCTCTTTCTCTCTCTCTCTCTCTCTCTCTCTCTTTCTATCTGAAAGGCCTGTAGAAACCTCACCTTACCTTCTGTGCCTGAAAACAAATAAACCTCCTCCTCGCTTCTCTTTCATCTTCTTTTAACTCTGTTTGTGCTGTTTTCTTCCTGGCGGCTGAGATTCTAACAGATACCGGATGTTGATGTCGAGACTGTTACAGCAGGATGTTTTATCTTCTACTGTTTGTGGAACACATGGTCTGCTGGAACCTGAGAGTCAGAGGAGGAACGTTTAAAGGGCACATATTTGTTAGCCCCTTATGAGGAGACGACATACGGAGCCCCTCATTTGGTACCGGCCCAACCCGCCTGCCGCTCCACCCTCGCACGGTATCACACGCACCTGTGGCTTGTTTGCAAACTCATCAACTCTAACATATATACTCCACTGTTTGAAGTCTTGCCAGTTTCTCTTTGAAGTGCTTTTCCTTGTTGTTTTGAGTTCTATCGTTTTTTCCATTATGGATCATCTGTGCTTGTGTATTCACCCCACCTGCTGTGATGACTACGACCTCCCTTCTACATATCATTTCCAGAACTGTTTACTGCTACCAGTTCCTTTGGTCAAATGTTCTACAACAACTATGTAACTGCTAGTGATGGAGCCACTGTTGGATTATAGCAGTACAGCGTATGTCATTACACATGGATTTGTTCATTCAGTGCCTACGGCTGGAGAGGGTTGTGTAGGTGGTGGTGACCTGCCTGCTGTCCCAGCCATTTACAGTATGCGCTGGTGGTGTACATTGTAAACCCTGATAAGTTGATTGTACTTAAAGAGTTTGAGTGATCACTTAAAAATATTGAAGTAATGCAAACTAGAGAAAATCAAATGGTTTGAGTAAAATCTACTTAAATATCAAATAAACTGGAAGTAATCATTTGAGTTGGATACAATGAAATCTAAATTGTACTTAAACTATTTAGTAAAATCAACCCTACTGACCATTTAATTCAACTCAACATTGAGTTTCCTGTAATTAAAATTAAGTTGAATTAAAATAGTCTCTATAAAAAGCTGATGTTTTCCTACATCAAAAGAACACAGACAGTTAAATTTAGTTTAGATTTCATTTAAAATGACATCACTGGGATCATCTAGGATGATTCTGACTCTTGAAGGGTTCAGTAGTGATGATGGCTGGTTTTGATTGGTCTAGTTAGAAAACTGTTTATCTTACAATAATTCTTAAATACAGTTTAAACACATTGAAATGATAAAAACACAGTAAATTACATTTTCTAACTTTAGATCAGCATCAACTGCAGAACAACAGTTTTACACCACTTGAACACGGAAAACTACTTACCAAGTTCCAGAATGAGAAAAAGAGAGGGAAGATGGCGGCTTGGTTAATTGTAGTCCTCTGTAGTTCTTCAGGAAAAGAAAACAATGGAGAAAATGTCCACTGTAGAGAAATCCCAGCACTACAGAGTTTCTGTCTGAGGAAAAGAAGTTAAACTCAGAAAACTCCAAACCTCACAGTGAAAATAGAAAAAGACTTCAAACCTTTACAAGCTCCACTAAACAACTCTAACTAGTCTAGACTGAACTGACCAATGAGAATCTGGCAAGGTGCTGCAGGGGCGTGGTCCAAGCTAAAACCTGATGTTTTAAGTTCAACTTAAAAATATTAGTGTATCAGTTATTATTTCAAAACAGTAGAACATACTAAACATTTTAAGTAATGAAATAAAACTTTAGTTTTTAAGCATCAGTACACAAACATACACCTAAACTAATTACAGGTTAACAGTGTACAGCACAGTGTAAATACTATAGTTTGCTGTTACTGTAGTTAAGGGTGTGCACGATACATTTGAGGGTGGGCCACTTTTCACTTATACAAAATCCAGAAGCACTAATAAAATCAGGAGCTCAGGACAGAAAAATTAATAAACCTCTATCTCTTGTTTATACACAACATGGTTTCAGTATGCTGGTCATCTTTGACCTGGTTCTCTTTTTTATTGGGTTTTAATGGTGGTTGACGGTGGACGATCATGATGAAGCCACTGTTGGATTACAGCAGTACAGTGTATGTAATAACACGTGGGGGTCAATTTCTGTTCTGACACATGAGAGTATCCTAATAGTACTGTCACATTACATAGCGGTTTAAAAGGCAAGCGTATTGGTTTATCACCTTTCATACACAGTGGCAAGCTTTACATTAATAGAGACATGAAAAGGCATTTAGAAAGCTTTAAATCATTCAGTTCAAAAGAAATAAGAGATATAAATCACTAAAGCATTCAAGTAAGTCAGTTAAAAAGAAATAAGCAATGTAAAGATGAAGAGTGAGGTTTAAAAGTGGAGTCGGCTCCGTATATACTGCTAGAGGCACAGCTTTATTCCAGAAACTGGGCTAAAGATTTCTCTTATATCATCATATAAGTACATGATTCCAAACGCCTTACTCTCAGAACCGGGTTGCCAGGGTCCAGCCCACGATATCAACAAGTAATATTTGGCGTGTTGGATGGTCGCGGTCCAGGACGCCCCCTGGGGAAAGTCCAGTCTCAGTTAAAAGAAAGAAAATTAAACATAAAAATGAAGAATGATGTATATAAGATATAAAAACTGAAACTGGTTCCACTAGAAAAGTAATTATCAGCTAAACGTTGGGAAGTACTTTCATTTCCATACTGCTTCCATGTTATTAAACATACTTCGTTATAATCACTAGAACAGAATTCGGATTACAGATGCAGTTACACTCATGTTGTTATTAATGTGTAATAACATGAGAGAGAACAGGCTGTTACAACTACAGTATGCAGCTTTGTAAGCTGTACTGCTGTAACACATCTATAACAGTGGTTTTACATCAACTTTGTTATTCCATGTGTTCTTTATATGTTACTACAAGAGTCATGAGGATCATTCCATCGACGTAGCAGGACACAGAGGAGAGAGATTACGCTCCTCCAGGAACAACCCGGTGCAACAAAGAGTCATTACAGATACTTTTAATATATCTGTAATATAATTAATAATTCATATAAACTGGGGCTGATTCTTCATCCTGATTGGAGGTGCTGCTAATTCAGGAGCTGGGAGTAACTAAAGTACTGCTTGGAGCGTTTCTCATAGTGTAGTGTTTCATTTTAGTGCTCAGAACTGGGATCTAGCCGCTGAGAAGCAAGGGCTCAAACAGAAGATCAAAGAACTTAATGATGGAATAGTTGTTTGTTTTGTCTTTTTTTGTTGGCTGGTTTTGTTTGTGTTTTGTTTCTGATTCTCTCTGTTTCACTTCATCCCCCACCCCCTGCACCTCCTCCTCCATTTCACCTCCCAGGAACCCCAATTCGGAACCCTTCAACCCTGTCTGCATAGAAAAGAATTTAAAAAATGTTGCAATACAATGATTGTTGTTTTGAAATAAATAATAAAGAATTAATAGTCCTCCAAAAAGAAAATAAAAAAATTATGGACATGGTCAATGAAGAACAATCCTAGCTGAGGACTGTCGAAGATGCAGCATAGCAGAGTTCCTGTGAGGACCTGCTGGTGGAGCATCATGGATGGGGTGTCTTCAGCGACACTTCCTGAAAGCCTTGCTGTGGAGTGGGACACCTCTGTGGACCCCAGGTCAGACAGTGTGACCTTTAATGGGAGGCTGTGTTCAGGACTGCTTTAAGTCTAGACTGAACCCATATTGGTTTAGTTTAGAGTCTGGTGACTAATCTTCTCCTAAGGGGAGGAGATCCAGGATCATGGACACAGAGGTTTATGGTAAACTGAGATGTTGGTGCTGTTGTCCCACCACTTCACGCAATCAAACAGGTTTGTTGACGCTGGAGTGGGGGGACGCCAGTGTCTCAGGGTGGTCTCATGTCTGTGTTGTCTTCTGGTTCTCTCTTTTTAGCTGTTTATAATCAGATCTGAGATCAGAGTCACCAGCTACACTCTGAAATACCTCACATCCTCTATACTGATCCAAACCAGAACTAACTCTGACTCTTTACTCTTCCTGAAATACTGATCGCCCTCCTGTCCTAGCCAAAACTGGTGGAGGACTGACCATCAGGGCCTCCTCCTCCTCTCCTGGCTCCAACCAGCTCTCCTCTTCATTCGTGCTTCAGCTGCATCACTGTACCATCCAGATGTACAAGCATTGCAATATGATGGGACTGTTTTCAGCTCACTCCCACTTTCCACAAAGACTGAGTCAGAGACTGCCTCAGTCCGAGACTGCCTCAGTCCGAGACTGCCTCAGTCAGAGATTGTCTCTACCTGTGCAGGTTCTAAAGCTTTTACCATCCAGACCTCAAAGTTTAGTTCTATTCTACTTCTATTTTGAATGTATCTTAATAAACTGTGAACACTGTTTCACCAGAGGAGGACGGGTCTCCCCTGGTCAGTCTTGCTTCCTCCCAAGGTTTCTTCCTCCAGTCTTGAGGGAGTTTGTCCTTGCCGCCGTCGCCTCTGGCTCGCTCAGAGGGGGATACATGACTGTGAAGCATCTCGCTGTAGGCTTGTTCAACCAGACACACACAGAGGCTCATGGGAGCCACCGAACTCACAGATAGACTTTAGACTGTAAATACATAGTACTGTTACCTAATAGACGTGTACAAGTGTAACATTCCCATGGATAACTGGTCCCAGGTGTTAAGGAGTGTCTTATTCTCACCACTAGAGGGCCATGTGGAGTCATTGTCCCTAAAAGAACATAAAAGAAGAGTTAAGTTAACAGGTGTCAGAATAAGCACTTCAAAGTGTGGACTGTTGCTCTCGCTCCGGACTTCTTGTTTTAAGAAACTTTTCATTTCCCAGTTTCGTAAAAGCACACTGGACCGGAGAGACGCAGTCCTCAGACCCAATCCCAATAAACAATCGTCCAACAGGAAGACAAGTTTAAAACCAAAGAGCTTTGGAGAGTCTCCTCGGCCCGCATACTCCAGGACCAGGCTTGCTTTAGTTTAGGAACTGTGGGCTTTACTTTGAGAGCGATCCAGTTGCTTCAGTGCTGCTATTGCATAGAGACTTTAGAAAAAATTATTTGTTCCATGTTTTCAAGTTTATTTGTCATTTGCCCATCATGCCAGGACATACATGCATTGAAATGTTTGGATTGAGGCTCAGATAATTACTCTACAGCAGGGCAGCATTATATATATATTAGCAAAAACAGTGCAAACATACAATAAATAGACAATAATTAAATAAAAATAAGCTAGGAATATACAAAACATATACAAAAAATATACATAAGATATACAGGCGGACGTATGTAGAAACTTTAGCATAGGCATGTTATATAAGAAGATCAATATATTTAAAGTGACTTAGTGATATTGTCCATAGCAGTGATATCAGAATAAATAATATAATAGTATAATATAATATAATATAGCAGCAATATCAGAATAAATAATATAATAGTATAATATAATATAATATAGCAGCGATATCAGATTAAATAATATAATAGTATAATATAATATAATATAGCAGCGATATCAGATTAAATAATATAATACTATAATATAATATAATATGGCAGCAATATCAGAATAAAGAATATAATAGTATAATATAATATTATAGAGCAGCGATATCAGAATAAATAATATAATATAGTATAATATAATATAATATAGCAGTGATATCAGAATAAATAATATAATAGTATAATATAATATAATATAGCAGCGATATCAGAATAAATAATAAAATAGTATAATGTAATATAATATAATATAATATAATATAGCAGTGATATCAGAATAAATAATATAATAGTATAATATAGTATAATATAGCAGTGATATCATAATAAATAATATAATAGTATGATATAATATAATAGAGCAGCGATATCAGAATAAATAATATAATAGTATAATATAATATAATAGAGCAGCGATATCAGAATAAATAATATAATCGTATAATATAATATAATATAATATAATATAATATAATATAGCAGCTATATCAGAATAAATAATATAATAGTATAATATAATATAATATAATATAATATAGCAGTGATATCAGAATAAATAATATAATAGTATAATATAATATAATATAATATAGCAGTGATATCAGAATAAATAACATAATAGTATAATATAATATAATATAGCAGTAATATCAGAATAAATAATAATATAATATAATATAATATAATATAATATAATATAATGTAATATAATATAATATAATATAATATAGCAGTGATGTCATAATATGATATAATATAATATAATATAATATAATATAATATAATATAATATAATATAATATAATATAATATAATTCAATCTGTGCAGAGTTAAATCGACAAGCTGAGTGTAAAACCCCAATACTGGTCAAATCTGGTCAAACCTGATCAAATCTGAGAATGGGGTTTGTTCATTCAGTGCAGTACTGGTGCCTACAGTTGGTGAGGGTTGTGTAGGTGGTGGTGACCTGCTGCTGTCCCAGCCGTTCACAGTTAGCGCTGGTGGCTATTTCTCCATGGCTGCTATGTTTCCCGCATCTTCTCCTTTGCTGAGACATCACATGTGAGCTGGAACTGAACCGGTTCTGTAGCCTAACTCTGCTAGTGTTAGCTTAGCCGATGCGCTTCAGCTCCAAACCCTACAGAACAGTGTAAATACTATAGTGTGCTGTTACTGTAGTTCAGGGTGGGCACGATACATTTGAGGGTGGGCCACTTTTCACTTGTTCATAATCCAGAAGCACCAAAAATCCACAATAAACCTCTATCTCTTGTTTTTACACGACAGGGCTTCAGTATGCTGGTCTTCTTTGACCTGAATCTCTTGTTTATTGGGTTTAATGGTGGATGATGGTCCTGTCACGACTGATGATCACTCTGTTTACTTTGTGCCAACTTCAACATCCAGATGTACCAGCTTTGAGATAGGATGGGACTGTTTCAGTCCACACCCACGTTTCATGAAGACTTTTAATAGAGACTGCCTCAGTCAGAGACTGCCTCAGTCAGAGACTGCCTCAGTCAGAGACTGCCTCAGTCAGTGCAGCTTTTACCATCCAGACTTCAAACAGAGACTCTCTCAGCTTTTCTTTAGTATTTATCTTTGACCAGAGGAGGTGTGAGTTCCTCCCAAGGTTTCTTCCTCCAGTCTGAGGGAGGTGTTCTCTGGCTCGCTCACTGGGGGATACTTGCTGTAACTGTAGGTTTTAAAACGTCTGTAAAGCTGCTTTGTGACTACACTGTTGTAAAAAGCGCTACACAAATAAACTTGAATTGAACTGAATTGAAAAATCCAATCTTCTGGTGGATCAGCTGCTGTTATGTTTATGGACTTCCAGCGCTTAAATCCACATAACAGTCCTCCACACGCTTATCCTCCAAACGCTGCTAATATTAAAGCTAATGCAGGGTTATGGTAACTCAGTGTTCATAACAGAGTGAGATTTGGAGCTGACCCCACAGCTGGGGGTTTGACGGTGTGCAGTACTTTGCAAACACCTTGTGATTTTTGATTGGTCGATATTAAAAATGGAATTTGAGTAAATCCAGTTCCATTTCTTAAAATATCCTATTTATAGACGAAAATGTATAAATTCACTGTACAGGAGACACAAGACATATTCCTACACTCACCACGTTTACATTCACTTCAGTAATCAGATACTGAGGAAATTCAAGAGTCAGACAGTAATCGGATTTCTGCTTTCTTACCAGCCAATAAACCCAAAAACTAAGACAGACGTCAATACCAACGCCAACATCAGCATTAGACTAAAGCTGTGTTTGTTTATTTCACTACTGAGATGTTTATATTTGTATTATAATCAGCGTATCAGCTGCAGCCGCCTCCTTTTATCTCTCTCATCACGAGGAAAGTTCTAGAATGAGATCTGAGGAGTTTTCTGGACTCCCAGCTGACGGAGAGGCTGGACCCGGATGTGAAGGTCGATATGTCACATCTTAACAAGCGAAGTGTTGAAGCAGCTGAGGAGAAGAAACAGTTCTTCTGGGTAACTATAGTGTTTTGCTTGTTTTTGTTTGTGATATTGATTCCACTTCTGAAAGCAGAGACTGGAGGAATTTGGAGGCAGGGTTTTGAAAGTGTGTACCAAATGTTTCACATCTAAACTGCCTCACCTCATTACCAGACCCTGCCTCGCCTCGAGAGACTGGTTATCTCTTTGCTGTGCCATCTTTTCCCCACCAGCAGTTTATTTCTTACAAAGGCCAGAAGTTCCTCAGTGCATGATTACTGACTGTCTGTAGCACTGTTAGTCACAGCACTCCATCAAATCCTCACAGCAATGTTCAACATCAGTACCTGACCTCACTAACACTCATTCAAATCCTCACAGCAATGTTCAACATCAGGACCTGACCTCACTAGCACTCCATCAAATCCTCACAACAATGTGCAACATCAGTACCTGACCTCACTAACACTCAATCAAATCCTCACAGCAATGTTCAACATCAGTACCTGACCTCACTAACATTCAATCACATCCTCACAGCAATGTTCAACACCAATACCTGACCTCACTAACACTCAATCAAATCCTCACAGCAATGTTCAACATCAGTACCTGACCTCACTAACTCTCAATCAAATCCTCACAGCAATGTTCAACATCAGTACCTGACCTCACTAACACTCAATCACATCCTCACAGCAATGTTCAACATCAGTACCTGACCTCACTAACACTCAATCAACTCCTCACAGCAATGTTCAACACCAGTACCTGACCTCACTAACACTCAATCACATCCTCACAGCAATGTTCAACACCAGTACCTGACCTCACTAACACTCAATCAAATCCTCACAGCAATGTTGCAATGGTTCCAATAGGTTTTCTTTGGGGACTATTTGAACCTCACAGCGTCCTGCATGTATCCCTCCACCATGAATGGAGTTTAAGACTGAGATCTTCTCTAAACTATCATAAACAGCGTCTCAGAATCAGACAGTGTATTTATAACATCTACTGTTAGAACTTTCTGTGAGGAGCTTCTAGAGGTGGACGTCTGGTTCCATTCACCACCACTGTGAACAGTTCTGACTGTAGAACTGAGCGATGCTGTATGAATGACTGTGTTCGTCAGGAACTGTTTAATTATGCAGGAATTTCAAACGAACACGAAGCTTGTAAATTCCTCCAGCAGCACAACTGGAGTTTGATGGCATCCATTTATTCCACAAATCCAGAGTGCGCTCTGCGTAACCGGGGGAAACAAGTGTGAAAGTGTTCATTATCTGTGATTATTCATCTACATTTTTTTCTTTTTTTGGAGGACGGTGGGGGCGGGGGGGGGGGGGGGGGAGGGGGGGGGGGGATTGCATTGTGTTTGCTCAACAATGAGATGCTGATTAGTGGTGAAGACAAAGGACGGCCTGATTGGCAGGCCTGCGTTTATACAAAGCCTGTGGTTAATCGCTTCACCCAGCACGAGGGCACACAGCTTCTATTTGTTCTCCGTCACTAATTAAACACAATCACTTTCAGAGACACTGTGTAAAAGTTACACCACAACTCTACACTGCACTGGTCCAGTCAGAGCAGAGGAACACACGGACTGGGACTTTAGGAAAGAGGTAGTGGTTAGTATGGTGGTGTAGTGGTCAGTACGGTGGTGTAGTGGTCAGTATGGTGGTGTAGTGGTTAGTACGGTGGTGTAGTGGTTAGTATGGTGATGTAGTGGTTAGTATGGTGGTGTAGTGGTCAGTACGGTGGTGTAGTGGTCAGTATGGTGGTGTAGTGGTCAGTATGGTGGTGTAGTGGTTAGTATGGTGGTGTAGTGGTTAGTATAGTGGTGTAGTAGTTAGTACGGTGGTGTAGTGGTTAGTACGGTGGTGTAGTGGTTAGTACGGTGGTGTAGTGGTTAGTATGGTGGTGTAGTGGTTAGTATGGTGGTGTAGTTGTTAGTATGGTGGTGTAGTGGTCAGTACGGTGGTGTAGTGGTTAGTACGGTGGTGTAGTGGTTAGTATGGTGGTGTAGTGGTCAGTATGGTGGTGTAGTGGTTAGTATGGTGGTGTAGTGGTTAGTATGGTGGTGTAGTGGTTAGTACGGTGGTGTAGTGGTTAGTATGGTGGTGTAGTGGTTAGTACGGTGGTGTAGTGGTTAGTATGGTGGTGTAGTGGTTAGTACGGTGGTGTAGTGGTTAGTATGGTGGTGTAGGGGTAAGTATGGTGGTGTAGTGGTTAGTATGGTGGTGTAGTGGTTAGTATGGTGGTGTAGGGGTAAGTATGGTGGTGTAGTGGTTAGTATGGTGGTGTAGTGGTTAGTACGGTGATGTAGTGGTTAGTACGGTGGTGTAGTGGTTAGTACGGTGGTGTAGTGGTTAGTATGGTGGTGTAATGGTTAGTACGGTGGTGTAGTGGTTAGTATGGTGGTGTAGTGGTTAGTATGGTGGTGTAGTGGTTAGTACGGTGGTGTAGTGGTTAGTATGGTGGTGTAGTGGTTAGTATGGTGGTGTAGTGGTCAGTACGGTGGTGTTGTGGTCAGTATGGTGGTGTAGTGGTTAGTATGGTGGTGTAGTGGTTAGTATGGTGGTGTAGTGGTCAGTAAGGTGGTGTAGTGGTCAGCACGGTGGTGTAGTGGTTAGTACGGTGGTGTAGTGGTTAGTATGGTGGTGTAGTGGTTAGTACGGTGGTGTAGTGGTTAGTATGGTGGTGTAGTGGTTAGTATGGTGGTGTAGTGGTTAGTACGGTGGTGTAGTGGTTAGTATGGTGGTGTAGTGGTTAGTACGGTGGTGTAGTGGTCAGTAAGGTGGTGTAGTGGTTAGTATGGTGGTGTAGTGGTTAGTATGATGGTGTAGTGGTTAGTACGGTGGTGTAGTGGTTAGTATGGTGGTGTAGTGTTTAGTATGGTTGTGTAGTGGTTAGTATGGTGGTGTAGTGGTTAGTACGGTGGTGTAGTGGTTAGTACGGTGGTGTAGTGGTTAGTACGATGGTGTAGTGGTTAGTACGGTGGTGTAGTGGTTAGTACGGTGGTGTAGTGTTTAGTATGGTGGTGTAGTGGTTAGTATGGTGGTGTAGTGGTTAGTATGGTGGTGTAGTGGTTAGTACGGTGGTGTAGTGGTTAGTATGGTGGTGTAGTAGTTAGTATGGTGGTGTAGTGGTTAGTACGGTGGTGTAGTGGTTAGTACGGTGGTGTAGTGGTCAGTATGGTGGTGTAGTGGTCAGTATGGTGGTGTAGTGGTTAGTATGGTGGTGTAGTGGTCAGTATGGTGGTGTAGTGGTTAGTATGGTGGTGTAGTGGTTAGTATGGTGGTGTAGTGGTTAGTATGGTGGTGTAGTGGTTAGTAAGGTGGTGTAGTGGTTAGTACGGTGGTGTAGTGGTTAGTACGGTGGTGTAGTGGTTAGTATGGTGGTGTAGTAGTTAGTATGGTGGTGTAGTGGTTAGTACGGTGGTGTAGTGGTTAGTACGGTGGTGTAGTGGTCAGTATGGTGGTGTAGTGGTCAGTATGGTGGTGTAGTGGTTAGTATGGTGGTGTAGTGGTCAGTATGGTGGTGTAGTGGTTAATACGGTGGTGTAGTGGTTAGTATGGTGGTGTAGTGGTTAGTACGGTGGTGTAGTGGTTAGTACGGTGGTGTAGTGGTCAGTATGGTGGTGTAGTGGTCAGTATGGTGGTGTAGTGGTTAGTATGATGGTGTAGTGGTTAGTATGGTGGTGTAGTGGTTAGTACGGTGGTGTAGTGGTTAGTATGGTGGTGTAGTGGTTACTACGGTGGTGTATTGGTTAGTATGGTGGTGTAGTGGTTAGTACGGTGGTGTATTGGTTAGTATGGTGGTGTAGTGGTTAGTACGGTGGTGTAGTGGTTAGTACGGTGGTGTAGTGGTCAGTATGGTGGTGTAGTGGTCAGTATGGTGGTGTAGTGGTTAGTATGATGGTGTAGTGGTTAGTATGGTGGTGTAGTGGTTAGTACGGTGGTGTAGTGGTTAGTATGGTGGTGTAGTGGTTAGTACGGTGGTGTATTGGTTAGTATGGTGGTGTAGTGGTTAGTACGGTGGTGTATTGGTTAGTATGGTGGTGTAGTGGTTAGTATGGTGGTGTAGTGGTCAGTACGGTGGTGTAGTGGTTAGTATGGTGGTGTAGTGGTTAGTACGGTGGTGTAGTGGTTAGTATGGTGGTGTATTGGTTAGTATGGTGGTGTAGTGGTTAGTATGGTGGTGTAGTGGTCAGCACGGTGGAGATGGGATTGGCTAGTGGGGTAATGTGGAATACATATCATCGCTGTGCACAGAAAAACACAAAGTTTGATATGATTAATTGATAGTTTGGTGATTGAATTGTTTGAATAGTTAGATGCTTAATGTTATTGATTAACTAGTTCAAAGAAATACAGAAAGGAAAACAAGTAAAAAAGAAGATTAAGGAATTAGAGATTTCTGGGAATTGTTTGGTGGCTGAGGCTTCACAGGGTCGGAATGTTTTCTCATAAAGGAGGAATTTAGCAATAATGCGAGACGACATGTATTTATTAAACTATTTCATCTAAAAATTACGGAGCTCTTCTTGTCATTGAACTAAATACATGATAACGTTTGAATAGAGCAGCAGAATGAATCTGATCATCAGGGTCAGTGCCGCCGCAGCGCCGCCCTTTTATCTGAGGATGTTTGTGTCCCACAGTCAGACGCAGCTAAATACCAAATACATCAGAAACCCAGTCGCCGAAGCAGATCCCTGAAAAACGGTCACAGTCTGAATCAGGTTAGGTCCTGTTCTGAAACCGAGCATCTCCTGCACCCCAGAAACACGCGTGCTTTATTGCTCTTCAAGCTCTAATTCGAGGATCATCGCCGCCGGTTTCACGTTCGTTGGAGCTTCTGGCTGTTTATTCCTTTAGTTTTCCCGAAATGTGTTTAGAGGTAGAGCAGCAGTAACAGTCGAGGTGAGAAATGGCCGGAGGAGCCAGTCAGAGGTTCTCCACCCTGAGCCGGCGACATGCCTACATGTCTTACTATCGACTTCCTGTCACATGGCGTGGAATGGGCCATCTTAGCGGGCATGAGGCATCCTCTCCCGGAGCAGCCGGCGTGGCAGTAATGGAGGTTAGCGGAATAGAGTGGCACAGGTGAGTAATGGAGCTCTGTCAGCACAGCTAGCCAGATTAGATTAACTCCTCTCAACGATGAGCAATGATCAATCACTATTGATCACCTTTTCCTCTTTTCAGGCTCTAATGCCCACCGAGTCAATTCATCATCTTCAGCCTCTATCAAGCCACCACCTTTTCACAGTGCATCTTTCCATCTACCCATCCATCCTTCTGTCTATCCATCCATCCGGAAGAAGCCCACGAAAATCAGCAATCTGTACAGGTATTAGGGGACTTAGGGGGTCTATTCTCAGGGCAAATGTTGCCCCCCACTTTCAATGCCATATCCTAATCTTGATGTTATTCCAGCAACAGCATCAAGTACTATTGTTTTCCCTGCTGGAGCCAAGAGATTTGGATCTGACAGACTGCGTTTGAAAACTGTGCCGGCCTCCTCCGTATCAGTTTGGAGAACTAGTGAAAATAGCAGAGTTAGCTCTCCCGCGGAGCAGAGCAGGTGTTTAACATACAGCCACAAACTGTTTCTGTGCTCAGATTCTGCATGCGTGGAAGTGGATGTGGTCCAATGGAACTACATTCTGCCGGCTGTGAATATAAAAGCATTTTTCTTGCAGCAAGAAGCTCAACCAACCGGATCAGGCTGGAAACGTAGCTTATCTTTTTGTGGCTCAAACACTGTTTATTCATTTGGTCAAACTAGAAGACAATGAAAGAACTGCAGGGATTATTGTGGAGATTAATAAAGCAGTGTTTACGTCTGGGTGGTATTGAACTACAGGAACACATTGGATTATTATTATTTATTTATTTATTTATTTTTATTTAGCCTTTATTTATATTGTTGATTAATGCGTGAAGAAGCGGAATAACGACCTTTCGCTGAATTTGTCTTACACTGTAAATCACTGTTTTAAGAGTGATCGCCTTAAAATATTGAAGTAATGCAAACTAGAGAAAATCAAATGGTTTGAGTAAAATCCCGTAATCAAAATGTTTAATGTTTCCTGTAATCAAAATTAAGTTAAATTAAAATAGTCTCTATTAAAAGCTGATGATTTATTTAAAATTACATCACTGGGATTATCTAGGATGATCCTGACTCTTGAAGGGTTCAGTAGTGATGATGGCTGGTTTTGATTGGTCTAGTTAGAAAACTGTTTATCTTACAATAATTCTTAAATACAGTTTAAACATTGAAATGATAAAAACACAGTAAATTACATTTTCTAACTTTAGATCAGCATCAACTGCAGAACAACAGTTTTACACCACTTGAACACGGAAAACAACTTACCAAGTTCCAGAATGAGAAAAAGAGAGGGAAGATGGCGGCTTGGTTAATTGTAGTCCTCTGTAGTTCTTCAAGAAAAGAAAACAATGGAGAAAATGTCCACTGTAGAGAAATCCCAGCACTACAGAGTTTCTGTCCGAGGAAAAGAAGTTAAACTCAGAAAACACCAAACCTCACAGTGTAAATAGAAAAAGACTTCAAACCTTTACAAGCTCCACTAAACAACTCTAACTAGTCTAGACTGAACTGACCAATGAGAATCTGGCAAGGTGCTACAGGGGCGTGGTCCAAGCTAAAACCTGATGTTTTAAGTTTGTTTAACTTTAAAATATTAGTGTATCAGTTATTATTTCAAAATAGTAGAACATACTAAACATTTGAAGTAATGAAATAAAACTTTAGTTTTTAAGCATCAGTACACAAACTCTTTATACAGAGACTAATTACGGGTTAACAGAGTAGAGCTTATCCTCAAGAGCAGCAAAACATCTTATTACGTCTTTTTAGGAACATTTTAGAATTTTAGGACATTAAGGTGGAGCCAGGACCCCCTTTAGTTTACACACTCCAATTAAGCCTTTCACTTTGCCTTTCAAATGAGACCAAGATCCAAACTGAAGTAGGAGTGTCTAATAGAGTGGACAGTGAGTGGACACAGTGTTTAAACACTCCAGCAGCAGCACTGCTGTGTCTGATCTACTCCCACCAGCACAACACACACTAACTAACACACCACCACCACATCAGTGTCACTGCAGTGCTGAGAATGACCCACCTCCCTAATAGTATCTGCTCTGTGGGGGTCCTGTGGGGGTCCTGATCATTAAAGAACAGAGTAATAAAGTATACAGAGAATCAGATGAACTACAGTCTGTAAGTGAAGCTCCTGTATGGTCAGTGGAGCTGATACAGTGGACAGTGAGTGGAGATTCTGTATGGTCAGTGGAGCTGATACAGTGGACAGTGAGTGGAGGTCCTGTATGGTCAGTGGAGCTGATACAGTGGACAGTGAGTGGAGGTCCTGTATGGTCAGTGGAGCTGATACAGTGGACAGTGAGTGGAGGTCCTGTATGGTCAGTGGAGCTGATACAGTGGACAGTGAGTGGAGTTCCTGTATGGTCAGTGGAGCTGATACAGTGGACAGTGAGTGGAGGTCCTGTATGGTCAGTGGAGCTGATACAGTGGACAGTGAGTGGAGATATAAGGAGGTGGGTTTAATGTTATGGCTGATCTGTGATTGATCAGTGAGATGGTTCTAGTTTAATGTGTTCTGTAAGATGTTCCAGACTGAAATGATGAGGAGCTATAAGAGGTGTTAGTTTGAGGGACTTTCAGTGGAACACACAGGGAGGACTTACTGCTCTACTTAGGAAATAGTCTGGCGTCCGGCCGAGTAGAGACTTATAAATGAAAGTCAACCAGCGCATACTGAGCGGGTAGGGAGGTCCAATTAACCTGAGAGTGAACGGAGCACTGATGCGTTCTAAACGGGGCATTTATAACAAAACAGAAAGCAGAATATTAAAGAACATCCAGCGTCTGAAGAGCACCTCTGCACGCCAGACTGTAAACTGCATCACATTAATCAAGCAGAGGAGGAATCATCATCTGAGCCGGAGTGATTCTGGCAGCTCGAGTGAAAGAGGAAAAGAAAACAAGCGTTTAACCTTTGATTACAGCCTGTCAATACGATTAGAGACGGACCACGAACAGTCCAACCACATGCCTGGATATTTAGATGGTGTAACCAGCGTCAGGATGCCTCCCTCGTTTGAAATGATCAATGACAATTTAATTGGCGATAGCATGTTGAACCCAGAGGACGTCTATCCTGGAGCATTGACAGCACAGATTCAGGGGAGGAGCCAGCGGCATATAGGACTGAATCATCAGCATGTAAAGGAATGAAAGCATCACCAGAATCAGATGGAAGATTACTATATATACAGTTTTAGTCACCTGAGCTGATAAAAGTCTATATCTGATCAATAAGTGTATGTTCACCATTAAGGACAGCAGATCTGATTAGAACAGAAATAAATAATCATATATACAATACAAAGTAACATGAATATCTTATTTTGAAAGTAGTAGATCAGATCTTGAGCTCCATTTTGAAGAACAAAGTTTATATTCTGTGATGTAGCAGGTTCTAGATTATCTCTGACCAGAGTAGTGATCAACTCTGTCCATTACAGTGATCAACTCTGTCCATTACAGTGATCAACTCTGTCCATTACAGTGATCAACTCTGTCCATTACAGTGATTAACTCTGACTATTACAGCGATCAACTCTGTCCATTACAGTGATCAACTCTGACCATTACAGTCATCAACTCTGTCCATTACAGTGATCAACTCTGTCCATTACAGTGATTAACTCTGACTATTACAGTGATCAACTCTGTCCATTACAGTGATCAACTCTGACCATTACAGTCATCAACTCTGACCATTACAGTGATCAACTCTGTCCATTACAGTGATTAACTCTGACTATTACAGCGATTAACTCTGTCCATTACAGTGATCAACTCTGACCGATCAACTCTGACTATTACAGTGATCAACTCTGTCCATTACAGTGATCAACTCTGACCATTACAGTGATCAACTCTGTCCATTACAGTGATCAACTCTGACCATTACAGTCATCAACTCTGACCATTACAGCGATCAACTCTGACCATTACAGTGATCAACTCTGACCATTACAGCGATCAACTCTGACTATTACAGCGATCAACTCTGACCATTACAGCGATCAACTCTGACCATTACAGCGATCAACTCTGACCATTACAGTGATCAACTCTGACCATTACAGCGATCAACTCTGACTATTACAGCGATCAACTCTGACCATTACAGCGATCAACTCTGTCCATTACAGTGATCAACTCTGACTATTACAGTGATCAACTCTGTCCATTACAGCGATCAACTCTGACCATTACAGTCATCAACTCTGACCATTACAGCGATCAACTCTGACCATTACAGTGATCAACTCTGACCATTACAGCGATCAACTCTGACTATTACAGCGATCAACTCTGACCATTACAGCGATCAACTCTGACCATTACAGCGATCAACTCTGACCATTACAGTGATCAACTCTGACCATTACAGCGATCAACTCTGACTATTACAGCGATCAACTCTGACCATTACAGCGATCAACTCTGTCCATTACAGCGATCAACTCTGACCATTACAGCGATCAACTCTGACTATTACAGCGATCAACTCTGACCATTACAGCGATCAACTCTGACCATTACAGCGATCAACTCTGACTATTACAATGATCAACTCTGACCATTACAGTGATCAACTCTGACCATTACAGTGATCAACTCTGACCATTACAGAGATCAACTCTGACCACTACAGTGATCAACTCTGACCATTACAGCGATCAACTCTGACCATTACAATGATCAGCTCTGACCATTACAGCGATCAACTCTGACTATTACAGTGATCAACTCTGACCACTACAGTGATCAACTCTGACCATTACAGTGATCAACTCTGACCACTGCAGTGATCAACTCTGACCATTACAGTGATCAACTCTGACTATTACAGTGACCAACTCTGACCACTGCAGTGATCAACTCTAACCATTACAGTGATCAACTCTGACCATCACAGTGATCAACTCTGTAACAAACACATGGATCAGGTTCTCGGCGTGGCTCTGTGACAGTAGAGCTGAACTGTAGTGTATCAGATGACAAGAAGCTACTTTACTGACTGTGTTTATATGAAACAGAGCTCAGAGTCTGAGATCTCACTCAGGTTCTACTTCAGGTCTGGTAGGTAAAGAACTGTCTGTTATAAAGCAGCTCTCTCTGAGTTTTAGTACCGAGAACCAGTGAAGCAGGATTCACAGGGCTTCTATTTTTAAAAAGAATGCCTCAAGCTCATCTGACCCCACCAGGATCTAGTATTTCACTCAGAACTCCCCCCTCAATGGTGGTCCGGAGAGAGCAACTATGACTGACAGCATGGAGCAGAGGAGCTGTAAGATTTTCAGTTGAATTGGTCAGAACAATGAAGTCACAGCACAGTCGGTGAAGTCTTTGAGATATATATAAAGAATTTGTGAAACAAAAACAGACCTGATTGGGAAATGTTTGTTGAATAAATGTTTAAACTGATTAAAAGTAAAACAATAAATTAATAAATATTTTAAAGGTAAGGTGAATGAAAAATGTTGATGGCTTGCTCAGCACTCTCACTTCCTCTAAACACAGATCATGGCCCGTAACTGCTTTACAGCTACTCCTGACCCACTGACCACTCTGCTTAACCCTTTCTAAGCTGGACACTTGTACTCTGACTTTTTGTTTAGTGTATATTAAAAGCTGTCAAGTATGTAAACTCGATAGACTAGAAAGAAGTCAAAGATTGAATGTGCTTTTTTGACTGAATAGCTTTTGGGCACAGCATGACCCACCATATGCTTCCAAAGTAAGAGAGGGAGAAAGAGAGAGAGAGAGAGAGAGAGAGAGAGAGAGAGAGAGAGAGAGATCAACATTAAACAGCTTTACATATTTTGTTCAATATACATGTTATAGGAAATTAATGGGTGCATATAACCAAGAATGGACTAGATAAGTAGTTTGGTAGAGACGAGGGGTTGGTGTAGAGAGGGGTTGGTGTAGAGAGAGGTTGGTTAGGGTTAGGGTTAGTGTATATTAGTTGGTATAGTGTATATTAGTAGAGTGTATGGTATAGTGTATATTAGTTGGTAGAGTGTATATTAGTTGGTATAGTGTATATTAGTTGGTAGAGTGTATATTAGTTGGTAGAGTGTATATTAGTTGGTAGAGTGTATATTAGTTGTTAGAGTGTATATTAGTTGGTATAGTGTATATTAGTTGGTATAGTGTATATTAGTTGGTGTAGTGTATATTACTTGGTATAGTGTATATTAGTTGGTAGAGTGTATATTAGTTGTTAGAGTGTATATTAGTTGTTAGAGTGTATATTACTTGGTATAGTGTATATTAGTTGGTAGAGTGTATATTAGTTGGTAAAGTGTATATTAGTTGGTAGAGTGTATGGTATAGTGTATATTAGTTGGTATAGTGTATATTAGCTGGTATAGTGTATATTAGTTGGTAGAGTGTATATTAGTTGGTATAGTGTATATTAGTTGGTATAGTGTATATTAGTTGTTAGAGTGTATATTAGTTGGTATAGTGTATATTAGTTGGTAAAGTGTATATTAGTTGGTAGAGTGTATGGTATAGTGTATATTAGTTGGTAGAGTGTATGGTATAGTGTATATTAGTTGGTAGAGTGTATATTAGTTGGTATAGTGTATATTAGTTGGTAGAATGTATATTAGTTGGTATAGTGTATATTAGTTGGTATAGTGTATATTAGTAGAGTGTATGGTATAGTGTATATTAGTTGGTAGAGTGTATATTAGTTGGTATAGTGTATATTAATTGGTAGAGTGTATATTAGTTGGTAGAGTGTATATTAGTTGGTAGAGTGTATATTAGTTGGTAGAGTGTATATTAATTGGTAGAGTGTATATTAGTTGGTAGAGTGTATATTAGTTGGTAGAGTGTATATTAGTTGGTATAGTGTATATTAGTTGGTAGAGTGTATATTAGTTGGTATAGTGTATATTAGTTGGTAGAGTGTATATTAGTTGGTATAGTGTATATTGGTTGGTATAGTGTATATTAGTTGGTAGAGTGTATATTAGTTGGTATAGTGTATATTAGTAGAGTGTATGGTATAGTGTATATTAGTTGGTAGAGTGTATATTAGTTGGTATAGTGTATATTAGTTGGTATAGTGTATATTAGTTGGTGTAGTGTATATTAGTTGGTATAGTGTATATTGGTTGGTATAGTGTATATTAGTTGGTATAGTGTATATTAGTTGGTATAGTGTATATTAGTTGGTAGAGTGTATATTTGTTGGTATAGTGTATATTAGTTGGTAGAGTGTATATTAGTTGGTAGAGTGTATATTAGTTAGTAGAGTGTATGGTAGAGTGTATATTAGTTGATATAGTGTATATTAGTTCGTAGAGTGTATATTAGTTGGTAGAGTGTATATTAGTTGGTATAGTGTATATTAGTTGGTAGAGTGTATATTAGTTGGTAGAGTGTATATTAGTTAGTAGAGTGTATGGTAGAGTGTATATTAGTTGGTAGAGTGTATGGTATAGTGTATATTAGTTGGTAGAGTGTATATTAGTTGGTATAGTGTATATTAGTTCGTAGAGTGTATATTAGTTGGTATAGTGTATATTAGTTGGTAGAGTGTATATTAGTTGGTAGAGTGTATATTAGTTAGTAGAGTGTATGGTAGAGTGTATATTAGTTGGTATAGTGTATATTAGTTGGTAGAGTGTATATTAGTTGGTATAGTGTATATTAGTTGGTAGAGTGTATATTAGTTGGTAGAGTGTATATTAGTTGGTAGAGTGTATATTAGTTGGTATAGTGTATATTAGTAGAGTGTATTGTATAGTGTATATTAGTTGGTATAGTGTATATTAGTTGGTATAGTGTATATTAGTTGGTGTAGTGTATATTAGTTGGTATAGTGTATATTGGTTGGTATAGTGTATATTAGTTGGTATAGTGTATATTAGTTAGTAGAGTGTATGGTAGAGTGTATATTAGTTGGTATAGTGTATATTAGTTGGTATAGTGTATATTAGTTGGTAGAGTGTATATTTGTTGGTATAGTGTATATTAGTTAGTAGAGTGTATATTAGTTGTTAGAGTGTATATTAGTTAGTAGAGTGTATATTAGTTGGTAGAGTGTATGGTAGAGTGTATATTAGTTGGTAGAGTGTATATTAGTTGGTATAGTGTATATTAGTTGGTATAGTGTATATTAGTTGTTAGAGTGTATATTAGTTGGTAGAGTGTATATTAGTTGGTATAGTGTATATTAGTTGGTATAGTGTATATTAGTTGGTATAGTGTATATTGGTTGGTATAGTGTATATTAGTTGGTATAGTGTATATTAGTTGGTGTAGTGTATATTAGTTGGTATAGTGTATATTAGTTGGTGTAGTATATATTAGTTGGTATAGTGTATATTAGTTGGTGTAGTGTATATTAGTTGGTATAGTGTATATTGGTTGGTATAGTGTATATTAGTTGGTATAGTGTATATTAGTTGGTGTAGTGTATATTAGTTGGTGTAGTATATATTAGTTGGTATAGTGTATATTAGTTGGTGTAGTGTATATTAGTTGGTATAGTGTATATTGGTTGGTATAGTGTATATTGGTTGGTATAGTGTATATTAGTTGGTAGAGTGTATATTAGTTGGTAGAGTGTATATTAGTTGGTATAGTGTATATTAGTTGGTATAGTGTATATTAGTTGGTAGAGTGTATGGTATAGTGTATATTAGTTGGTAGAGTGTATGGTATAGTGTATATTAGTTGGTAGAGTGTATATTAGTTGGTAGAGTGTATATTAGTTGGTAGAGTGTATATTAGTTGGTAGAGTGTATATTAGTTGGTATAGTGTATATTAGTTGGTAGAGTGTATATTAGTTGGTAGAGTGTATATTAGTTGGTATAGTGTATATTAGTTGGTAGAGTGTATATTAGTTGGTATAGTGTATATTAGTTGGTAGAGTGTATATTAGTTGGTAGAGTGTATATTAGTTGGTATAGTGTATATTAGTTGGTATAGTGTATATTGGTCATTATAGTGTATATTAGTTGGTGTAGTATATATTGGTCATTATAGTGTATATTAGTTGGTATAGTGTATATTAGTTGGTATAGTGTATATTAGTTGGTATAGTGTATATTAGTTGTTAGAGTGTATATTAGTTGGTATAGTGTATATTGGTCATTATAGTGTATATTAGTTGGTGTAGTATATATTGGTCATTATAGTGTATATTAGTTGGTATAGTGTATATTGGTTATTATAGTGTATATTAGTTGGTGTAGTGTATATTGGTTATTATAGTGTATATTAGTTGGTGTAGTGTATATTGGTTATCATAGTGTATATTAGTTGGTGTAGTGTATATTGGTTATCATAGTGTATATTAGTTGGTGTAGTGTATATTGGTTATTATAGTGTATAGTGGTTGGTAAACGTTATAGTGGTTACTATAATGTATAGTTGTTGGTATAATGTATGTTGGTTGGTATAGTCTGTATTGGTTTGTGTAGAGTATACTTCAGCTAAGTGCTTGTTGAAAGTATCAGCCATATGGTTTATATCAGTAATCGAAATATCACCAGTACTGAGTGATACTGGTGAAGGTGGGGCTTTGGTTTTTAAAAGGTTTTGCTGAACCACGAACTTGGGGTTTTGTTTTGGCTTTGACAAAAAAACAAGTTCTTTGAAAAGGGGGACCTGATGAATGTGCTGTACACCAAATCATCGTTTTGAGAGAAACAAGGACCACTTTGATATTTTGGCTGCTGGTTGCTAATGGGAATATAAGTACCATCAATAAAAGGTCTCTAAATAAGCTCCATGCTTCATGCACAGTGGGAACCTAACTTACTCTGTGCCATTTGACTTCAACCAATTCACATGAAATTGCTTATTTCTTGCAGGTCTTGTAGAGTGGTGTACAAGCAATGAAATAATAGAAATAATAATCGCTTAGGTCAGTGGTTCCTGTAGGACCCCCTCCTCGGCTCGTTTTTGTGTTTTCTTGCATAAAACGTATCCACTTTAACTCAGGAAGTGCTCGTCACACGTTATTATCGATGGTGGCGGTGTGTAGGTGGCAGCGTTCTGGTCTTGGGAATGTTCTGGTGACCCACTCATCCATGTGGAAGACACTCTCAACCGATCTGGGTCTGAATTCATCCTTGCAGATCACGTACACCATACATGCTGATGGTCTTCTCTCGGGCGGATGGGATCTTCCAGCAAGACAATGAGACACGTCCCACGACTAGAAATGACCCACACTGGTTGGAGGAGCTGACCAAGACTTCTCAAGTACTACCCTGGACCCCTAATTCCCCAGACCTGGATGGTGGTGTTGGCTCTAGGCTCTATGGATCCTCCTCCACGCTCCCAGCAGCAGCTGTGGGATGCACTGCAGTCAGCATGATACCTCCAGATACCTGTGACCACCTACCAGGACCTTACTGAGTCTCTCAGTCCGTCTAGCTGCTGCACATGACAGTTACTCTGGATATTAACTGGTGGTCATAATAATGTGAACTGTGAAAAATGGAATTGGAGAGTTTATTAGGACCACACTGAGCTGGGGTATCGGGATCTCATCTGGTGATCTGGTTATCCACACTGAGAGAGGGAAATAGTTTGATAAGTCAACACGAAGAATCAATAATTCCGCCTGTTCTTGACTAAGACGGCGAGGTCTTTGGTCTCCCCTAAGATAACCTATCTCGCCTAAACAAACTGTAACCTGACAGATTTACTTCAGGGCAAGGAACGTTCATACATAGCCATGATTCAGGATTAAAGCTTTCAGCCTACACTTTAAGCTGATCTATTTTAGGTAATAGACTTCCTGCACTGATGTGCAAGAAGCCCGATTTTTTATGTGCACAGAAACGCTCAGAATATAAATCATGCACAGCCACGTTAGTACTTCTCGCAGCAAATTTGGAAAGAGGACTGGAGGGCACATGAACATTACCACAAATCATAAGCAGCAAAACAATCAGAGCACCGCGGCAAACAGAAACAGTATGCTGTAGCGCACATGAGCAGCCACTGACGACAGACCCATGTGCTGGAGAACCCTCACACTGTAGTACAACAACGTGAAATGAGACTGATCTGTGTTTACCGCACGTCCGAGCATCCCTGTAAACGCTAATGAATCTGTCTCAGCCGTGTAAACAAGCAACGTCTGTTGAGAACAGAGGAACGAAACCCATCATCAAACATCTTAAACAGGTGATGGAGTATGAGAGGAGAAGCCCAGTCCTTTATTGAAGAGTGGCGATGGTCGAGGTTGACCATTTCGCCAAAAATACATAAAAAAAAATAAGCTTCCTCAGTGAGCGACGGCTGGATTTCAGGTATTAGAGCTTCTACAGTGAAGAGTTTCATCAACAGATTCAGTGCAAGCACCATTAACATTGAACACGCTGTGGAGGTCCTGCCTTCTAGACTCTGTCTTCTTCAGAGACGTCCTAGATTATTTCAACATGAGAACCACTGAGAAACATTCTGCCTGTGTTATAACAGCAAGGTCAAGTCAAAGCAGCTTTACAGAGTTTTAAAAAACACAGATACAACATGTATCCCCCAGTGAGCAAGCCAGAGGCAACAGTGGCAAGAACACCTACCTCAGACTGGAGGCAGAAACCTTGGGAGCAACCAAGACTCACAAGAGGAGACTCCAAAGAGAAGAATCTCTGTTTGAAATCTGGATAGCAAAGCTTTAGAAGCTGCACAGGTAGAGGCAGTCTCTGGCTGAGGCAGTCTCTGGCTGAGGCAGTCTCTGACTGAGGCTTTATGTAAAGTGGGTGTGAGCTGAAACAGTCCCATCCTATCTCAATGCTGATGCATCTGGATGGTACAGTGATGTAACTGAGGCTGTAGCAGTAGATGGACAGGAGAGCTGGCTGGTGATGGTGAGGAGGTGAGCTGGCTGGTGATGGTGGGGAGGAGGTCCTGATGATCAGTCCTCCAACAGCGTTCAACAGACGGGAGGACAGTCATTACCTCAGGAAGAGTAAAGAGAGAGAGTTAGTTCGGCTGAGGAGTGCGACTGTAGAGAATATGAAAGTAAACAGATTTCAGAGGCAGTGTAATCAGAGAGTGCAGGTGCTGGACTGACCCACCTGAAGTCCAGAACCTTCTTGCACTGAAGATGTGTGCAAGACACAACAATGAAAACCCCAGTGAAGTAACGTTACACAGTTGAAGCACAGTCGTAACCCAATTCAAGTTTTTTGGAATGAGTTACAGGCGGACATCTTAAAATGAGCAGGTATGTACACAAAGCAGTGAAAGTGAAATTACACTGTTGTCAGATCAACTGACCTTTAACACACCGTCACTGTTTTATATGAATTATAGGTTCTAATCTGGTTGGTGAAGAGCTATGAGATCATTCTGTGGATTAAAGTAAGCATGAATCAGAAACCAGAACGTATTTCTCTTCTCTAACATGGTTTATTATGGGTTAAGTCAAGTATGAGGCATGTGTAGGAAATAAATATGATGTGACATAATTACATCCTTTAAGATTTAATTGGATCCAGAATTAACAGGAATCAGACTCTAATGGTCAGCAGGATCTGACTGATTTACAGAACAGCCTTCAGAAAGCCTTCATTGGACTTCAGAAAAAAAGAAGTCCAATGAAGTAAATCCTCTATGACTGTAATAACCGCCATCATTAACTGAAACCCCCTCATAGCCCCTCAGCACGGCCAGAAACAGAAACCAGCTCACTCCTCTTAACGTGCACATGGGTTTCAGCAGATACAAGCTAAACTGCTCATAAGCCCAAAACAAACTGTGACCAGACAGACTGACTTCAGGGTAAGCAACAGCGTGACGTAGCCATTATTCAGGATTAGAGATTTTCAGCCCACATTTCAAGCTGATCTAATATAGATTATAGATTTATTACACTGATAGGCAAAAAGGCAATTTAGTGTAATTACCTCCATCATTAACTGACCCCCTCACAGCCTCTCAGCACAACCGACAACCACACATACACTGCAGGACACTGAGCTGGTCCACTGCTGTTCACATAAACATTAGTTTTCAGTGTAGATTATCTGAAATAAGGGATTATCTTATAACTGCTCCAAACACTGAAAGAAGAAGGGGGTCATGTTGGGCAGGAGGGGAACGCCTGATATCACTGTGATGGTGCAAAGTAGCCCATCCTGAATTTAATAATGTGAATATAATAATTTAGTATGAGTAGTTTTGGCGCAGGGTTTATGTCCTTACCTTGGTGTCCTGTTGTAGAAGAGAATGTGGGACAAATGGGAGGTAACAGGAACCGGGACTGCTTATTCCTGTTGGGCAAATCTACCTCCAGGGAGGAAGAGGGTCCTCAGTGTCCTGGGGGGTAAAACCTGTATAAGCAGAAAGAGTTAGTATAGATGTGAGAATACTCACCGGTAATGACAGACAGTGTGTCACAACTGATTAACAGTGCTATATATTAGAGATGGACGATCAGCGTTTTTGAGGCTGATAGCCAATATCGATCGAGGGCGGGGCTATATGTCACAGCAGAGGTACATGTAGTTATTAGCGCAATCAAGTCATGAATCATGATCTAAATTGTTTTGGTAGCATTTTTAATGAGCTCATATGAAACAGCATAATATTTGTAACTAAATTAACAGTAAATAAACAAAGTAAATCAAACAAATATCACCAATAATAGGAATTTTCAATGAAGCGCTAACAGAAAATACAGAAATTAGGCTCATTTGTTTCATGCTATCGATTGGCTTTCGGGATCGACTAAACTAGAGAAACATCGTCCGTGCGGCAACAGGTGGCAGTGAGTACGCTAGCGATGAAAAGTGGGCGGATCCAGAGACGCGTTTAACATGCAAATTAGGAGTGAAGCTATGTGGCAATTACCAATAGGAATTGAGCATTGAGCGGGGTGACACTGGGCGGGGCAACGTCTGATTTATGCTGAAAATTCTACTTTAATCTATATACTCTGTGGATACTAGCCAGTATTCAGGCAATGAGCCATCAGCAATTTGGGCCATAAGTAGGGTTACAATGTATTGGTTTAGTCGGGGGGCGGGGCTTAGGAAATAAGAGCCCACAAGGTATGTCCAGTAGGGGCCTTCTCTCACGCGTGTTGGTCACTTGCCATATGTGTCTCATTAAAAGATGTAGCTGTTAGCTGCCTGTAGCAGCGAGGGTGCACAGAGAGACGAGGGTGAGGCCTCACATCATCATTCACGTTTACTTTTCATTGTCTCCTTATTACCAGATCCACACCCATAGTGTCTGGACACGATCATAAAACCCGGAGCTTTAAAGATGTCAGACAGTGTCTAGAGATGGACAGAGGTATGTTAAGATGAATGATAAACTTTCGTATGAGGGATGGATGATGAGAATGATGGATTATGCTTTAGAACATTAAATAAGAGGGTAGATTCTCTGGGATTATGTTGAAGATTATTACGGATTTGTTAGCAGGACAGAGACTGAAGGAGACCTGGACTGCAGGGTGGAGGACACACACGAGCGTGAGGTGGGACGTGAGGTGGGACTAAAATGCATTCATATTTTTAAATGAGGTGTTTGTCTGTGGTTACATCCCCGGAGCAGAGGATTCAGTGCTAAGCCTGTATTTAACTCTGAGGTCAGGCCCTAAAGGAAGCTGAGCAGTTCCAGAGGTATCAATTACTTTCATAAAGCGGCTCCCGCTCTCCCCCGACGCCCCCACTGGTCAGTCATCACAGCGCAGCCGCTAACTGCATGTTAATCAATCCGGCGCAGGACCGCTCTCCGTGTTCGCCGGCTGCAGGATTTATACGGCTAATTACTCGGAACAAAAACGGAGAACTCCCTAACCCGCCGCGCTAGCAGGGTGGTAATAACGCAGCCAGCCCGGATACAGGAGGGCAAATTAACGAGATAGAGCGATACATACATTAAAGCAGATCAAACAGCCCGCAAAGAATATCGTCAGCCAAGAAGAAAACAAATCAACAAACAGCTCGGATCCCGGCGCTCGGCCCTCGATAGCGATCTCCACGTTCCAGCCGTTTACAACCACGTCAGCTTCATTATGACACAAAGCAGAGCTCTAATGACACGGATAATCAAATTGTTTACGGGCCTAAACGGCCGCCGGAGGCTTTGTTTGCAGTGGACGCGGTCGCAGACAGCACGGTTCTGTTCTGAGGGGCTCGTCAGCGTGGGAACGTCCCGGAGCTGACAGGAGAAGCACTGTCAGTTTGATAGGGGAGCGGAGTGGACCGGGCTGTCTGGGGTCATTCCGCCAACCTGTCACCAACACAGGCACGATGGAGGCGCAACCATAAAACAGGATACCCAGCTGCTGACCCTACTGACCCATTACCTGACCCTTCATTTAATTGTATTTGACTGCATTGTAAAATATGATACTAGTTTTTTAATAAAATCACATTTCATAGAATTGTATAGGTTGAAATATATATATATGTATTAAATATCCATCCGTCCATTATCTGCCGCTTAATCCTGCTAGTCAGGGTCACGGGGGGGGGGGGGGGGGGGGGGGGGGGCTGGGGGGGGGGGCGGTGGGTGCTGGAGTCAATTCCAGCGTCATCGGGCGAAGGCAGGGTTCACCATGGACAGTTCACCAGTTCATCGTATGGCCAACACACCCACACCTACGGTCAGTTTAGAGTGAGGATCCTAACATGCATGTGTTTGGACTGTGGGAGGAAACCGGAGAACCCGGAGGAACCCACTCAAACACAGAGAGACCATAAACACTCCACACAGAACCACCCAGACCGGGAATCCAACCCAGATCATCTTACTGTGAGGAGACAGTGCTGACCACTACACCACCATACTGACCACTACACCACCATACTGACCACTACACCACCATACTAACCACTACACCACCTTACTAACCACTACACCACCGTACTAACCACTACACCACCGTACTAACCACTACACCACCATACTAACCACTACACCACCATACTGACCACTACACCACCATACTAACTACTACACCACCATACTAACCACTACACCACCATACTGACCACTACACCACCGTACTGACCACTACACCACCATACTAACCACTACACCACCGTACTAACCACTACACCACCGTACTAACCACTACACCACCATACTAACCACTACACCACCGTACTAACCACTACACCACCGTACTAACTACTACACCACTATACTAACCACTACACCACCGTACTAACCACTACACCACCGTACTAACCATTACACCACCGTACTAACCACTACACCACCGTACTAACCACTACACCACCTTACTAACCACTACACCACCGTACTGACCACTACACCACCGTACTTACCACTACACCACCATACTAACCACTACACCACCGTACTGACCACTACACCATCATACTGACCACTACACCACCATACTAACCACTACACCACCATATTAACCACTACACCACCATACTAACCACTACACCACCATACTAACCACTACACCACCATACTAACCACTACACCACCGTACTGACCACTACACCATCATACTGACCACTACACCACCATACTAACCACTACACCACCATATTAACCACTACACCACCATACTAACCACTACACCACCATACTAACCACTACACCACCATATTAACCGCTACACCACCATATTAACCACTACACCACCGTACTAACCGCTACACCACCATATTAATCACTACACCACCGTACTAACCACTACACCACCATATTAACCACTACACCACCGTACTAACCACTACACCACCATGTTAACCACTACACCACCATATTAACCACTACACCACCATACTAACCAGTACACCATCATATTAACCACTACACCACCGTACTGACCACTACACCACCATACTAACCACTACACCACCATGTTAACCACTACACCACCATATTAACCACTACACCATCATATTAACCACTACACCACTGTACTAACCACTACACCACCATACTAACCACTACACCACCATATTAACCACTACACCACCGTACTAACCACTACACCACCATACTAACCACTACACCACCATATTAATCACTACACCACTATACTAACCACTACACCACCATGTTAACCACTACACCACCATATTAACCACTACACCACCATACTAACCACTACACCATCATATTAACCACTACACCACCGTACTAACCACTACACCACCATACTAACCACTACACCACCGTACTGACCACTACACCACCATACTGACCACTACACCACCATACTAACTACTACACCACCGTACTGACCACTACACCACCGTACTAACCACTACACCACCATACTAACCACTACACCACCGTACTAACCACTACACCACCATACTGACCACTACACCACCATACTAACCACTACACCACCGTACTAACCACTACACCACCATACTAACCACTACACCACCATACTGACCACTACACCACCGTACTAACCACTACACCACCATACTAACCACTACACCACCGTACTAACCACTACACCACCATACTAACCACTACACCACCGTACTGACCACTACACCACCGTACTAACCACTACACCACCATACTGACCACTACATCACCATACTGACCACTACACCACCGTACTAACCACTACACCACCATACTAACCACTACACCACCGTACTGACCACTACACCACCATACTGACCACTACACCACCATACTAACTACTACACCACCGTACTGACCACTACACCACCATACTAACCACTACACCACCATACTAACCACTACACCACCATACTAACCACTACACCACCGTACTAACCACTACACCACCGTACTAACACTGTACTTTGTGTGTTCCTCCTTATTATTTATTTTAGTATTTATTTTAAATGTACAGGAACATTAGGATACATTAGGAACATTCAGTTACAGTAGAGAGGAACTTCTGGAAATCGGTAAAGTATATATATATGTATACAATATGTATACAATATATATATATATATATATATATATATATATTAAGTCTTTATTAGGTTGTTTTTGTCTATGTTTTTGTCAAAATCTATAGTTTTTGTCCATTTCATGAACTACCCTGACCATACAGGAACTGATCAGGGAACAGAGTGGACTGGGCTGTCTGGGGTCACCAGTGCAGGTACTATGGAGGCAGAACCATGCGCCCTCACGCCTGAAAGCGAGTTTCTTTTATTCGTCTGACGGAGTTTGATTCTCTGGGATAGCCGAGCAGCCGCTTTGTGGCCTCTTAGCCTCGTTCCATGTATTCATGAGGGCCGTAGGCTGCAGTTATGAATATCGCCTCTAATCTACTCATGCATCACGGCTGACAGCTACATTCGCGCTCATGTTTTTATCTGATAATGGCGATCGTTTAGATTTTTTTTGTTTCCTGTGTTTTATGAGATTCATGCGCAAATGAATGGGAGCGCTATCGCAGTGTCTTCCCACTCGCTTTCATGTTCTGCATGGTTAGCCTCTCTGCTCGGCTCCGTCCTCGCCATCTTTTATTCATGACGAGGCCTGTCGGGGTGTGGACATGCTCGGGGAGATATGGCTTGATGTGACGCGGCTGTATAAGCAGACGAGCCGTGATGGAAAAATAACAGTGACGCAGCATTCGCTCTTGACCTGACTGTGCATTCTGCATGACAGTTTCTGGTTATGCCTCTCTATTTTAAAATCTGGCATTAATCTTCAGTATTTTAGGGGTTAAAAATGCTAATCTGAATGTAGGAGGCGCTGATATAATCTATATCTCTTTATATCTCCACTCATTGTCCACTGTATTAGCTCCAGGACCACCACAGAGCACTCCAGCAGCAGCACTGCTGTGTCTGATCCACTCACACCAGCACTAACACACTAACTAACACACCACCACCACGTCAGTGTCACTGCAGTGCTGAGAATGACCCACCTCCCTAATAATATCTGCTCTGTGGTGGTCCTGTGGGGGTCCTGATCATTAAAGAACAGAGTAATAAAGTATACAGAGAATCAAATGAACTACAGTCTGTAAGTGGAGCTCCTGTATGGTCAGTGGAGCTGATACAGTGGACAGTGAGTGGAGGTCCTGTATGGTCAGTGGAGCTGATACAGTGGACAGTGAGTGGAGGTCCTGTATGGTCAGTGGAGCTGATACAGTGGACAGTGAGTGTAGGTCCTGTATGGTCAGTGGAGCTGATACAGTGGACAGTGAGTGGAGGTCCTGTATGGTCAGTGGAGCTGATACAGTGGACAGTGAGTGGGGGTCCTGTATGGTCAGTGGAGCTGATACAGTGGACAGTGAGTGGAGGTCCTGTATGGTCAGTGGAGCTGATACAGTGGACAGTGAGTGGAGGTCCTGTATGGTCAGTGGAGCTGATACAGTGGACAGTGAGTGTAGGTCCTGTATGGTCAGTGGAGCTGATACAGTGGACAGTGAGTGGAGGTCCTGTATGGTCAGTGGAGCTGATACAGTGGACAGTGAGTGGAGGTCCTGTATGGTCAGTGGAGCTGATACAGTGGACAGTGAGTGGAGGTCCTGTATGGTCAGTGGAGCTGATACAGTGGACAGTGAGTGGAGGTCCTGTATGGTCAGTGGAGCTGATACAGTGGATAGCTAGGGTCAGACATAATCACAGGGGATGTAAACAGTTAGTATATTTGAGACTATGAGAAAATCTGTCACACTTTATTTTGTATTAAAGTCGTAATGGAAGCCCAATAGAAATGCTCCTAACCTGCTTGTGATAAATCCGCTTTACATCCACAAGAGAATGTACATGATCCATTTTCATAACTGATTAGAAGTCAGAGCTGTTTGATTCATAATTAATACTCAATTGTATTTAATTAATTAATGCGTTTATGTGTGAGTGTATTCACAGAATGCTTAGCCGCTACACGCGTCCTGGAATAAAGAGAATCTCAGAAATAAAGCAAGTCTGAATTATTTATTTGTTTCTCCAGACAGACTAATATCATGTTTATGTATTGCTGCACAAACCTCCTCTCTCCTCTGTCAGATGAAGACAGGAGAGGAGTAATCATGCGTCCGGGCCGGGCCGGAGACGGGATCCACGCGAGATCGGGTCGAATGGAAAACGCTATCTACGAACTATGGAGATACCCAGCGCTGGGAAAATACATTAACGAGCGTTCGGCTGAAATGACTATTGATTTCACGCTCAATTCAAATGAATACGGGCGTGTGTGGATTCCAGGCCACTACTGTTAGATCTAATCTGGGCGACGAGGTCGATACGCCTTCATTCCTTTCACTTTACTCGGCGCTGTAATGTTGTATTTCATGTGTAAGTCATCTGCTTTTACTTTATGCTCCACACTTGAAAGAACGCTTGTTATATTGTTATCGTTTACTTTCGACTCTCTGTTTTGTTGATTTCCTCCTCTTGGCAGTTTGTGGATTTTATTTGTTGCTTAGCAAAGAGGGCGTGAAGTTTGTACGAGCACAGGAGTCATACATACCATAGCTTTTACATATACATACACTTACAATTTGAGGAGAGGGGGCTCAAGAAGGGGAGAGAGTCAGAAACACAGCCTCTGACTGGTCAACATATCAAGAACACAGCCTCTGGTAGGTCAACATATCAAGAACACAGCCTCTGGTTGGTCAACATATCAAGAACACAGCCTCTGGTTGGCCAACAAGTCAGGAAGAAAGCTTAAGATTGGTCAACAAGTCAAAAACAGCCTAAGATTGGTCAACAAGTCAGAATCACAGCCTAGGGTTGGTCAGCAAGTCTGGAACACAGTCTGAGATTGGTTAACAAGTCTGGGCCCGCCACAACCCCCCTTTTCAGAGGACTATTAATTCTTAATTATTTATTTCACAACAACAGTCATTGTACAGCATTTTTTTTTCTTTTTTTTTCTGTTCCATGTAGATGGGGTTGGGGAGTTCCAAATTGGATGGACGGGGGAGTGACATGCAGGAGGAGGTGCCCCCGGTCCATGATGTGGAACAAATGTAAATGATGTTTAACAAATGAAAAAATAAAGAAAAACATACATGATCATACAGTGATCAGCGGTGTTTTGAGTGCAGAGCGTACATATTGGTGAGCTGGTGAGCTTGTTTTATAAATTGTGTGTGTGGTGTAGTGCACTCTGTGGATGATTTTATACTGAATGAGCTGTAAGTTAGTGTTTCTGATCATGTGGTGATTATTGTTACACAAATGGACCCAGAAATGGACATTGGGAGTTAATGATAAATCTTCTTCCCGTTGTTTCAGGGTAGGGTAATTGTGAGATTTAATTAAGATATTATTTTATATATTTTGGATAATAATTTTTTTGTCGTTCTAGTAGTAATAAATTCTGATTGGTGTAGGCAGGTCTAATGTAGTTGGGCTGATTTTTGAACAGATGAGTGATCTTAACTGGTGGTATTGTAAAAATTGAGTTCTCCCAGTGCCGTGTTTTTGGGTTAGTTCTGGAAGTGATATTAAAGTGGTGCGTGATAGATATGTTTGAGGAGTGTAATGCATTTTTTTTCATCCAAGATGAGTAATTTAATGTTTTTTTATTGATGATGAGGTTCGGGTTGTTCCAAATGGTGGAACGGGTGGTTGGTGTAAGTGCAGAGTTTGTTATCTTATGAAATTTCCACCAAGCTGTCAGAGCTGTTACCACCGTTATACTGTTAAAACTTGGGTGTTTTCTGATTGATTCACTAATAAATGTCTGATATCTGGATATCTTTGCATAATGTTCATTCTAAGTCGATCCAAGAGCTCTCTGAACTATTAGGTTTGATCCATTTTAATATGTATTGGACTTGATTTGCAAGGAAATAATGGTAGAACTTTGGTGCCTCTAGACCCGCATGGGATTTTGAGTTCTGTAATGTGGTTAGTTTGATTCTGGGTGGTTTATTTTTCCAGTAAAATTCAGTTGTGATAGTATTTAAAAATTGAAACCAGGAGGATGGGGGTTGAATGGGAATCATTGAAAAGAAATAGTTGATTTTTGGTAATAGTGACATTTTAATTGTAGCTCGTCTACCAGTAAGTGAAAGGGTTAGTGTTGTCCAATGACTGAGCTCATCACTTATTGTTTTGTTTAGTGAGTTGAAGTTGAGTTTGAACAACTTTGAGTTTGAAACGTTAACACCCAAATATGTGATGTCATTTGTGCACATATTGTTTTCAGTGTTTTCAGGCTGTGTTCAGTTTATTCAAATTTAGTGGAGGAATTGTAGATTTTGACCAACTGATTGAACATTCTGATATTTTTGAGTAATTCTCGATTGTATGGATGGCTTCTGTTATTGAGCTGATTGGGTTTTGTAGAAATAGTAAGACATCGTCTGCATAAAGACTGATTTTATGTTCCATGGTTGGTGTTTGAATTCCCTTAATATTTGTATTTTGTCTTATTGCTGCTGCTAGAGGTTCTATAAAAATAGAGAATAAATAAGGAGAGAGTGAGCCTCCTTGTCTAGTCCCCCGGTGTAGTGTAAAAGGTTGTGACATTACTCCATTGGTGCTGACTCTAGCCTTAGGTGCAGTGCATAAAATCTGTATCCAATTAATAAATGATTCTCCAAACCCGAGTTCATGTAGTGTAGTAAATAGGAGTTTCCAGTTTAATCTGTCAAAGGCTTTTTCTGCGTCCAGGGTTACAACTGCTGTTGGTATGATTTGGTGAGAGGTATAATCTATAATGTTTAATAATCTGAACATATCGGTGGATGAATGTCGACCTTTGAGGAAACCAGTTTGATCAGGATGTATTAGGTTATGGATTACGGTTTCTATTCTGTTGGCTAAAGCCTTGCTTATTATTTTTGTGTCTAAATTCATCAGTGATAAAGGTCTGTAACTGGAAGGTAGAGAGTGGGTTGTTTGTTTGGTGTAATATGAAGGGAAATGATTGCCGTATTCATATGATGTAATTTCTGACTCTGATCACTGAAACTACAAACAGATTCTGCATTCTGTAGGATGTTTTTTTAACATCAACACATACAAAGTATCTCATTTGTATTTTCATGTGGGCGCTAGGCAACTGCCTTCCTTTCCCCAATGAAAAGACCCCCCTGCTGACATAAGCTGTCCATAAGTACTCGAGTGCAGCTTCATAAACACACTCAGGGCTCAGGTTTACTCCATGAAGTCTCCGTACAGGTAGCGTTCCAGAGATACCTGAAAGCTTGTCGAGCCAGAGTCCTGTTATTCTCCCGCAGACATACAGGCTGATGGATAGCAATGACAGCGTCCATCTCTGGGTCTCTCATGCCAGGTGCGCCCTCCTGTTGCCTAGAAACGGTATCTTAGTTGCAGCCTAGTCCCATCCAGCCCTGAGGTCCAGTTCTGATGGATGTATGTGGACACTCCTCCGTCTTGTTTGGACTCCACGACTTTGAAACAGGGCAAAAGCTAATCTTCCCTCCCGTGTGAGGGGTGGTCTCGCATGGCTAGCCTACACAGCCAAGGCCCTTTTTGCCCACCTCAGTGATGTGTGGCATCCATCAACCAGGAGGGGGATATAAGTCATTGCTCCCTCTGCAGGCTGCTTTGGTTTCCTTGCCAATTTCTTGATGTTAATTAGATATTTCCTCTCCACACACCCAACCTGTCAGCCCTGTAATCGTATTAGACGGATGTAAGTGATGGTTTGTTGCATGCGGGTTCCCCACCCACCGGCTCAGCGCTCCATCGTTAACTCAGATGAATAAGGAGGAGAATTTAAATTGATGACTGCCAGCAGAGCTTGTGACACCACGAGCCTTTATGACAGCAGTTATCGATCGCTTGGCTCGCACGGTGAGCTCAGAACGATCACTTGATCCTCAGTCATAAGGGCTCGAGTACTGGACCATGCGTCAAAGCAAGGCAGCGCAGTTCATCTCCCTGTTATGGTTCTGGTTGGACAGTCAAACGAGACCAACTCAGAATCTGGGGCTGAAAGTTTACTTGCATAGAGAACTCTTCATTTATTTAAAAAAACGCCATTCATCTCCAAAATAGCAACTTTACAGGAGAGGCCAAAAACCAGCTTGCTTTCAATGTGAGTCAATGGAACCAGAAATTGTTCCAAGCTATTTTGGAGCATTGGTCAATTAACCAGGACATTCTCACGCAGTGAAACCCAGGACACCTGGGAGACCAGCAATATACATCATTTACCAATACATATGTCAACTAATATAAAGCATTATGAATGCTTTATAGATCTTTATATATGCACATACGATGTAGTATGAGTACCTGATTATGGATGACCGGTCTCAGAGTGAGGGCTAGCTGCTCTGAGGCGATACCCAGTCACTTCAGCAGCTTTTTCAATGCAGCAGAATCACACTCAAGAACGGTGGCACTCCAAAACACACCGGCATAAAATCAGGAGAACCCAGGAAACCATGAGAATAAACTGGAGAGAAAAGACCTTTTCCTAGTAAACTCTCTCTCTCTTATCTCACTGGAGGGAGAAAATGAGGCATTAATTTCTTAATTCTTAACCCTTAGATGCGCAAGCTAAGCAAACCCATTCTAATACTCAACATGGGTTAAACCTGCCCCGTACTCATTTCCTATGTTACTGTATGTACTGCTGAGTATCTCTTTGGTAAATCTATTAAAATCAGTCTAGTTCATTATTTATTGTTCTATGTGTTCATTAAAAAGCATGTTTTTGATCTTAAATCATTATTTAAATGTTTTAATGTATTTACTTAATTAATAAAAACAGTGTTTGTAAATATGTTTCCGACTGCAAATGTTCACAAACATCAACAATTCCTATCAAACTCCATCGTGAACACATAAGGGTTAATTCTCAGAATGTTGTGTGCTAGAAGGCAGTAATACAAACATGATTATTATTAAGAAAGTAAATAGTAAAACTGGATTTGTGAAGATCAGAAACAAGAACACTGAGGAATTCATGGAAGCTTGATGGTGAAATTAATTTAGTACAAAGATATAGAGGATAACTTTTAAGCCAGGTTTGTACAAAACATTTGACATTCCAGCCTCAAACATGACAATATTTTATCTTTGACCACAAATTTTTGGTTCAGTCTGTTCTGTTTGTATTTACTGCATCTTAAAAGAGAAGGACGTGCAGCCGGTGTGTATGTGTACAAACATTTTGATTGGTCAACTGAAATGACAAATTATGATCACTTAAATAATTGATGGACGGGTGACCTGTTCATGGTGTACCCCGCCTACACCCAATGACGCTGGGATTAGCTTCAGCCCCCCCGTGGCCCTGACTAGTGGAAGATAATGTATGGATAGATGTTTATCACTGCAAACAAATGATGTAAATATTTGTATATGAAGCAGATTTACTCTAAATATTCAAATGTAACACATTTAAAAATAATCTAAAACTTAATCTGACGTCCAGCCAGAGTTTCTTCGCCCGTTCCCACAGTCGTCCTCGTCTGAAGCAACTGCATTGTTGAGCTGCAATCTTTAAAACCGAAGCCGAGGCTCCTAATTGCGGATATTGGGTTTCTGTATTGATTTAAGAGCTTCACTCTTCGGGAGTCGATGCCGGCCGAGGTGGGTGTCTTCATTAGAAGAAAACTTGTACTGAGATTGGCTCCCGGCTGAGTCAGGGGTAATTTATGGCATTGATGCTGAAAGTACCCTTTTTATAAAACGAGATTTTCCCTCCTCTTCCTCCCGCCTGACCTTCCACCCACTCCCACCTCTCGTCTGTTCAGCTCTCCAAGCCTTCGTTCTTCCGTCTCGTCCCCAGAGTCTGGAGTTCCTCATTAATGGAGCGTCAGTGATCACAGCCATGGAGTTACTGTCCACAGATGACGCCAGCAGGATGTTCATGCTACCCAGCCAGCATCTCCATGTGGGCCCATATGGGTTAAACATGGACTGCCAATTGGGTCCCCTTCAGACAAGCACAGAGGGACCCTCAAAGATTTGTCTGGTCATTTGTCTCCATTTGGGCCCTGTGTGTATTTTTGCCCATGTGAACAATGATCCACTGGCCCCACAGTCAAAATAGAATTAACTGTAACCCTGCTGGGACCACCAATGTAGCCTAACGGGGCCTCATGACAGTGACCTAAATGGGGTCCACAACTGTAGCTGACAGCCTAATTGGGCCCTACAATGGTAATCCACCTGGGGCCTACACCTGTAGCCTAACTGGGTCAGATAACTGGGGCCAACACCTGTAGTCTAACTAGGTCCCATAACTGTAACCCATCTGGGGCCCACACCTGTAGCTTAACTGGATCCCATAACTGTAACCCACCTGGGGCCCCTGCCTGTAGCCTTACAGGGTCCCATACAACTATAACCCAAATTGGGCTCACAAACTGACCCAATTAGAACCCATGACCAACTGAGGACCAAGGTTACAAACAAACTGGGGCCCAATGTTATAACCCAACTGGGGCCCTATGGTATAAGCCAACTAGGGCCCAGATGGAAGCATGAGTGGTTCTTCAACAAAATGTAGTACAATGTAACCCCATTGGCTCTCTACAGAACCTTTCAGTTGAGTTCTAAGAAGAACCCTGATATTTGTAAGGAGTATTTACATTTTGTGCTCTTCAGGCTTTAAAATAGTTCCTAACAGAGCCAGAATTGATCTGTTCCATTGTCCTATAGTTTCAGTTCTTTGGGTAAAGCCATAGAAGAACCACATTTAGGCTCTAAAAGAACTTTTAAACACAATTCTGTAAATGAGAACCATGCATCCAAATCAAGAACCATTTAAGAACCATATCATTTAGATGTCTGAAAGAGTTCTTTGAAATGCTGCAATAACAGAATAATGTTTTTCTTTGGGTAACACCATTGGAGAACCTCTCACGGTTCCCTAAAGAACCAAAAACTTCACACAATGTCAGAGTTTGCAATACAAATACAAGGATTCTTTTTAGAACCTTTACATTATACACAGGTTCTTTTAAACTCTTTTCGAACATGATGTGGTTCTTCTGTGACATCCCTCAAAGAACCCAAAGTATAATGTGATGGAATACAGGAATCCGTTCTGGCTCCATGTAGAACCTTTAGATTGGGTTGTTTGAAGAACCATCTACTAAAAGTTTAGTTAAGATAATAAAAGTGGTTCTACTATTTCATGGCTGAGTAGAACCCTTTGTAGAGCTATCGTTTGTGTTTCTACTCCAGCTTTATCAGCTGACGTGATTACACTGAGACTCTGTTCCAGCTAGAACAATAGAACGTAATCTGTGACTGTGGGTCTGTTTACCTGCCTATCAGGTTCTCTGAGCCTCTCACGGCGAATCAGACTTCCTGCTCTGTTTCACACAGCCTGTCCATCAGCAGGGTTTGAATAGGAGGTGTGCAACGCCGGTGCGGTTCTAGCAGTGCAGGTTATAGATCAGAGCTGAGGGCTGAAGTCTGACTGTCTGTGTCATTCCAAACATGGTTCTACAGGGAACCATAAATGCTGGCCCTAAAAGCTTAGTCTCTCTGAGAACCATTTGTGTAAATGAGAAGTGTGAGTGTGGAGAACCTGTTCCGAAGATCTGAAGATCTTATCATAGTGGGAATGTTCCAAGAAGAAGCCCTACATTTGTTTGGAACCTTTACATTCTGTGATCTTCATTTAAAACCTTTTCAATAAGGTTCTTTAAAGAATCCAAAATGTAGTACAAAGCTGGAACGATTTTCGACTCTCTAAAGACCCTTTAGATGAGTTTATTGAAGAACCATTAATTAAATGTCTATTAATGAAACTTAATGTGTTTAGGGTTCTAAATGGATTTAGGGGTCTATGAGGAACCTTTACATTTGTATTGAAACTTTATGTTGTGTACTGTAATAAAAACTCTAATAAAACCTGGTTCCATAAGGAATGTTCAGCAGTCCTTCAATACAGTAAAGTATAATGCAAGAGCAGAACCCTTTTGGTTCCCTAAAGAACCGTTCATTTGAGTTCTAAGAAGAACCCTGACATTTGTTAAGAGTTACATTATGGACTCGTCAGGCTTTAAAACTGTTTCATTACAGAGTCAGAATTGGTCTCCTGCCTCGTTCTATGCTTTAGGGAACACCATAAAAGAACCTCTCCCTAAAAGAGCACAGTTTAGTCACCAATTCAAGGGTTCTTCTTAGAACCATTACATTATATGCAGGTTCTCTTAGGAAGCCTTCCTGCTGTGTTGTTTGGTGCCGCCTGTCCATCAGTAAAGATTAAATAGGAGATGAGTGACGCTGGTGCGGTTCTAGTGGTGTGGGTTATAGATCAGAGCTGAGAGCTGAAGGCTCTAGGTTTGTCTAGGCATGGCTGCGGGGGGTGGCGTGGGGATATACGGCGCCTCAGGTTCCCGCATTAATGGGGTCACATGTGAATGAATCGCTCTTCTCCTCGTCCTGTAACTGAAGAACCCGGCCTCATTAAACAGTTGATATAGTTTCAGTTCTAAAGGCTGTTTATTTAGTGTGGTAGAACCAAGAACCTGCATGTTCAGAAACACAGAACAGGCAGAAACTAATTTTAAGTGTTGCAAAAACATATGAGATCATTTTCAGTAATGTTCTGTAAATGAAAACCAGGAACCCAGTTTAAGAACCATATCATTTAGTTGCTAAAAGTGTTCTACAGAGTGATGCAATAAAATACCAACTTTTAGTTCTCCCCAAAAAACTTTCAATGGAGAACCATGTTGGTCAATGAGAGGAGTGAGTGAGAAGAACCTATTTAAAGCCTGAAGATCCTGCACATCATGTAAACGTTCTAAGCCCTGTATTGATGTGGAACCTTTATGATATTCTTTTAAATGCTTCTCAAACATGATTCTTTGGGGAACCCAAAGAACCCCAAGTGTAGTACAATGCAATACCAGAACACGTTCAGTTGAGTTCCTAAAAGAACTATTAGTTAGGGTGCCGAATGTATTTAGGGTTCTTAAAAGAACTCTTACATTTGTATGAAATGTAACGTTCTTTGAAACCCTCTTCAAACATGGTTCTCCAGGGAACTATACGTTGTTCTGCCCAAAAATTCCAGAGTGTAGTCCGATGCCATAGAGGAACAACTTTATCTCAGTTGAGTTCCTTGAAGAAACATCTGTTAGGGCTCTGAATGTATTTAGGGTTCTAAGAGTGGTTCTATGTTCTTTCTGAAATAACCCATAAGCACTTGTTGATCTTTGCATTGTATGTGTAACAAATGGACCCAAATGACTTCCGCCCAACGGCTTTTAGTGTATTTTTAAAAATGTAAATAATTTTTAAACTAAATTCCAAATTTAAATATCGTAAATGTTTTTTCACAATAAACGATGACCGATCACTGCTGGTATACATACCTACCCATGATCCTACACTCCGTACATACATGTGACCAGCTTGTCTACCACAGTGAAGATGCCCAGGGTTCTGTTTGGTTCTGTTTGGTTCTGTTTGGTTCTGTTTGTTGGGCTGCTGATGGGAAAGCTTGTTTAGGTTCAGTGATGAACAGTGTATGTAGAAAACAATATCAAGACAAAAGTAAAATGATCTGAAATCTAAACTAAAATTTGTCAGATTGTTCTATTATTTAATTTATTTTAAATTTATTTTTTATCATGGTTTATTCTTATTAAGACAAAATATTTTACTGTATTGGCAAAAACTATTTCTTATTTAACACCTCTGTCACTTTTCTATGGTGTAAATTTACATTTGTGCATTATTTACTATTTTATAATATGTATTATTAGATTTATTTTATTTATTATTTATGAATATTTCACGTGAGCTGCAGTCACCAAAGCATTTGTGTATAATCCGTATGTGAGAAATCACCTTTTTTAGATTTTGAGATTTTTCTTAAAATAAGATAATAATCTCATGAGAAATTTGAGATATATGATTCATCAACTGCATATAAGACCAGTTTTATTTTATTTTTTTATGCAGTGTAGTTGCGTGTTTGGTCCACTAGGGGCAGACATGTGCTGTGCACCTATACACTGAGCAGAGAGAAAGAGTGGAGGGGATTTTGGAGGGAGTTCTGGTTTCAGTCCGGATTTGAAACCTGTCGGGTTTAAGCTCAGCGTGAGTCTTCATTGTTCATTGTAAAAAAGTTCATTGTAAAACTTTTAGACTGTATAAGAATGTGTTGTTTGTTTATTTGAATGTATATGTTTTCTTTTGTTTACCAATAATCCCACTGAATGGGCTCTAAGTGTGTTTATTTTATTAAAACTAATGACATTTAAATTCTGTCACTATCAAAACAGTCGTAACACCAGCCGGACAGTGCTGAGTCTTTCAGTAGTGACTGTGTTGAAGGTGATGGTTTGAGCTCGAACTATAAAACACTAACGAGTACATGATTAACAAACTTCTTTAAATCATCATAAATTTTATTGAAACACACAAAACATGAGAAGCTCTGTGTTTCGGTGATGACGGTTCTTCACGTTCAGCCCTGATTTTTTCAGAGTTTGGGACACACGTCCTTCAGAACAGTGGACGCCGCTGTGGGTTCAGCCAGGCATGTCGACGGCACCACCATGTTGGGGAGGTCCGTTACAGAGCAGCAGGTTAAGAGCGGTACAGTGAGGAGGGATGCTGAGAACGTGTTGGTGAGATGTTAATGAGCTGATATGATGAGTGCAAGTGGTGAAGTGCAGAGAACTTCAGTTTATACTGGACTTGTTTTCTAGAATCACCTGTACAGGTGGATGTAACTTGGTGTGGTAGTTATTATTACTGTGTGTACGGTGGCTGTTTATGCTGAGTAAGTATTGAATGATGATTTAGAGGTGATTTATGGATCTGCTGGTGTGTGTGAATCTAGCTGTGTTTCAAAGTCTGGTGTGTGTGTGTGTTGCTGTACAAAGAAAGCCAAGTTTGTCTCCCAAGAGAAGAGAAACAGTCTTTATTTCAAATGTAAATTAATGAAACCAGAAAAATTAAATATATATATATATATATATATATATATATATATATATATATATATATATATATATATATATATATATATATATATAGTGGTGAGCAAGTGTGTCCTGTCAGTACAAGGGATCAAACCAGAGGCCTTCTGGTAACAAGGCTGGTTCACTAACATCCAGCTCACGACTTACCATGTTGGAGAAACTTTTTTTCTTTCGACAGTGATGAGAGAATTCCGTAACAAAACTAAAAATAGCATGTTTAAATAATAAAACCAGACTTGTTCCAGTGATTGGATCGCCCTTCAGCCACCGAGAGTTTTTAGTGAACTGGGAAAATCAGATTTTAGCACCAGTGAGCTGGACCTCACTACAGAACTCACTAAAGCTCAGCTCGCTGGAGTCACTTCATCATCTTAAACACCTGGTCTCTAACCACCTGCCAAATGCTGGGTCTTTTTATTTTTTCACCATTTTACTTTGACAATCCCTTTACAATGCATAATGCTTGGCTACATTGTAAATGAGTGCCTCCCTTAATGTACTCAGAGTTTAAATAAAGGTTGATTGATCAATTGATTGATTGAAAATGAAATTTCTCTTTCACCAGGCTCGTCCCAGTGGGGCAAGACATCAAGGTAGTCCAAGGACCCGTTGGAGGGATTTTACCTCTATGTTGACCTTATTGAGTCACGAAGTCTCAGAGTGAACTGGAGGAAGATGCTGGGGGCGGGGCATCTGCACTTCTCTGCTTTCTCTACTGCGACCGTGAGCTGAGCTCGACTAAGAGCTTCCAGAAGCTGGATGGATGGATATCAGTACTTAACGGAGGTGTGGTGAGAATTCTAAGTTTAGAATTTCTAACGTTATTGTTTAACTGAGGGTCAGAAATGTTCTTCTAGTGTCTAATCTATAAACACAGTCACTAAAGTATCTTCCTGTCCTGAGAAAGTAAACTTCAGTCTTTTCTATACAACTCAGAGAAACTGGCTCATGTGTTTGTTGTAGAGTTGATGACCGTGATGGTCAGAGTTGATGACCGTAATGGTCAGAGTTGATCACCGTAGTGGTCAGAGTTGAAAGCCATAGTGGTCAGAGTTGATCACTGCTGTGGCCAGAGTTGTTTGCCGTATTGGTCACAGTTGATGACTAATGGTGAGAGTTTATTGCTGTAGTGCTCAGAGTTGAACACTATAGTGGTCAGAGTTGATGACCGTAATGGTCAGAGTTGATGACCGTAGTGGTCAGAGTTGAAAGCCATAGTGGTCAGAGTTAATCACTGCTGTGGTCAGAGTTGATCACTGCTGTGGTCAGAGTTGATCACTGCTGTGGTCAGAGTTGTTTGCCGTAGTGGTCAGAGTTGTTTGCTGTAGTGGTCAGAGTTGTTTGCCTTAGTGGTCAGAGTTGTTTGCTGTAATGGTCAGAGTTGTTTGCTGTAGTGGTCAGAGTTGATGACTAATGGTCAGAGTTGATCACTGTAATGGTCAGAGTTGACCACTGTAATGGTCAGAGTCGGTCACTGTAATGGTCAGAGTTGATCACTGTAATGGTCAGAGTCGGTCACTGTAATGGTCAGAGTTGATCACTGTAATGGTCAGAGTTGATCACTGTAATGGTCAGAGTTGAACACTGTAATGGTCAGAGTTGATCACTGTAATGGTCAGAGTTGATCACTGTAATGGTCAGAGTTGAACACTGTAATGGTCAGAGTTGATCACGGTAATGGTCAGAGTTGAACACTGTAATGGTCAGAGTTGATGACTGTAATGGTCAGAGTTGATCACTGTAATGGTCAGAGTTGATCACTGTAATGGTCAGAGTTGATCACTGTTATGGTCAGAGTTGATCACGGTAATGGTCACTTATTGGAGTTACTAAGAAAACAGTCCAGCTGGTCCAGAACGCAGCAGCTGGGATCCTAACAAACACTAAACAGATCTCAGATCAGTCCTGTTTTAAAAAAGCTGCACTGACTACCTGTATCTTTTAGAACACACTTTAAACTTCTGTACTCGTCTATAAAGCTCTAGATAATCTAGAACCTGCTACATCACAGAACGTCTCTCTGTTAATGTTCCAGCTGCTGATCTTAGATCTGCAGATACTCATCTTCTGTACAAACACCTTCAGTAACATACAGAGAACCTGGAGAACCTCTTTCAGCTCTTCTGCTTCTAAACTGTGGAACTTCTTATACTTATAAATCTCAACTGTGTGTAAAATGTTGTTGATAAATGAGTCTGTAATCCTGACTCTCGCTCTAAAATATAAATATATATAAATTAATAATAATATCTGATGCGGAGGACGTTTGTCTGGGAGTTCTACCGCGCCGGTTCTTTTGTAGCACGTTCTGTATTTAGCTGCTTTTCACCAACTGCGTCAATAACACCATACGGCTGGACTCACGCTGAGCTCTGGCGAGAGACTCGCTGAACAATGGAGCGTGTCTGAAGGTCCATACAGACACAAAGAGATCGATTCTCACACTTAGATGCCACTTTATTAGAAAACAGTACTATGATTCAGCTGCTGCTGGTGGTGTTGGCAACACTGCAGGGTTTTGTTCCCACCACTTGTCTGTTTTCATCCCATCCAGTCAGTTTATTATGGGATGCGAGTCTGTTTATGCCACTGAGAACACTAACATTAGAATAAATACAAACTCCCACAAACAGCCCAGACAAAGCAAGACTTTAAAACTACCAAGCCTGGACGAGTTATCTGGAACCCAACATCTCCTGATTTAACGTAATGGAGTATTGATTAGGTAAAGCAGGTCTGGGATGATAACTGCTAATGATACTGGGCCTCCATGACGACGGGGCAGGAAAGGGCATCGACATTAAATCCCTGCTTGATTAATGTCATTTATATTTGCTGTAAATTCTCATCAGAATGTTATACTATCACCATAAACAGCTGGTCGAATCTGTTTTGTCTGGTGATACACTTTTTCACCAGGCCGCACACACGGATTTAAAACTGAACCAATGGAGGTTCTCCAAAATTGCTTTATATTAAATGTATTACACCACACAGAGTGAATTTAGAGTTTAAAACTGTTTTCCTAAATATATATATATATATATATATATATATATATATATATATATATATATATATATATATATATATATATATATATATATATATATATATATATATATATTTATAAGGCACCAAACCCCAACTCCCTGGGCGCCGTGGATAGGGCTGCCCACCGCTCCGGGCACGTGTGCCCTAGTGTGTTCACTAGTGTGTGTATATGTGGGTGTTTCACTGCACGGATGAGTTAAATGTGGAGGTCAAATTCCGCTGTGTGCAAAATCACATGTGGCTAATTTGAGTGTCTAAAGTCTAAAGTCTAGGGGGCAGTAAAACACCCATATACATACACACACTAGACAACAGACACACTAGTGGGCAGTAAAACACCCTTATACATACACACACTAGACAACAGACACACTAGGGGTGTGAAACACCTACACACACACACACTAGTGGGCCATGAAACACCTACTTAAACACACACTAGTTGGCAGTAAAACAACCTACAAACACACACTAGTGGGCAGTGAAACACCTACACAAACACACACTAGTGGGCAGTGAAACACCTACACAAACACACACTAGTGGGCCATGAAACACCTACAAACACACACTAGTGGGCAGTGAAACACCTACAAACACACACCAGGGGGCAGTGAAACACCTACACAAACACACACTAGTGGGCAGTGAAACACCTATACACACACACCAGGGGGCAGCGAAACACCTACACACACACCAGGGAGCAGTGAAACACCTTCACACACACACACACACACCAGGGGGCACTGAAACACCTACACACACACACACACTAGGGGGCAGTGAAATGCCTACACACACACACACCAGGGGGTGCTGAAACACCTACACACACACACCTACACACACACCAGGGGGCACTGAAACACCTACACACACACACCAGGGGGCAGTGAAACACCTTCACACACACACACACACACTAGGGGGCAGTGAAACACCTACACACACACACACACACACACACACCAGGGGGCACTGAAACACCTACACACACACACACTAGGGGGCAGTGAAATGCCTACACACACACACACCAGGGGGTGCTGAAACACCTACACACACACACCTACACACACACCAGGGGGCACTGAAACACCTACACACACACACCAGGGGGCAGTGAAACACCTTCACACACACACACACACACACACACACTAGGGGGCAGTGAAACACCTACACACACACACACACACACACACTAGGGGGCAGTGAAACACCTACACACACACACACCAGGGGGCAGTGAAACACCTACACACACACACACACACACACACCAGGGGGCAGTGAAACACCTACACACACACACACACACTAGGGGGCAGTGAAACACCTACACACACACACACACCAGGGGGCAGTGAAACACCTACACACACACACACACACACACCAGGGGGCAGTGAAACACACACACACACACACACACACACACACACACACACACAGACATGTTGAGTTTGTAAGTAAGGACTGCTGCTACTGAGTGTGTTATAAGCTGTAAAGTCAGGGTGTTGATGGAGTGACTCACTTTTTTGACTCCAGCTCTGCTGTAAAGAGAGTTCACAGCTGGTGGTGACGGTGTTTGTGGGAAGGGTCTGCAGCTGTAGAGGAGCTGAGCGTGGAGGTGTAAGTGTGCGGCAGTGGTTTGGTGCTGAGGGGAGTGCTGTAGGGGGCTCCTCAGGCGAAGAGCACTGTGCTAGTCTCGCTGGTAATTGTTTGCCACGGGTGCTCCAGCCTGAGAATGAGTTCTGTTTGAGACGCTGCCAGCATGTTATCTTCCACAACAAAGCAAATCTGAGCTCCAGGTCTAAACATCACACACGCGAGCGTGCTTTCTTCCCCACACCTGCTTTTCAGCGAGCTCGTCACAGAGTTACTGTATGAGAACCAGACTCCGCGGCTCCGCGGCTCGCTGTTTACTCCTCGATGATTCTCTCCGAACTGCCTACAAAGACGGAGTAAAGACTTTATTTAAGGGCTTTGCTGTCTTGTTTGAAACTTTCTGGACTCAGAAGATGATGTTCCTTCTGGAAGACTCTTTCCTGAAATCTTTGTTAGACCAAGTTTTACTTTGTTCAGTTTCCAAAACAAGTTTAGACAAACTGAAGGGCCTCGGACCTGTAAACGACTCGCTGCTCAGACTGACTCGCCCGCCTGGTGAGGCTTCAGCTGAATGTTGAGGGACTTATGATTCTTGTCAGACTCCCTCACTGCTGAACTTTGACTCGCCCATAAATGACTTATGACTCGAATTGTGCCTTGAATGACTTGCAGCTCAATCTGGATTTGCCCTTAAATGACCTGCGACTCGATCCAGACTTGAACAACTAAACCACCTGCCACTCCCTCACTCCTTTGATCTCGCCACTCAACGACTCTCTGCTCCCTCAGACTCCCCATTGAACAACTCACCACTCCCTCAGACTTGCCCCTCGCACGACTCTCCATTCCCTCGGACTCCCCCTTGAGTGATTCTCCATTCCCTCAGACTCCCCCTTGAGTGATTCTCCTCAACCATGGCCTCACGCCTGTAGTGACTTGCCCCTCTTTTGGCCTCACCACTTCGGGACTCTCCACTCCCTCAGACTCACCTCTTGAGGGACTTGCTGCTCCCTCAGATTCACCCCTTGGACGACTCGCTGCTCCCTCTGACTCGCCCCTTGAGTGACTCGCCGCTCCCTCAGATTTACCCCTTGGATGACTCACTGCTCCCTCTGACTCGCCCCTCGAGCAACTCGCCACCCCCTCAGATTCGCCCCTTGGACGATTTGCTGCTCCCTCTAACTCGCCCCTTGTGTAACTCGCTGCTTCCTTTGACTTGCCCCTTGGACGACACTCCTCTCCCTCTAACTCGCCCCTTGGGTGAATCGTCAATCTCTCGGACTCGCCCCAATGAACGACTTGCCAGGACCCCAGACTCGCCCGTTGCACGACTCTCCACTCCCCTTTGAGTGGCTCGCCTCAACCTTGGCCTCACCCCTTGAGTGACTTGCCCCTCCTTTGGCCTCAGCACTAAGGGACTCTCCACTCCCTCAAACTCGCCACTTGAAAGACTCGCCGCTCCCTCGGACTCGCCCCAGTGAACGACTTGCCACTCCCTCAGACTCGCACCTTGTATGACTTGTTGCTCTGTCTGCCTTGCCCCTTGGAAAACTTGCTGCTCTCCTACCTTTACCCTTTGAGTGACTTGCTGCTCTCCTAGCTTTACCCTTTGAGTGACTTGCTGCTCTCCTAGCTTTACCCTTTGAGTGACTTGCTGCTCTCCTAGCTTTACCCTTTGAGTGACTCGCTGCTCTCCTAGCTTTACCCTTTGAGTGACTTGCTGCTCTCCTAGCTTTACCCTTTGAGTGACTTGCTGCTCCCTTGGCCTCGCTTCTTAAGCGCCTCGCCACTCCCTCAGACTCGCCCCTTGGACGACTTGCTGCTTGCTTGCTCTGGGTTATAGATTATGTTATATATGTTTCTTGCTCTGAACCTGTATTAGATATCAGGACTGATGATAGCTGGGTGGTCCAGCATTAGGGTCCAGCTGTGAAGATCTATATGTCAGTGGAATATGAAACACATTCGTTATGTTGTTATTAGATTTTTGCTTTTTGCCAGATCTTCGTCATGTAACTCATCCTGCAGTTTTCCGAAATATCAGCTCCGTTCCAGACTGTCAGGACTGATTGTGTGATTCAGGCTTGTGCACAGCTTTTTGATCGGATGTATGGATTCTGGAAAACTACAGATTTATTCTGGATTTTTTTCCCATAGAGAATGATGGAAAAGTTCATGCCAACCTAGTGAACTTCTGCCCGACTGACAGACACCATTTCACATACATTGACTCCCGTCCACCCATGGGGCAGACTGATTGTCGTTATATTCCATCCCTCTTTTTCCCCATAGAGTCCCATTTATTTTCGGTCACACCCAAACATCATGGTTTCATTTGACCTACAGCTTCCAAACTGCCTGTACTCAGGGCAGACCCCCAACCACACTGACCCTCACTCCTCTACTTGTCGTTTATGCTCAACCATCCTGAGATCCTTCAAAACAGGTGCCATATGATTTATCAGCTGCAGTCAGTCTCGCTCAGGGCTGGAAGGTGTTTGTACACAGTTTCCCACACGTTATTCATCCCCCAATTGTCTCAGTTTGGTAGAAAAGTGTTTAACTATTTAATGTTATTATTTAATTATTTAATTAGGCATGAATGCTATGTTTCAGCCGGTACTGAAAATCAGACCTACTTCAGCAGTTGTTTAAATATTCAGCACTTAAAAAAAACAGCTGATGCTCATATTTACTGGAACCCTAAACAGTGAACGTATAGCCTGTAGAGAAAAGTGTCCAGGGCTTTGCTGCTGCTGATCACTGTGATCTGAAACTTTCTTCATTCAGGCTTTCAGGCTGAAAACAGAGACGCGCTCGGTATTGATCCGCCGGAGCCGATATCTTCCAGTGCTGACACGTTTAAGAAAATTCTTGTAAGTGTTCCTGTCTGCTCGGAATCGCAGTCAGATTCGACTCATGCACATGCTTCAGTAGTTTACAAGTCGATGTTCAGGCCTGCGTTTATAATGGGTCGATCAGTTCTTTAGGTAAAAAAAGAAAACGAGGACGCTAAAATCCATCTTCTTCTCCTTCAATCAACCAACCATCTGAAGAAAAAGTGGACAGAGAGACGGTAGCATCTGAAATCTCTATTTCTCTTAGATCCAAGACCAGCCCCAAGTTCCTCTGGTTGTTTGAATAGATCAGAGTCGAAAAACTACTCAGTTCTGATTCTAGAACTTTCCTTGTGATGAGAAATAGAAGAGGAAGCAGCTGATACGGTGATTAGCAGAGCTCAAAGAATGTACACATCTTTTAACCCACAATGGCTCTCAGGAGCTCAGTGAACTTCAGCGTGGTATCAGGATAGGACGCCACCTGTGGAACAAGTCCAGTGGTGAAGTTTCCTCACTACTAAATATTCCACAGTGGACTGTCAGTGGTGTTAGAACAAAGTGGAAGTGATCGTGAACGACAGCAACTCCGCCACCAAGTGGTAGAACACGTACAATGACAGAGCGGGTCAGCGGATGCTGAGGAGCATAGTGCACAGAGGTCACCACCTTTCTACAGAGTCCATCACTACAGACCTCCAAACTTCATGTGGTCTTCAGATCAGCTCAAGAACAGAGCGTAGAGAACTTCATGGAATGGGTCTCCATGAACGAGCAGCTGCATCCAAGCCTTACATCACAAAGTGCCACCGTACTCTAGACTACTGGAGACGGGTTCACTGGAGTGATCAATCACGCTTCTCCGTCTGGCAATCTGGAGGAGAACGGTACTTGTCTGACTGCATTGTGCTGAGTGTAAAGTTTGGTGGAGGGGGGATTATGGTGTGGGGTTTGTTTTTCAGGAGGTGGGCTCAGACTCTCAGTTCCAGTGAAAGGAACTCTTAATGCTTCAGCAGACCAAGAGACTCTGGACAGTTTCATGCTCCCGACTTTGTGGGGACAGTTTGGGGACCAAACTGTTCCAACATGGCTGCTCACCAGTGCACATAAAGTCATGGAGGAGGAGTTTGGTGTAGAAGAACTTGACTGTCCTGCACGGAGTCCTGACCTCAACCTGATAGAACACCTTTGAGAGACTGCGAGCCAGACCTTCTCATCCAACATCACTGTCTGATCTCCAATACACACTCCTAAACCGTGTGGAGAGCCTTCCCAGAAGAGTTGAAGCTGTTATAGCTGCCAAGGTTGGGCCGACGTCATATGAAACCCTATGGATTTTATATACATATATATGTAGTGAGGAAAATAAGTATTTGAACACCCTGTGGCAAGTTCTCCCACTTCTCCCAAATCACGGAGGGGTCTGAAAAATAACTGTGAGAGACATAATCTTAAAAAAAATCCAGAAATCAAAATGTATGATTTTTTAAATAATTTATTTGTGTGTTACTGCTGTAAATGAGTTTTTGAACACCTGTAAAAAAATCAGTGTTAATATTTAGTACAGTAGCCTTTGTTTGCAGTTACAGAGCTCAAAGGTTTCCTGTTTTTCACCAGGTTTGCACTGCAGCAGGGCCCATTCCTCCACACAGATCTTCTCCAGATCAGCCAGGTTTCTGGGCTGTTGCCGAAAAACACGGAGTCCCTCCAAAGATTTTCTATAGGGTTTAGGTCTGAAGACTGGCTAGGCCACTCCAGAACCTTGATAAGCTTCTTATGGAGCCACTCTTTGGTTCTCCTGGCTGTGTGCTTTGGGTCATTGTCATGTTGAAAGATCCCTGGTCCTCTCTCCTCTCTCCTTAATACAGTGCAGTTGTCCTGTCCACCCCCAAAGCATGATGCTTCCACCCCCATGCTTCAAAGTAGGGATGGTGTTTTTGGGATGGTACTCATCGTTCTTCGTGTGTGTCATATTCAAAATCTGAACACCCCAGTCAAATCTTATGTTGTTAAAATTATGTTTTTTTTTTTTAGTAGGTTTTAGATGTTCCTCTTTGCAGAAATATGCATACAAAAACATGTTCAGTTTGCTTTGATCTTTGCACAGGTCACGTTTAATGTTTTATTTTTTTCCCAGTACATTACATTAATCAAAAAACAGCAGTTGCTTCTGAAAGTGTTGAATTTGTTCAGAAGCACCCTAACATCTTTTCCTCTAGTTATATTTTACGAATAATTTTAAATGAGGCTTGTCAGGTTTGAGGTTGAGGGCGGCTCCAAATTTTCCTGACTTAACGAGTTTCCCATTTTATCGAGACACAATGAAGGAACATAAATGTCCGTTTCAAAGCAGCTTAGCAGCACAATTGAATTCAAATGACCCCCTAACAGCCGCATCAGGCATCGATCTGCTGGCCTGTGTCTTCCTGAGATAACACAATGAAAAAGAGACGGGGAATATCTGATCCGGCGTTCGGTCCTTGACTTCTTCCCGTTGGGGAAATAATTGCAGGACGATGCCAAGCCTGCCGGGGAGCGCTCCGTCAAACTTGGCGCCTATTCAGAACCCGTCCCTAAACCTTTAGAGAAGAGACATAATGGACTCGCTGATTGGTTTTGATCTTGGGTCTAAAATAAGAATTGTCTGAGGAACGCAGAATTGGGGAATTAGTTAGCAGGGCTGTCTAAAGGCCAAGGATGGCTTTGAGTAATACCATAACATCACAGGAATAATTAGCTTTTGCTTGACCTTTACTTGTAGCTCCGCTGTGGAGAGGTATCAGTGCTGTGCAAGCCCTTACAAGGTGCTATTTCGTAGCCCTCAACATGACAGCGCGCCAGCTAATAACAGATTCCGGCCGGAGATGTCTATTAGAGGCGACTCCCTGCGAGGGCAGCTGAAGCAGTAACCAACAAAAGTGTCCCGGTCTCGGCTAATTGCTTCTTTGTTTTTCAGAAGGTTAAAAATTCAGCGTGCAGACTCCGTTATGGCTCCCCGGCACCCATCAAGTCTTTTTCCTGCACAAATTGCTGTATAAAGAGACGTATGGCCCCTCTGGAGATTCGATGCTTTTGCAGCAGCATCCACGTTTCCTCGTTTTACCATAATTCCCCCATAACCGCTGTCACATTTTTGGATAATGGCTGCAGTTTTGCGAACTCAAATACAGCACGGGACGCGTTCGGGGGGCTGACAGGCTAATGCATGCGTGCGTCTGCTGCAGCTGTTTTCTTCCAGAGAGCAAATAAACCACCAAACAATTTTCCCAGCCTGGGAAGCGAGGGAGCGTTCCAGCCCGCCGTAAGAAGAGCGAAATCCGTCCCCCGGTCTAAAGGATGATCGGATTTGGACCCAGAATGTTTCATTATCGCCGCGCTCGGAGCAAGAGCCCATGACGCCGTCTCAGGCGCCGATGAAAGACATAACTCATGGACGACAATGCTGCCGAGAGAAGTGGGGTCGGGGATGGCTGGACAGGCCTTGGCAAAGCCGGCCACTTCTCTTTTCACAGGCTTTGAAGGGGATCGTCTGGGTGTCGCTGATACCTCGGGCCTTTGAGAATTCTGAATCTCCCCTAAGCTTCCTCGCTTTCCTCGCCGCGAGTCAGGTTCACCTTTGTGCAGGTTCAGCTCACAGGATGCCAAAGAGTCAAAGACCACCTTTGTATTAATTTACAGCCAAGTTTTCAATTATTTTAGAGTGAAAGAAAGTGAGTAGTTTGAGTGTTTAGTGTTTCACTCTTTACCTTCTTTACAGCTTCTAGTCTCCTCAGAAGACTCAACTTTCAGAGACTCACCTTAGAAGCTGGTTCTGCTTCTCTCCATCCAAATAAACCTAAACACACTCCCTCTTTAACTGACTCACCTCTCTAGTTGGACTTACTGTTAAATGACTCATGGCTTGACTCGAATTGTGCCTTAAATGGCTTGCAGCTCAACTTGGACTCGCCCTTAAACAACTTGACCCAGGCTGAACTTGCAGCTCCCTCAGCCTCGCCTCTTAAAAGACACTCCACTCCCTCTGCCTCAACCCTTAAATGACATGCGGCTCCCTCTGCCTCCCCCCTTGGACAACACGCCGCTTTCTCTGCCTCGGCCCTTGGATGTCACGCCACTCCTTCGGCCTCGCCCCTTGGACGACATGCCGCTCCCTCGGCCTTGCCTCTTGGACAAAATGCTGCTACCTCTGCCTCGCCCCTTGCACGACATGCCGCTCCCTCTGCCTCATCCTTGAACGACATGCCGCTCCCTCTGCCTCGCCCCTTGCACGACATGCCGCTCCCTCTGCCTCGCCCCTTGGATGACATGTCGCTTCTTCGTTGCTCCCTCTGCCTCGCCCCTTGGACAACATGCCGCTTCCTCGTCGCTTCCTCTGCTTCGCCCCTTGGATGACATGTCGCTCCCTCTGCCTCGCCCCTTGGATGACATGTCGCTCCCTCTGCCTTGGCCCTTGCGGAGGTTCTGGACTCTGGGGTGGTCAGTTTATTGTTCTGAGAAGAGCAGCAGCTTCTTTGTTTGATGTGTCTGTATCTCCTTTTCTCAGGAAGGAACTGCTTTTTCGGGCAGAGTGATGTGCTTAAAACCTCACCTGCGAGAAGGACTGAGAAGTCAGGGGTGACTGTTTGGATGTAGTGCTGCGAATGACCCACCACTCAAATAGTACCGGCTCTGCGGTGGTCCTGTGGGGGTCCTGACCATTGAAGAACAGGATAACAAAGTATGCAGTGGATCAGATGAACTACAGTCTGTAAGTGTAGCTGCTATATGGACAGTGTGTGTAGATACAGGAAGGTGTGTTTAATGTTATGGTTGATCTGTGTATGTACCTGTTTGGCCCAGGTAGTGTCTAAGTATGAAGTAGTGCTGCCTCATAGGTCCAGCATAGTGCTGCTCATGCATGTGGTTGAACCAGTCCAGGTAGCTCCACAGGTATAATGCAGTATCAACAAAATGGCCAGCACAACATACAGACTGTTTGGAAACTGGAAGTTATAAATTGGAATGCGACGGTGACCCTGACCTCACCCTGAGGATTGCTTTGTTTTACCATAACCTGCGGCGTGTCTTATAGGAGTCTTCATATATAACATCCTCGTTGAAGTCACAGTTATCTCTACTCACTCTGGGCACGGTGGACAAAGAACATACTTAGATGAAGCACTGACGTACATAGTCCATTCCAAAACATCCGGCCGCCGAGTAATGGAATCCTTCAGAGCGAAAGTGCTGCTGGGATGAAAATGGTTTCATTGAGCTCCAGCACTCTGCTCATTAGGTCGGGGACGGAGAATGAAACGTTTTAGTTGCAGTTTATATTCAAATAATGAGGTTCCTTAGATTGCCTCTTATTGTACCTCACTGTTATTGCTCCTGAGATCAAAGAGAGTTCAATTCGTTGTACAGCGGTCAGACAAATGGAAGCATTTGTTAATTCATTTTCCTTGATTGCCTCATCATGGAGCTTATCCTGGGGACAACTGCTCCGCTGCCTTTGTGGGAAGGAGTTTTAACATGAAGTGAAATGAAATGAAGAGATGCTCTTGTTATCTGTTAGTTAGAAGCTGTGGAGTGTTTCACAAAGCACCCTCAAAAAACCCAAAGAGTTACCCAAAGAACCTCAGCCCGAAATTGAAGATGGTCCGATAGTAATGCCTCCAAACTCTGGACAGACTTTTGATTTAAGATATCTGGTTAAATACCTGTTTAGCAAGATCTCCCACAGCCCAGTCTAGAAAATCAACACATTTATAATGTGCTTAATTAAGTGTTAATAAACTGTTTTTACTATTCTATTAAGCGGTAACCAAGCTTTTCCAAAGCATGCTATTGCTCTAACTAGCCAATATTTGCTAAGGTGAATGGACACAGGTTAATAGGCTGACATTATTATTATTATTATTATTATTATTATTGTTGTTGTTATATTAGCATATTTTCAGGATCACTTAATGCCTGAATTACAGTTTTAAACAATTTATTTATTACGCCTTGTGAATTTTTTATCCGTACCTTTTTGCTGTGTGAATATGAACATGAATTATCAGATTTCATAAATCACATTTAATTAGTCTCTAATTAAAGCCTTTCAAAAAGTCAGGAACACAGTCTCTGATTGGTCCAGAAGTCAGGCACGCAGCCTTAGATTGGTCCATAAGTTAGAAGCCCAGCCTCTGATTTGTTGACTGGTCAGAAACATGGCCTCTGATTCGTCCACTGGTCAGAAATGCAGGCTCAGATAGGTCCACAAGTCAGGAACTCTGCCTTTGATTGGTCCACAAATCAGAAACGCAGCCTCTCATTGATCCACAAGCCAGGAACAGAGTCTCTGATTAGTTCACAGGTAAGAAATACAGTCTCTGATTGGTCCATAAGTCAGAAACACAGTCTCTGATTGGTCCATAAGTCAGAAACACAGTCTCTGATTGGTCCATAAGTCAGAAACACAGTCTCGGATTGGTACATAAGTCAGGAACGGAGCCTCTCATTGGTCCACAAGTCAGGAACGCAGCCTCAGACAGGTCCACAAGTCAGGAACTCAGCCTCTGATTGGTAGATGAGGCAGAAACACAGTCTCTGATTCGTCCACAAGTCAGCAACACAGCCTCAGATTGGTCCACAAGCCAGCAACGCAGCTTTAGATAGGTCCACAAGTCAGGAACGGAGCTTCTTATTGGCCCACAAGCCATGAACATGGTCTCTAATTTGGTTGACAGACTAAAGAATGAATAAATAATCACAGAAAACTGTAGAAGTTATTATCATGGATTTATTTTACAAAGTGCAGTTCAAGGTTAGAGTATAAAGCTTCTGAAAGGAACACAATGAACATCCTTGGATATTCTATACATCATCTACCTGAGAGGATAAAAATAAAGTGTTAGCAATTTATGGGGTTTGTCATGTATCATACATGAACCATATTTCACAGTAAAATACAAGTCTTGGTCTTGATGTGGTCTCAATACTTAATTCCCTACTTACTGTTTAAGTGGTTATAGGTTTCTTGGTGAGGCTTAATTAGTGTATTACAAGGTTTTTATAATGTTCCTCTATACTAAAGTACTACTAATACTACTAATAATAAAAATAATATTTCACAATTCTACAGAACGTGTCTATGTTTATTTAAAACCATGTGTTTGCTCGGGAGCGTGTTTTTTTTATTTTTATGAACACGTCCTCGCTTCCTCTCTCACTGATTACGAAGAGTAATTCTGGTAGTTGGCACTCATTTTCGAGGCGCTGTGGTTCTGTTGATAAAACACTGCCAGTTTCTCATTAGGTTGTTTGCCTTCAGCGATTCTAAAACAACTAAATTCACAAATGAGAAACTCATGCAAGAGCAGTTTCAGTCATCACACCACGCGTTTACCCTGTTAATGTTTCTCTCGCCGTATGAAAGGACTAACACAGCCCAATGTTTTGGCAGTCTGTCTTCTGTGATGTTCGGGCTGCATCAGGGTCAGTGGCCCTCGCGCTGCTTCCTGCTGTCTCAGCTTAGATGTACAATCAGCCAGGAGCCAACTCGCTCACGTGATCTCGCCAAGGTCAAGACTAAGCTCCTAAAACAGAGACAGGAGAGCCGCCTCTGGATTTCTGAAAATGAACCAGATCTTTTAACCTAGTGAACTCTGGTCCTGAGGGGCCAGTCTCCAGCTCACTTTGGTAATTTACTTACTCAGACACAGCCGATTCCATCAGTGGCTAATTTCAATTAATCAATCAATCAATCAACCTTTATTTTTACTCGGGAGTACAATGAGGGACAGCCTCATTTACAATGTTGCCGAGCATTACAATTATTTAAAAAAAAAAAAGGGATAAAAAAAATTAAAATTCATTTTAATGAGTACATAAAATGTAAAAGAAACAATAACAGAGACCAAATTTGGTAAGATAAATCATAAAAGAAAAACAAAGAAAAAATGAATAAGAAACTAAAATCAGGAATAAGACAAATATAAAAACAAGCCAACAAAGTAAATATAGTAGTAAAACATAAAATAGTAAAATAAATAAAAGTAATAATAAAATAATAATATTAATAATAAAAAAATCAATAGACAATGGTAAAAGAAAATAAAAATAAAATAAAATAAATAAATAAACAGAATTTCCAAATCATAAAACTATTAACTAAAATTCAATAAAACATTGGCAGGTCGTGTGGAGGTGGTTAGAGTTTGAAATGACTCTGAGCTTTAGTGTTTCCTGCTGTGAGGTCCAGTTCGCTGGTGCTGCTGGAGCTAACAGCAGATTTTCCCAGTTCAGTAAAAGCTCTAGGAACCTGAAGGTCCAGTCACTGGAGCGAGTTCCATAATTTGTACTATTCTCAGTGAACATTGTTGTGATAGATTGTGAAGATTTCCAGGTTAACAGCAGGACAGTTACCCAGCGGGCCGTCCAGGGCCCATTTTCATGGTAGCCTGTTTTGGAGGTTCTTTAGAATTTGCTGAACAGCTTTTAGAATCTCAGGTCTTCTGATCCAGGCAGCCGCAAAAACTGACTGGAGTTGTCTTGTTTCACAGTCTGTGGGCTGGTAGGAGCTCCAGATACCCAGACGTGTGAACACAAGGCTTTTTTATAATATTTAAATTCGGTAAAGGTGTTTGACTGATTGAATATTTTAGAAGAGTGTTTGTCTTTTAATGCATCTCTCTTCAGAACCAGGACACGTGCAGGCAGCAAAGCTTCTGATCAGCTTTAAACTGTAGGAAACATTCGTCCTGACAGATCTATAAAATGTGAGCCTCAGAATTACTGTAGCTTAGCTGTGACTTGGAGAGTAAAGCAACTGCCCTGTTCAAGGTCTGTTACAATGTCTGTTTCAAATACATATATTATTTTATTTATTTGTTTTATTTTTATTTATTTATGTACATCAAGGCAGTATGAATAAGCCTTAAGGTGTTGTTGGGCCGTTGCTATGGAAAGCATGCTGTTGCTGGGCCATTATTATGAAGGATAAGTTGCTGCTTGGTCATTGCGATGGAAGGCATGATATAGCTGGGCCATTGGTACAGAAGGTATGGTGCTGCTGGGCCATTGCTATGAAGGATAGGTTGCTGCTGGGTAATTGCCACAGCTGGTAAGGCACTGTTGCTGGGCCATTGTCTTTATCCTAAGTGGTTACTAGGTGTTGCTAAGGGGAAATGGAGCTATTGATGTTTAATCTCAGGTGGTTGTTCAGGGCTGCTTGGCTGTTGTTATTGTATATTATGTTTTGGAAATCTGGGATGGACAGACAGGTGCGTCTATCCATCTATCCATTATCTGCCGCTTAATCCCACTAGTCGGGGTCACGGGAGGGCTGGAGCCAATCTCAGCGTCACCGGGCGAAGTCAGGGCACACCATGGACAGTTCGCCAGTCCATCGCATGGCCAACACTCCCTCACGCACTCACACCTATGGGCAATTTAGAGTGACCAATCAACCTAACATGCATGTGTTTGGACTGTGGGAGGAAACTGGAGTACTCGGAGGAACCCACTCAAGCACGGGGGGAACATGCATGTTAATTAGCCTCCAGCCAGAGGACACATGGGTGTTTGTATCTTTGAGGCAAATTCAGTAAAAAATCTGTTATAAAATTCTATATGATGTCTTTTTTGCAGCATTGCTGTCCAAAGCATTATAGTTTAGCTCAGAGGCATCGCAGGAGAATCTATCACACTTGGTTGCCTCTGTAGACCACTCTAGGAGAAAAGAGGTATAATGGCGGCTTCTATTCTCTCTGCTGCCAAGCCTGAGAGCTACCTTTGAGAGATTTTGGCGTTTGACCATTTGGGCTGCAAATACCACAGAGAACCTCTCCAAACACATGACATCATGACGGATGGTCCAGAGTGTACCTGAGAGCTTCAAATACTAGGTAGTCATTGACAAGATGATGGTCCTGTCTGCTCCTGCATCCAGGAGCATCGGCATACTTTTCTAATGGCTTCAGACCATTTCACAGCACTGCAGACACCGTCTTCAAGAGCTTCATGTCCTGTGTGTGCTTCTGTGGAGATCTAGCAGTCATCATTGCTGTGACAGCTCAGGCTCATTCGTTTCCCTAGAAGAGAGAGGGCCTGGAGGGCCATTTTTTGCGTCCTCTGAATTTATTTATTTTTTTTTTTTGCGTCCTCTGAATTTATTTATTTCTATGTTAATTATGCTGACAAATCAGTGTAATTCTCAACAAGGTCCCACGAGTTGGATGTTATTCATCAGTGCTGCACTGAAAAAAGAATGAAATACTCCAAGTTACACTGACCTTCGTCAGTAATACGAATTGTGAATTGGGCGCCACTCCTGAATCAGATCCAGTACACAAAATCAAGCGCTCACAGGACGACCACAGAGCAGGTACTATTATATGTTGAGCTGAATGAGAGAAACACATAGATAGTTATTGGTGTCCTGGGTAACTGAGATCAGTGTATAGTGTTAATAAGGATAGTTAGTGGTGTTCTGGGTAACTGAGATCAGTATATAGTCTTAATAAGGGTAGTTAGTGGTGGTCCTGAACCAGGTGCTGTAACTATTGTTACTGTATATGGTACTAGCAGTAAATGAGTGTTGGTTCACTTAATCCTTTCCTAACAGAACAGAACTTGAGTTTTACAGTTAATGGCTCAAACAATACTGATAGCTAGTTTAGTCAACCCTGTTATTCTCTCACTAGATACACACAGTGCACATTTAGCCTGTTTTTAAACACAATCACAACCATTTACCCAACAAGTCTCTGGGATTATCGAGATGGTTTTCTGCGAATGTGAGACGGGCCTTTGTCTTCTTTTGGTCAGCAGTGGTTTTCGTCTTGGAACTCTCCCATGGAGACCATTTTTGCCCGGTCTCTTTTTCTTATAGTTGAATCATGAACACTGACCTTAACTGAGGCAAGCGAGGCCTGCAGTGCTTTAGATGTTCTGGGTTCATCTGTGACCTCCTGGATAAGTCGTCAACGTGCTCTTGGAGTAATTTCGGTAGGCCGGCCACTCCTGTGAAGGTTCGCCACTGTTCCATGTTTCTCTGTTTGTAAACAATAGCTCTCACTTTCAAAATGGTTTTGTAACCTTTTCCAGACTGATAGATGTCAATGACTTTCTCATCTGTTCTTGAAGTTCTTCAGATCGGGGCATAATGTGTTGCTGTTTGAGGTCTTCTGGGCAGCTTCATGCTCAAATCATTGTTTAAAAACTGCTTTTGAATACCCCAGCAAGTAACGAGTGAGGGGGCCTAATTTTTAGGCTACATCCCAAACATGGTTGCCATCTTGAAAGCCACCATATCAGATCAAGAGCAAGTTTCTCCAATGGTAAGGTGTTCATGTAGCAGATCAAAGAAGACCAGAACTGTCTCAGAAATCAATTGGTGTAATCAGATTCATAATATCTCTTGTGGTTCAAACGTTATCAACACAGAAAGTTACAACAACAACCACATTGAACAACATGTTCAGTGAGCTGTCCCTGGAGCTGAACTCAGATCTGAAGGCACAGTTCAGCACCACTGAATCAATTGATTTCTGAAACAGGTCTGGTCTGGTCTTCTTTGATCTGCTACATGACCCTTTTCCCATTGGAAAAACTTGATCCAGTTGGCTTTCATCCATCCATCGATGGCTTTCAAGATGGCGGCCATGTTTGGGTCATTGTCTAAAAGATAGGCCCCCCCACCCGTTACTTGTTGGGGTATTCAGATACATCATTATCTTTGAGACGTTTGACTCACCCTGTATAAGCAAAATACTAAAAGTTAAACCAGCAGAGAATACATGCTCAGGCTCACAGACCAGGCTCAGAAGTAGAATAGGAAGCCTGTGCTAATGCTTAGCATTCTCTACTAGCATGTATAACCTTCATGATATAAATGACGTGATATATTCGTTATCATATATGATTAAAAGTTGGTGTTTATGAAATAACTGAGGTTATACAGTGACCAGACTTCTCCATAGTTTCTGACCGGTGATACTGTACCATCTTCTAAAGGAACTATGTTTCTGTCACGCCCTGCCGTGTCCTGCCTTGTTCTGTCTGTATATGTCCTTGTTTACGTTGCCTTGTCATACCTATGTGCTAGTGTTTATGCTTCGGTCATGTGTTCGTCCTTGGCTCCGCCCCTCACCTGTTCCTAGTCTGCTTCTCCTCCCATTGTTTCCAGGTGTTCCCAATTTCCTGTTGTTATGTATACCCTCCCTTTCCTCCCTGTCTTTGTCGAGTATTGTTATCTGTGCGATGTTCTCCTTGCGTCCTGTACCGTGGGCCTCGTGTCTGGTTTGTTTATGTTTCTTTGTTTCTTATTACTTTGTTATTTCGTATTTTGGTTTCTGTTGATTTTAATTATGGACTTGTGTATGTGTCTGACTACCACGTCTCCTACATCATTACAATTTCTTGGCGGAGACTTGTTTATGTCGTGTACTGTTAAGAATTACTTCAATAATTTTCAGAGAAATTGGGTATTTTTAGAGATGGAAGGATTGATCGGCTATGTATCGGTATCAGACAATTTTTAATCAAAATATGTAATTGGTGATCTGCCAATATTTCTCTAATTTAGCCGATCCCGAGAGCCGATCGATGGCGTTAAACAAGTGAGCTTAATTTCTCTATTTCCAGCTAGTGTTTCATTAAAACCCCCTGCGGCCAGGTACTTGCAATACCTATCTGAACCACTAGGTGGAAACACATACTCTTTTATTTTCCACAGACGGACTGAAGCTGTGAGAACAGTTTGCATTCACAGCATGTGCGGATAGGCAGTGTTTACCGTATGTGACTCAGACTCATCCAGGACGTTTTTAAAATTAGTAAAATCAGCGTCTCTCGTTGGAGAACCAGGATAAAGACATTTAACTCTACTAATCTGATATGGTTTTTAGAGAAACCACGCAGCTGAATACAGTATCAGTAAACAGCAGAGCTAGCACAAAACTAATAACCCAGAAACCCGTACAGACCAGATTTGTCCGGTACGAACAGAACAGCAGCAACAATTCAATATTCTACATTTAATAATTACAGTTTTAGTTTAAAATAACAGAGTCTGAGTTTAATGACTGCAGTTCTGACTGCATTTATTTAATTAGTTTGTTTCGTTTTAAATTAAGGGTCTAAATGTAATGATTGCAGTATTGGTGATATTTGTTTGATTTACTTTGTTTATTTGCTGTTAATTTAGTTAAAAATATTATTCTGTTTCATATGAGCTGGTTAAAAATGGTAATAAACAGTTTAGACCATGGTTCATGACCTGCTTGTGCTAATAACTACATGTAGCCCTGCCGTGGCATATAGCCCCGCCCTCTATCGGTATCGGCTATCTCTAGGTATTATTTTTTTATTATTATTTTATTATATTTTATGTTGGTCAATGTGTTATAAAAACAATAAGCCACTGGAGGTCACGCGATACTCTGATTTCTATCATTGGGAAGAGGGTTAAAACCCTAAGAACATTCCTTCCCAGTGATAAAACCACGCTACCGCACCGCCTCCAGGCTTACTGCTTATCAATAACCTTGGTTTGCATGCACTTCCTGCAGGCCTGAGTTTGACAACACAGATTTAAAGAACTCTGAATATTATGAAGATGAATAACTCCGTCTAGACGATTCTGACCTTCAGCTCAGCACACAGCCCCTGAACAGTCTGACTCAAAAACTACAGGCCACCTGTAAAAAGATCCACAGACACAAAATGGCATGTACAGCTGGGAACCTGTCTCTCCGATCAACTCTGTCTCAGCACCTGCTGCACATCAAGGCTGTCCATGGTCTCCCAGGATGCACTGCACCAGATCTGCCAGGGCAGATTACAAATTCAATGACTAAGAGTTTATTTGCTCTCGTTCACCAGAATTCAAATAATTCAGATTGACTTGACCAGCATGCATCCTCACATTGGTGTAGGAACCAAGGGGGGATGGGGGGGACGTGTCCCACCCAATATCAGAAACAGGTAGATTTGTCCCACCCAAAAATTAAACCACGGAAACGGTTTAAAAACGCGTTTTGCCAGCGTTCGCAATTCACACGCTGTGTTTGTTGTTAGTAACAGGCTCTGGTTGTTAGGTGGTCTGGGTCTTTCACTGTGTTAAGGCTCTGGTTGTTAGGTGGTCTTTCACTGTGTTAAGGCTCTGGTTGTTAGGTGGTCTTTCACTGTGTTAAGGCTCTGGTTGTTAGGTGGTCTTTCACTTTGTTAAGGTTTGTGTTGAGATGCCTGTTCAGTCAGCAGCTTCACTGATCCGAGCTCTCGCTTCGCTGGAGCGTCGTGTAGCTACGCCAGCTTTAAACGCGAGGTCAGTGATGAGAGCAGTGAATAACAACAATCACCATATATACTGTATCAAAACAGCTTTAGTATAATGTGTTGTTATGGTAACAGACTAGGAGGGTTTGGGATAGCTAACATTTATATTAACTTTAGTCAGAAACACTCTGAAACGTAAAGTTACATTACTCTCTGGCCACGCCCCCAAACTGCAGACAGCTACTACACTACATACATAAAATAATAAAATATAATAAAATAAATAAATGAATGAATAAATAAAAGGACACCAGCATTAGAAGTGCTGTCAGTAGTGCAGTGTGTAATGCTCCAGATGGCGCTGTTTGGGACACAGCCTTACTGTCTAACATTAATGTTAGTCTAGTCTAGTCAGAAAACCTCAACATACATTTATTTATCATTTAATTTCAGCATCATACTCCAAAGAAAGTAATAATAATTTATATGTTTCCTTATGTATGTATATAATCCAGACATTGCATGTATAGTTTAAAAGTTTTCTGACAGCAGTAGCATGTAATGTGGAGTATCTAGTTTAATGTGTAAAGTGATGTTTAGTTGGATTTATTTAATAATAATCAGACTTACAGATAATGTTGTATTTTGTTTATTTATTTGTAATTTACTGTAATTCCACAAATGTTGCACTACGTCACTATAGATACAGTGCTTCACTACCTTACCTACAGTGGAATCAGCTTATAGGTAATATTTAGGGGATAGGGTGGGCTTTGATTCATATTAGCCAATGTGCCCCGCCCAGTGTCAAACCTGCTCCTACACCCTTGCGTCCTCAAACTCCCTCGTTCTGGTCTTGCGGACTTATGATTGCTGGGAATCAAGTACAGGACGGATGGAACGCTGACAGCCAGGCAGGGATTTTTCTTACTCCTTTACTTTCATGGCTGAGCTCGGTGGGCTTACGGACGTGTCTGTCAGCAGCCATTAAAGCCTGTTGTGCTGCCGGCGGTCCACATGTGGCGTGCACTGGACAGTCTGTCTGCTCGGAGGTGGGCAGGAGGAAGATGTAAGCAGTGGATAAGTGGATAAGATCATAAGTGGACATCAGAGAAAAATATTGACAAAATAATAATTCCACTCTGACGAGGAAGCCCATCATCAGGATTCGCCTGTTATCCCATCACTGTTTCCAGGACGGAACTTTGGTCGGGTGAAGAGATACAAGCTTCCGACTCATTCCTGAAAACGATCACGGATTTTTTCCTTGATGGCACATAAACTAACTGTTTAAGTCTGAGCGATGTATTAGATAAACGTCTGATCTGTTTAACCTGCATCAGCACAGAATTAATAATAGGATTGACAAAGCTGTTTCTATTGTGTCCCAGGTGGTTGCTAAGGTGTTTTTAAGCTGTTGCTATGGTATCCCATGTGGTTGCTAAGGTGTTTTTAAGCTGTTTCTATTGTATCCCAGGTGGTTGCTAAGGTGTTTTTAAGCGGTTGCTATGGTATCCCATGTGGTTGCTAATGTGTTTTTAAGCTGTTTCTATTGTATCCCAGGTGGTTGCTAAGGTGTTTTTAAGCTGTTGCTATGGTATCCCAGGTGGTTGCTAAGGTGTTGTAAAGTTGTTGCTTGGATATCCAAGATGGCTGCTAAGGGTTGCTAGGCTGTTGTTATGGAATCCCAGTTGTTATATGTTATAATAGTATGTATGTATTGACAGTATGTGTCTGTATGTATGTAATGATAGTAGATAGGATGGGTCTGTATATGTGTATGTATGTATGTATGTATGTATGTGTGTGTGTATGTATGTAATTACATGTATGTATGCAATGATAGGGTATGTATGTATGTATGTATGTATGTGTGTGATGATAGTATGTGTATTTATGCATGTAATTATATGTATGTATGTAATGATACTATATGTATGTATGTATGTGTGTAATGATAGTATTTGTGTATGTATGTGATGATAGTATATGTATGTATGTATGTGATGATAGTATGTATGTGTGTAATGATAGCATTTGTGTATGTATGTAATACTAGTATATGCATGTATGTGATGATAGTATATGTATGTATGTATGTATGTATGTGATGATAGTATATGTATGTATGTATGTATGTGAAGATAGTATATGTATGTATGTGATGATAGTATATGTATGTATGTATGTATGTGATGATAGTATATGTATGTATGTGTGTAATGATAGTATTTGTGTATGTATGTATGTATGTATGTGATGATAGTATATGTATGTATGTATGTGTGTAATGATTGTATTTGTGAATGTATGTATGTGTGTAATGATAGTATGTGTGTATGTATGTGATGATAGTATGTGTATGTATGTATGTGATGATAGTATTTGTGTATGTATGTGTGTAATGATAGTATATGTATGTATGTAAGTGTGTAATGATAGTATTTGTGTATGTATGTGATGATAGTATGTGTATGTATGTATGTATGTATGTGATGATAGTATGTGTATGTATGTATGTATGTATGTATGTATGTATGTGATGATAGTATATGTATGCATGTAATTATATTTATGTATGTAATCATAGTATGGGTCTGTATGTGTGTATGTATGTAATGATAGAACATGAATGTATGCATGCAATTATATGTATGTAATGAGAGTATATGTGTGAAATGATAGTATGGGTCTATATGTATGTATGTATGTATGTAATGATAGTATATGTGTGTAATGATAGTATGGGTCTATATGTATGTATGTATGTATGTAATGATAGTATATGTGTGTAATGATAGTATATGTGTGTAATGATAGTATGGGTCTATATGTATGTATGTATGTGTGTAATGATAGTATATGTGTGTAATGATAGTATGGGTCTATATGTATGTATGTATGTGTGTAATGATAGTATATGTGTGTAATGATAGTATGGGTCTATATGTATGTATGTATGTGTGTAATGATAGCATATGTGTGTAATGAAAGTATGTGTGTATGTATGTAATAATAGTATATGTATGTATGTATGTAATGATAGTATATGTGTGTAATGATAGTATGGGTCTATATGTATGTATGTACGTAATGATAGTATATGTGTGTAATGATAGTATATGTGTGTAATGATAGTATGGGTCTATATGTATGTATGTATGTGTGTAATGATAGTATATGTGTGTAATGATAGTATGGGTCTATATGTATGTATGTATGTATGTAATGATAGTATATGTGTGTAATGAAAGTATGTGTGTATGTATGTAATAATAGTATATGTATGTATGTATGTAATGATAGTATATGTGTGTAATGATAGTATGGGTCTGTATGTATGTATGTATGTAATGATAGTATATGTGTGTAATGAAAGTATGTGTGTATGTATGTAATAATAGTATATGTATGTATGTATGTAATGATAGTATATGTGTGTAATGATAGTATGGGTCTATATGTATGTATGTATGTATGTAATGAAAGTATGTGTATGTATGCAATAATAGTATATGTATGTGTGTAATGATAGTATGTGTGTATGTATGTAATAATAGTATATGTATGTATGTGATGATAGTATATGTATGTATGTATGTGTGTAATGATAGTATATGTGTGTAATGATAGTATATGTGGGTAATGATAGTATGGGTCTATATGTAGGTATGTATGTAATGATAGTATATGTATGTATGTGATGATAGTATTTTTGTGTAATGATAGTATGGGTCTATATGTAGGTATGTATGTAATGACAGTATATATGTGTGTGTGTGTGTGTAATGAAAGTATGTGTCTGTATGTTAATGACAGAAGCATTCTCACATAAGCTCTATGAGCCTGCAACGTCTGAAAGCTCCTGTACAGAATAATAAAATGAGAAACAGTTATAAGTTCTATATGTATAAACATTCTAACCACTATTACACAGAATATACATTTTATAGTCCAGTGTGTACTATGTTTACTGGCTAGTTAGCGCTGCTGGACAGTCTGATGTGACATTTCTCCCAATAAAATCTTCATGTGGTGAAATCATTACAGCATACAAATCCTGTCAGATCTCACCAAAGCCAGACATGTTCATTAAGCCTGCGCCATTTACTGCCCGCCGCGGTGATAGATACAAATCTGAGATCAATAAACGAGAGAAAATGCTTTCTCTGCTCTCACAAGCGCATATCCCATTTCCCCGGAGCTACCCGGCCTGCCAGGTTTTATTAGCAGCCATGCTAAACAGCCTATGGGACCCCCGGTTTAATGAGGGTCTTCTCTAATAGCTTTTGGTGGTACGTATGCTTCTCATTCACTGTCATAATGAACAGAAATGGGACGAGTGTTAAATAGACTCACTGATAAAAGATAAATAAAACAAACTTTACGTCGGATTGACTGAGAGTCCCAGGTAGTTGTTAGGATTTCTCCAGTAAGACCTTGCTAGCTGTTGCTGTGTGGAGGTGGAGGTGTCTGCTGAGCTGCTGAGGTTCTACGTACTTATCATTCTATCACTTTCCCTCCGATGAAGAAGAGAAAAGCCTGCAAACTTTAACAATTAGTTGGAGGGAGATTTGGAGTGATGGAGCTGATTCACTTCAGGGAGGAAGATCAGACTAACTCGCAGCAGATCGGGTGTTAAGGGAGATCGGACTAAGACGCGGGTGTCTCTGGAGATCAGACCGAGTCACGGGTGTTGAGAGAGATTGGATTGAATCACGGGTGGCGAGGGAGAACGGACTGATTCACAGGTGTCGAGAGAGATTGGACAGAGTCGCAGGTGTCGAGGGAGATTGGACAGAGTGGCAGGTGTTGAGGGAGATCAGACCGAGTCATGGGTGTCAAGGGAGATTGGACCGAGTCATGGGTGTTGAGAGAGATTGGCCGAATCATGGGTGGCGAGGGAGAACGGACTGATTCACAGGTGTCGAGAGAGATTGGACAGAGTCGCAGGTGTCGAGGGAGATTGGACAGAGTGGCGGGTGTCGAGGTAGATCAGACCGAGTCATGGGTGTCAAGGGAGATCGGACTATGTTGTGCATGTTGAGGAAGACGTTGAAGTCGCAGGTGTTGCAGGAGATTGGGTGTCTAGGGAGATCAGTCCAATTCATGGGAGTCAAGGGAGATCAGACTGAGACCTGGATGTCGAGGGAGATTGGAGTAAGTCGCAGGTGTTGCAGGAGATCGGACTGAGTCATGGGTGTTATAGGAGATGGGACTGACTCATGGGAGATTGGACTGAGTCACGAGACCGAGGAAGATTGGATGTGTAGTAAATTTTAAAGATCCATTAGGATGGAGCAAAACTGTGGATCATCTGGAGGTCCAGTAGCACCACAATAACCACTTTGAATATTTTTTTTAGGGAACAACAAAAGACTCTTCAGTGGCTTCAAAGAAACCTTCTCTGCACCTTTACCTGTGCAAGCGTGAGACAGGAGGGTCGGGATGTTTTAGAAAAGAGGACAATAACAAGACCTGCCATTGCTTTATGGAAGCCACCTTCAGCAAAAGCCCACATCAGTCATAGCCGTACTGTGTCGGCGGTGTTTTCAGACGTAACTGCTGGAGAAGGCAGCCGTAATGACCGGACGAGGGTCTCGTGAATTGAGGGCAGAGGAGCCGCCCATATTCGGCTTTGCTGGCTGCGCTCGCTCTTCTCTTGTCTGGTGCCATCTGCCAGAGCGTATGTCATCATTCTGCCACGCGCTGGATCTTCTTGATGGCTCCTCCTGTCAATTTAGTGGAGAAAATTGTTTTGTGTTTGTTTATGAACCATGCAGTCTCAGGTGAGATTAGTCTGAGAGAGAGGAGGGAGAGCGTTGGGGGGAGAAGGTCATAGTCAGACGCTGTTGCTGTCCATGTTATGTTTTTCGTTTTCACTGGATGCTTCTGACCCGCATACTAATGAAGCCCAGAGAGGGAGGAGTGTTCATCGAGAACACGGATGATAACGTTCACCTTTAACAAACCTCTACATTCCAAGGACCCTCATTTCTTCATTGATTACTAATAAAATGAGATCTGATCATCATGTAGGTAACAATAGGTTTTCATTTGACAACATTGTAAATCCAGGTGGAGGCAGTGTGTGAAGAACAGAGTGGAGGAGATGGAGGTGAAGAACAGAGTGGAGGAGATGGAGGTTAAGAGCAGAGTGGAGGAGATGGAGGTTAAGAGCAGAGTGGAGGAGATGGAGGTGAGGAACAGAGTGGAGGAGATGGAGGTGAAGAACAGAGTGGAGGAGATGGAAGCTAAGAGCAGAGTGGAGGAGATGGAGGTTAAGAGCAGAGTGGAGGAGATGAAGGTGAGGAACAGAGTGGAGGAGATGGAGGTGAGGAACAGAGTGAAGGAGATGGAGGTAAAGAGCAGAGTGGAGGAGATGGAGGTGAGAAACAGACAGGAGGAGATGGAGGTGAGATGTTACAGTAGATGTTGGAGGTGGTGCTGATGTGATGAAGAGAGGTTTGAGCTGAGCTGAAAGATGAGCTGATATCGAGCAGCAGATTAAGAACCACCAAGAAAACAAACTACCACATACTGAAGATAACCAGTGTTCACCCCCAGATCACCCTTACACACTACAATACTCACTACTACTGACCACCAGTGTTCAGCCCCAGATCACCCTTACACACTACAATACTCACTCCTACTGACCACCAGTGTTCACCCCCAGATCACCCTTACACACTACAATACTCACTCCTACTGACCACCAGTGTTCACCCCCAGATCACCCTTATACACTACAATACTCACTCTTACTGACCACCAGTGTTCACCCCCAGATCACCCTTACACACTACAATACTCACTCCTACTGACCACCAGTGTTCACCCCCAGATCACCCTCACACACTACAACACTTACTCCTACTGACCGCCAGTGTTCACCCCCTCCTGCTGCACTATTGAAGGTGGAACAGGAAAACTGGTGAATGAGCTGCTTCACCCTTGTGTGCTCGGTAGGAGTGAGTATTGTAGAGTGAACAGTTGGTCTGGGGGTGATGTGACTGGTCACTGGTGAGAGGTTTAAAACTACAGCTACAAGAAACTGGAACAGGAAGTTCAGTCTCTCGTCCTGACCGCAGACGAAGGGTCAGAAAGTTCTGCTGCTGCTTTGAGGTTTCTCCTTTTTTATTTGATGAAAGCTTCTTGTGGTTTCTCGATTAAACTGATTGTGTCTCTGTAACACGTTCTGACAGTTGTTGATGGTCCACACTGACCTTCCCTGAGAAGAACAGATTGGTCAGTGGTCAGACTTTGTGTGCTGCCTGTATTTGATGTGAACTCCTGAGGTAATGACTGTCCTCCCGTCTGTTGAACGCTGTTAAAAGACTGACCATCAGGGCCTCCACCCCACCATCACCAGCCAGCTCACCACCCCACCATCACCAGCCAGCTCACCACCCCACCATCACCAGCCAGCTCACCTCCTCACCATCACCAGCCAGCTCACCTCCTCACCATCACCAGCCAGCTCACCTCCTCACCATCACCAGCCAGCTCACCTCCTCACCATCACCAGCCAGCTCACCTCCTCACCATCACCAGCCAGCTCTCCTCCTCACCATCACCAGCCAGCTCACCACCCCACCATCACCAGCCAGCTCACCTCCTCACCATCACCAGCCAGCTCACCTCCTCACCATCACCAGCCAGCTCTCCTGTCTATCTGTTCAACTGCTACACCCTTAGTTACATCACTGTACCATCCAGATGTACCAGCATTGAGATAGGATGGGACTGTTTCAGCTCACGCCCACTTTACATAAAGACTCAGTCAGAGACTGCCTCAGTCAAAGACTGCCTCAGTCAGAGACCTCCTCAGCCAGAGACTGCCTCAGTCAGAGACTGCCTCAGCCAGAGACTGCCTCAGTCAGAGACTGCCTCTATCTGTGCAGCTTCTAAAGCTTTGCTATCCAGATTTCAAACAGAGACTCTTTGATGTTTAGTTTTTTAAACTGTAAATACTGTTTGATCAGAGGAGGATGGGTCTCCTATTGTGAGTCTTGGTTCCTCCCAAGCTTTCTTCCTCCAGTCTGAGGAAGTTTTTACCACTGTTGCCTCTGGCTCGCTCACTGGGGGGTATATATGTTGTAACTGTCTGTTTTCAAAACTCTGTAAAATAAAGCTGCTTTGAGACAACACAGAGATTCACTAACACAGAGACTCACTAACACAGACTCACTAACACAGAGACTCACTAACACAGACTCACTAATACAGAGACTCACTAACACAGAGACTCACTAACACAGAGACTCACTAACACAGAGACTCACTAACACAGACTCACTAACACAGAGACTCACTATCACAGAGACTCACTAACACAGAGATTCACTAACACAGAGATTCACTAACACAGAGACTCACTAACACAGACTCACTAATACAGAGACTCACTATCACAGAGACTCACTATCACAGAGACTCACTAACACAGGATCACTAATACAAAGACTCACTAACACAGAGACTCACTAACACAGTCACTAACACAGAGACTCACTAACACAGAGACTCACTAACACAGAGACTCACTAACACAGAGACTCACTATCACAGAGACTCACTAACACAGGATCACTAATACAAAGACTCACTAACACAGAGACTCACTAACACAGTGACTCACTAATACAGAGACTCACTAACACAGAGACTCACTAACACAGAGACTCACTAATACAGACTCACTAATACAGAGACTCACTATCACAGAGACTCACTAACACAGAGACTCACTAGCACAGGATCACTAATACAAAGACTCACTAACACAGAGACTCACTAACACAGTGACTCACTAATACAGAATTACTAACACAGAGAGTCACTAACACAGAGACTCACTAACACAGAGACTCACTAATACAGAGACTCACTAACACAGAGACTCACTAACACAGTAACTAACACAGAGACTCACTAACACAGTGACTCACTAACACAGAATCACTAACACAGAGACTCACTAATACAGAGACTCACTAATACAGTAACTAACACAGAGACTCACTAACACAGAGACTCACTAACACAGAGACTCACTAACACAGTGACTCACTAATACAGTAACTAACACAAAGACTCACTAATACAGAGACTCACTAATACAGAATCACTAACACAGAGACTCACTAACACAGAGACTCACTAACACAGAGACTCACTAACACAGTGACTCACTAATACAGAATCACTAACACGGAGACTCACTAATACAGAGACTCACTAATACAGAATCACTAACACAGAGACTCACTAATACAGAGACTCACTAATACAAAGATTTACAAACACAGAAATATACAAACACAGAGACTTACAAACAGAGAGCCACTAACATAGAAGCTCACTAACACAGTGACACACTAACACAGAATTACTAACACAGAGACTCACTAACACAGAGACTTAGTAACACAGAGGCTCACTAACACAGAGACCTACAAACAGAGAGCCACTAACATAGAAGCTCACTAACACAGTGACACACTAACACAGAATTACTAACACAGAGACTCACTAACACAGAGACTTAGTAACACAGAGGCTCACTAACACAGAGACCTACAAACACAGAGACTCACTAACACAGAGACTCACTAACACAGAGACTTACAAACACAGAGACTCACTAACACAGAGACCTACAAACACAGAGACTCACTAACACAGACACTTAGTAACACAGAGGCTCACTAACACAGAGACTTAGTTACACAGAGGCTCACTAACACAGAGACTCACTAACACAGAGACTTAGTAACACAGAGGCTCACTAACACAGAGACCTACAAACACAGAGACTCACTAACACAGAGACTTAGTAACACAGAGGCTCACTAACACAGAGACTTAGTAACACAGAGGCTCACTAACACAGAGACTCACTAACACAGAGACTTAGTAACACAGAGGCTCACTAACACAGAGACTTAGTAACACAGAGGCTCACTAACACAGAGACTCACTAACACAGAGACTTAGTAACACAGAGGCTCACTAACACAGAGACCTACAAACACAGAGGCTCACTAACCCAGAGGCTCACTAACACAGAGACTTAGTAACACAGAGGCTCACTAACCCAGAGGCTCACTAACCCAGAGGCTCACTAACACAGAGGTTCACTAACACAGAGGTTCACTAACACAGACTCACTAACACAGACTCACTAACACAGAGACTCACTAACACACAGACTAACTAACTGTTTCTATCCTGAACTGTGGATGTTACTTAACATGATCAATAACAAACGTGAACAGTACAGACTGTGTTATTAGTTTAGTTAGATTTTTTGAGTTTAGAGTTTTGAGTCTGTAATTGTGACTTTTATAAAAAATCAGACCTCATTTTATTAATAATCAGGGCAGAAATACTGATAATTCTAAACAGTTCACTCTCTTTTTCTTGCAACTTGTAGACTCGAGCTTTACGCCTCATACACAGAAATTCGGATATTTCCGGAAACGCTGTGTTTTGGTTTCTGAAGACCATCACGTGGGCACGGCGGCCCACGAGGAAGCGCTAATGGACATAAAACTTAATGTCAGATGCGTTGAGAAGAACACTAAGAGTGTTCATGTGTGGAATATCGAGCATTAAGTTATGGAGGGGGTGATGGCGTGTTGCAAAAGCAATCGTGATGGTTATTAGTGGAAATATTAGGAAAATGAAGAACGGTGGAAAACAACGGGGATTCGTATGTGCGTGTGGTGATGAAGTAAAGCTCAGTGAGCTCATTACGTTTAGGATCCACACTCACCCACAGCAACGTACACTTCAATCACTGTACAGATGTTGGCAACTGTAGCATTAGAGGTCTCGCCCCGGCGGTCTTATAGCTTAGATGAGCTCGTCTGGGTGGCGAGTCGTGACGGCTGCAGTACCACCCACTTCTATTAGCGCTACTCAATCAGTGTTGTTTGATTGCAGACCTGAAAGAATGAACACTTCTTATGAGTTCAGATCCTTTACAGAACAAACGCATGACTTCAGGAATCAATGTGACCGTATACTGTAAATTTGAATTATTTGACTGAAATTATCACTGTGTAAAATTTAAGAAGAATTATTATCAAACTTTTATACAATATACAAAATACAATTACCTGTATTGGCAGCAATCTAATACAATTTTATTATATTTAATTAACTGTTTTATACAGTAATTTATAAACAACTTACTACAGATTATACAAAAATTTGTGTGTTGTACAAGATTTGTTTGAGTACTATGTATCAAAATGGTAAAATAAATAAATTAAATTAAAATAAATTAGGTTAAATAAGTGCAATTATGTTTTGCATGTGGGCTGTTTGTGCTTATACTCACAAAGATATGGTTATATTTAAAAATGTGATCACATAAAAGAGTATGATCACTAATACACACTGTGAGGCTTTTATTCACTATTTTGTATAGTGTATTGTAAATATATATATATATATATATATATATATATATATATATATATATATATATATATATATGAGCTTTATAAATTGTATTATAAATTGTAACATTTTGACATTTTTATTCTCATTTTACTGAAATTACATGTTGGACACGTATAGGTTAAGCAAACACGCAATCGAGTGTGATTTTACCGTCTACATGGAAACGACTCTGCATTCAGCCATGTCAGCTATTCAACAGCCTAACAGCAGTGACCAAACACGAGCTGATACCATCTCCACCTTCCTTTTCCAAAAGGTTTGAGCTGAAATGTGTTTTTAGTGTGGACAGCAGATCACATCCAAACTCTGAGCCTGGATTTATAGGTGAAGAGGATACCTGTATTCTGCATGCAACAGATTCCATTACTCCACTAGTTAGCTAAAGTTGCACACAACAGATTACATTATTTCTCTAGTTAGCCAAAGTTGCATGCAATAGATTCCATTACTCCACTAGTTAGCTAAAGTTGCACACAACAGATTACATTATTTCTCTAGTTAGCCAAAGTTGCATGCAATAAATTCCATTACTCCACTAGTTAGCGAAAGTTGCACACAACAAATTCTATTACTCCACTAGTAATCAAAGTCAAAAGTGGCACACAAGTAAAAGTGGCACACAATAGATTCCATTATTCCTGCAGTTGCGCAAAGTTGAACACAACAGAGTTTATACTCCATTAGTTAACCATAGTTGCACGCAACAGATTCCATTACTCCACTAGTTAAACATAAAGTTTTTCTAAAATGGAGAAGTAGCCTGACAGTGTTTTGTAATACTTTATAGGCTTGTATTGGTATAATGGCCATAATTGAATTGAATTAAATGCAATAGATTCCATTACTTCACTAGTTAGCCGAAGTTGCACACAGCAGATTCCGTTAGTCCACTAGCTGGCCACGTTAGCAGGGGGTATTTTTGATGTACAATATTGCTTACATCATTTAAATGTATTTAAATATGCAGATTTGTTTTGATATTTGTATTTGTTCCAGAAGTTATTGCGTTTCTTTCTTCTATATCTGAACATCTGTGATAGCCATGTCTTTTATCTATGTGTCTAATATATTTACTCTATATTTGAGCTTTAAATCTGTATTGTTTACGAAAAGTTATTACATATTATAGCAGTGTTTCAGTCTCCACAACCGTAATGAACTATAACCTGCTCTGCCTGGTGTAATGTTGTAGGACGTCAACCACGGAGATCATTGATCTTGCTGCTTGAAACACATGAATCAAGAGAACGGCAGGACGAAGAAGAATAAACTGAGCTGTTTAAAAGATGTCAGCACAGCTGGTTGCAGGAATGTGAGCTTCGAGAACCTCACGTTTGTTGAGTTTCCAATAAACCACATTTTAGTTTCTCATCTATTAATCTGATGAAACCCACAGCTTGAAGCTCTTTCATTCCATGTGATCATGTTATGATAATGCTATTAAGCTTGTTTCATGACGTGGCGACTGAGTTGCAAGTGAGTTGCGAGACGTTTTACATTATGTAACTAAATTAAAACTGCAGGAAAGTTTCACTGTGTAAGCAAGAGACCCACCCCCACCACAAATGCCTGTTCAGAGCTGTTTCCTCCTTGAGGGCTGTTTTGCTGAAATGGCTCCCACTGAAAAGGTGATTATGGTCTTTAATCTTCTCTGGGATTTTCATTTTGTGGTTTATTGTCGCCCCTGCTAACCCACCCTCATCGGCTCAGCCTCAGAGCGATCAGTCACTGAGACGGAGGAACTCCTCCACCCTTTTGGTCTCGCTAAGCCTTCGACGGCTTCAGTGAATGGTTGAGCAAATTGGAAACCTTGTAGGTTCAAATGAATGACACCACGTCGTTATGTTAATTCCAGACTGTTTATATTGACATCGTTGCCGTATTGGCTCTGCATTACGGCTTTTCTCTCCACTGCTCGGGATGAATCCCTGGAAATGTGTTCATACACTTGCTGGCGGGGGTGAAGATGTGGAGCTCCTCCATGTCCCAGTCATTTTTATCACAATTCTAGTGATTTGTGCACACTTGTGAAGTGCAGTCGTTAGGGGAAGGTGAAGGGGGAAATGTTTGTTTTTAGTTTCCGCCCAAAGGAGGCTTTTAGCTCACGAGATCATTCACCCTCCTGAAAATTGGCTGGTTTGCTTCCAGCGTGAGGAGAGTGTGCACACAAACATCCCCACAGTGACTTTCTACATCAGGATTTTAGTCGATCTGCCAAAGATCACAAACTATGATTTATATCACATCGTTTATCCTCATTATGGAGGGCAATTTGTGCCAAATTGAAATGCAATCAGTACAGAGGAAAAACGTGGAATGCAGTTACACACACAGCAGTGATTTGTGCCAAAATGAAAAGAGAAAATTCTATTACATAGTTTTCACATCGCTTTACCTCTTTACTGCAAAACAATACATGAGGAACCACCAATCTGCCAGCCAGCCTTTTCCTTTGTCACTTCTCCAGCTATTGTGCAAATTGGGCACCTCATTGCAGCTGAGCTTTTCATGCACCGAGTGTTTTAGTGTTTCTGAGATTGTTACGGCTCCATAGACCTCACCCAAAATTCTGTTTAGCTTTGATTGTGATGCACAGATACTGGTGGGGCTGTTGTTATAACCTTATACAACATCACAGCATTTATTTCTTTCCATTTAGTTTGTGGCCAACATCTTGTATTGAAATTCAAACAGCTCAGCTAATTCTCCAACCCAACCCAATGACCTCCACTGCGGTTAGGGTCAGGACTGGCCAGTTTATGAGGTGTGAGGATGATTTCTGATGTTCTTTGAATTGCTCTTCCTCAATCTAAACCTGATTAATCTCAGATATTTGATGGGACAATCTGGTCATTCAGCAAATTCAGGTGGTCAGCTGACTTCATTTTTATACCACATAATGTTATTGAGTCTTGACCTGACCAACTGACTTGTATAGTGGACACTATGCATGATAGGAGAATCACTTCCTGTGCTTCCCTTCTTACCCCATCACTATGGAATTGGTCCAGTCTGGACTCATCAGACCACATGACCTTTTTCCATCGTGCAATCTTTATACTTCCTACAAACTGGAGCTGATTAGTCTCAAGTGTCCACTCAGCTGGTTGTGTGGAAATTATCTTACTGTCACTATTAAACACAGTCGTGAGTTATATTGTCCAACATTCAATATGAAAATTAGAAGAATTTTGCCCGATTTTGACATGATTGTGTCATATTCCCAGCAAATATTCCAGATTTGGACCCAATTATGAGTGTTAAGAATGAGGAACAGGTCGTGTAGTGGGATATAATCAACAGCAATGTGGCATCTAGAATAGCTCACGACACCCCAACCAAAAGTCTAGCACGTCACATTCTTTGGTATTGTCCTGCCTAGTTTGACGTCTCCTATGAGGAGTTCCCTAACAATGACAAGCAGGAGGACAGAGTGAGTCCCTAGATGTTGACGAGTCATATGCAAACATGGAGAAGAGCTTCTCCTTAGTGGTTTTCTTTGCTTGATGCAGGACAGTAATCTGACCTTCTGAAACACAGTGAGATGTTTTTCTCTGACCGGGATACATGGGTCGTCTCACACAGTAGGATAAGGAATAAGAAGCTAGTCACTGTATCAGTTAGGGGTGAAACAACTGTGGCAGCTGAAACCCGTTAATCACTGCAGTAATTATCCAATCATACCTCTTAATTGTTTACTAATTTGAATACAATTGGTAACATCTTTTGGGGCGGCTGTATTGTATGTAATGAAGTTTGTTTTGGTATATTTAAGGCACCACACAGTCAAATGTCGATAGCGTTCCAAGGTGATTTGTATTCAGCTCAGATACGTACCTTATTCTGGTGTCTAACCACTGTTGTATCTTAATAAATAAAAAAATATCCCTGCATAGTACAATTTTCCTGACCATGTAGTGGTCGGTTAGTCCTGTACTCGTCTCTTGGTGTACTCTGCACATGCACTCTCCCACTCTTATTATTTCCACGTGACTAGAGCTGATGTTTTTGCCACCACTGACCACTCAGATGGTCCTTGTAGCCATGGTTTTATGCAATATATCCCACCAACCACTTCAAAGAAATAAATACATATGCTGCAGCAGCAAAGTTCACATGTATATTGTCCATTTTGTCCTCAGTGTTTGGCGGTTGCGCTGTAGGTGTTAGCTGTCTGTGGGCTGTAACTGGGTGCTGAGGTGATTGATTTAAAAAGACTGAGTCAATACCGCCCAGAGCTGGAAAAGAAGCCTAATGTGCCTGCAATTTTGTTAGCGCCCATGACCTTCATTTCAGCCAATAAGTCTTTGACGTATGACGTGGATATCAGTGCAAGAGAAGAGCAGAAGGACCAAAAGCAGGACCGAGATAGCAGGTGCTTTGATATCACCTGCTGTTTGTCTGAAGACTGTGAACCAGCAGAAATGTTTTCCTCAGTGCCTGTAAATCATTACTGGGTTGACGCTGGAGAGTCGTAATTAGAGAGCAATTGATACGTCCTTTATTTTACAATTTAATGTCTGGACTGATGACATGAAGCCTCTCTGGGCTTAATCAAAACTGAACGGCAGGAATTACGACACTCCTGCGGAACCTAATTGTGGTGGATTACTTGTCATTGAAATATGTAGAGGCCTTCAGTCATGAACCTGGAGGAATGTAATTTCTGAAAGCAGCTGGGTGATTGACTCTGGAGTTTTTGTATTAGACTCTATTCTGTATCAGTGAAATGTACAGTGAGTAGATGTTGTTGCTCACAGAAGTCCAGTCGTCACTTCACTCGCTCGAGCATGTTTATCCTTCATGCCATCGCTTTCATACAAAGACAACATTCCTGAAACGATGGTTCATCTCAATGGGTAGATTATAAGCAGTGTCTCCTGATACAATTCGAATGACATCTCTCAGAATATCACCATCTACTAAATCCATTGGACCAAAGAGTATCTAGCCATCTTCTCACTTCAAGGTTTTCTCATTTCTCCATGAGTACTGCAGTCCTGTAATGTAAACTCACGAGGTTAGTTCGGTAGGGGAATTACATCTGTTGTAATTAAATTCGACTTATTATGTTACATTTGTTTCCTCTAAAGATCCATCAGGCAACCTTTAAAAGTAAAACCTCCACCTAAAACTCCATCCGTGTTCTTACCCATCTTTAGCCAGGATGGTCCGGATTGGCAACACACCTCGTCATAGGCCAGGCTCCAAAGGAAGGAAACATCAGCTGTGTTAATTGCGACTATCGAGCTATCTTCTCACTTACAGGTTATGTTATTCATCCACGAGTACTGCAGCCCTGTAATGTGAACTGACGAGGCCCTGAAGGGATAGTTTCAGTAGGGTGTTTTGCTTTGAAGTGCCTGTTAAAGACAAATTACATCTGTCTTAATTAAATCAACTCAGTATTTATTATTTTTTTCTCCAAAGATCCACCAGGCAACCACTTAAAGTAAAACCTCCACCAAAAACTCTATTCATATATATACGTAAATGTTCCCCTAATTGAAGAATCACCCCTATATATATATATATATATAGGGGCGATTCTTCAATTAGGGAAACATTTACGTCTCTGGGTTATAAATTTTTGTGTTAAAATTACTTTATTACAAAACAAACATTTTAGGTATTAAAAAGATCATTCCTTTCATCACCAAAAATATTACACACCAAAATAATTATGATTTCCATTTTTTATAATGATCAATATTTTGCTACTTTGTCCCCAACCCAAACTATAAAACTTCTGGGCCCCAATAAAAGCTAAAAAGTGATCAATTTATGAAAAAGATCACAATATGAGTTTCATAAAAACTTAAAAAGAAACTAAATGTACTGTTTACTTTCATATTTGTACCTATGCATATTTTTGAGCAATATATTATCATCCCCAACATTATCATCATTACCGCAACAGTGTAGGACTTCTGCAAGGAACTATTTAAAGGTAGCACTTGTTTATGTTGTAACCATTGAAACAAAGACTCACAAGGGAGTACGTCAGCCATGAGTGAGGAGTGAGATGTTAATGTGTGTAAATGGGAGTAACTGAATGGTGTATTGCTCCTGATCATAGAGTACATTTATTCAGAGTCATTACCGTTTATATCAGTACGACAGTACTTTACAACTAAACATTACATTTACAGATTATTTATTTATTTATTTACAACTAAACATTACATTTACAGATTATTTATTTATTTATTTACAACTAAACATTACATTTACACATTATTTATTTATTTATTTATTTATAACTAAACATTACATTTACACATTATTTATTTATTTATTTATTTACAAGTAAACATTACATTTACAGATTATTTATTTATTTATTTACAACTAAACATTACATTTACACATTATTTATTTATTTATTTATAACTAAACATTACATTTACACATTATTTATTTATTTATAACTAAACATTACATTTACACATTATTTATTTATTTATTTGTAACTAAAAATTACATGTACACGTTATTTATTTATTTATTTATAACTAAACATTACATTTACACATTATTTATTTGTTTGTTTATTTATGTATTTATTTATTTACAATTAAACATTACATATACACATTATTTATTTATTTATGTGGATTTAAAGAGTATCTTGTACTAGCTGTTAACTAGCTTTAGCAAATCCATAGTCTAGCTAGCTTTTTTCCTAAAAAAGTGAAAATTGTCATTACTGCAACACGTCATTACCAACACATAACCTGTTGAGATGGTACTGACAGGTTTCCAATTTCACCATCAGTATCTTTTAAATTATGTAGAAATTAAATAGAATTAAGTCTAACAGTGTGATTTTATAATGAAATTCAAGTGAAATGCATTACTTTATAAAACTAAAAATTACAAAAGATGGCAAAAAGAGCCCACAATTAAGGAATCACCCAGATAGACATAATGACTGAATGTAATTTCTTCTACTTCTGTTCATCAAAAGCTCCAGAAAGCTCTGAAATGAGACCGAGCTTGGTCTGAGGACCTTTCAGGAACAAAAGTAATTCACCTCTCATGAGCAGCAAAGCTCACCAGCAGTGCTCAGAAAGGTATCAGTCCCATCCCCACATCACTTTGTGGAGGTGTAGCCGTCTGAATAGGACCCTCTCAGGCCAATTTATTTCATTCGGAGTCGCAATTTCTCTTGTTTACGGAACCGAAATGAGGTTCAGGCTCAGATGAAAAGGAATTCCATTCTAATTTGACCAAAGCTTGTTAGACACTGATAATGAAACAGGGCAAGGTGCCAAACCACAGAGATAAACATCAATATCATGGAAGAGCTGGGGGCTGTCTTCATTTGGGGTGTTTAAACCTGCAGAGCATTTATATACACATAAACATTTATGGGTAGAAGTTTGGTAGACATGGTTTCTAGCATTTTCACTCTCAAAAGCTTGTCTGACATTTTTTGTTTCTTACCATCCCAATACTCCCGAACACACTCAGTGATGTTGAGGTTCTGGACTCTGGGGCGGTCAGTCCATTGTTTTGAGAACAGCAACAGCTTCTTTGAGTCTAGGAGTCTGTCTGTCCTGTTCTCAGTGAGGAGCTTCTTGATGTCTGCACATTAGCAATTGTACGATTTCAGATTTTACAGAGTCAAAAGTTGAATGTGATGAAAGTCGAGTTAACAGTGACCAGCCTCTGATGACAGCCGCTGAATGCTCAGCAATATGAGACTTTAAACTGTGTTTAAAATTCCGAACCTGTGTTGAAACTCCACCCCTGGAGCCCTGGATCACAGTGCTAGCCTTCAGAGAACCAGCAATACTGATCCTGAAATCTTCCAAATTTGCATCCTACTTAGGCGCACCCTAGGTGGTCTTACTGAGACGCTCACCTGTAGAGAAGAGCCAGAAGAATAAAAAGCACAGAACCCATAAAAATAAGAGTAACTGATTTTAAAGGGTAACAATTCCTATGAATCATGGATTTCTTATGCAATTTACATGAATAAGGAATTAATACATGTATTATATAGCGCACATAATACCTTATAATAACAAACTTCAGAGTCTGTTCATAAGAACACTGTATAATGTTTCCAATGTTTATATGAACAAATATTATAATGTGTTATGAAACATTGATTATATAATCAATTATATATAAGTGTTATGCACCAGGTCTTCTTCAGCATTCACAGTGATTTTAGAGTTATCAACAGTTCTGATCACCATTGATCACCTGTTTAATATTTCCTCCCAGCTTCCCGTATATTATTTTAAAACTATGAAGAAACACACTAATATTTTTACACATAAAGTAAAGCTGGAATTATGTTAAATGGTAGATTTAAACGTTGGATTTTATTTCTGACTTTCGGGCTAAATTGAAATTACATTTAGGCTTTTGTTTAAAAACTGCAACACATTTTCTGTGAAAGTCCTTTGAAGAAATACAGAAACTCCTGTCGTTTGTCCCCCGAGCTGCCAGAGACACAACGAGCCTTTTGTCCATGCAGTCAATACTTTTGTACTCAGTCCATTCCAACTTTAAACACTCCGTAAAGTCTTCCAGAGTCCACTCCGTCACACAAACACATTCAGCCCTACATACGATGTTCAGACAAACTAAAACTAAAATTCAGTTTTTAATCTTTTGTTGTTTTTTGCATTTTCAATCAGGTTTATCTGAATTTACATTCACCTGTACACAGGTAGGTGAAGGTAGTGATAGGAGTTTACCTGTACACAGGTAGGTGAAGGTAGTGATACGGTTTACCTGTACACAGGTAGGTGAAGGTAGTGATAGGAGTTTACCTGTACACAGGTAGGTGAAGGTAGTGATACGGTTTACCTGTACACAGGTAGGTGAAGGTAGTGATAGGAGTTTACCTGTACACAGGTAGGTGAAGGTAGTGATACGGTTTACCTGTACACAGGTAGGTGAAGGTAGTGTTACAGTTTACCTATACACAGGTAGGTGAAGGTAGTGATACAGTTTACCTGTACACAGGTAGGTGAAGGTAGTGATAGGAGTTTACCTGTACACAGGTAGGTGAAGGTAGTGATAGGAGTTTACCTGTACACAGGTAGGTGAAGGTAGTGATAGGAGTTTACCTGTACACAGGTAGGTGAAGGTAGTGATAGGAGTTTACCTGTACACAGGTAGGTGAAGGTAGTGATAGGAGTTTACCTGTACACAGGTAGGTGAAGGTAGTGATAGGAGTTTTACTTGATGTATGTGTGTATATATGTACAGTATATATACTGGTGTTAATGAATGTGTTGCTGTTTGTGTCTCCTCTGAATGAATTTAACACATTTAAATATGAAGGTGTCTGATTCTGTGGTGATGTAGACAGTGTTGTGAGAAGTGTTGTATTGTTTCATATCAGCCAATGCGTTAAGTTAAAAAGCAAGCGATTAGCTAATTAGTCAAATTAGATGCTTTAGAGTTTCATCAAAACCATCAAACAGCTGCTGCTCTGCAGATGCGTTTGCTTGTATCTTCTGAGAAGTATATTTCAGCCTTAGAGTCGAACTTTCCAGCTTTAAAGTTTGTTTTCCCCGCAGCTGAAGCGGCGCTGGACCACGCTCAAGGTGAGCTGAAGACACAGATGTGCAGGTTGATAATGGTGCCGAGGAGCAGCGCTCCGGATTCGCTCTGTCAAGGTTCTCCAGCCTCTTCTTATTAAGGCATCGAGAAGTTTTCTCATTTTTGTCGGTCACATCTCGACTCCATGGTCACGAGAACAACAGAGGTGAAAATTGAAGGAGTCACCGCGGCTGAGAGGAGCAGCCCGTTTGCTCTGCGTTCGGCAGGGCACTTCTTTTGATCTCTTGAGAGATCACAAACGTTTGTGAAGACGGTTGATCTTCTCGTTCACCATCAGAAGTGACCGCTATCAATAAGAAAGTAAAGTTGTAATTTTATATGAATTGTTGCTAACAAGGAGAATTAACAAATTAACATAAAGTAATATGTTTTTTAAAATTATTTTTTAAAACTTAATTTTAAATTTGAAAACACTTCATTTGATTATTTATCCAATTTGTATATCATTAAACATTTTATACACAATTTTATATATATATATAATGGTCTACATCAATCTACTATTACATCAATCTACACTACTATTTTTTACATTAATGTTAATTAATCATTAAAATTGTTAAAAACACCGAAAGTAATTTAATTGTAGTAATGGTTGAGTTTCACTGAAAGCTCTGATGTTACTTTAATGATTAAGTTATATTTACTAATTTTCTTGCAATTATTTACTTAATAACTTAGTAACCAGGTGCACTTAAATCAAGACAACTCAAAGTGACAAGTAACAATAGAGTACGGAGCTGGAGTTACTCAGAATTCCCAGCCTAATTAGATTAGTGGTGAGTTTGATCGTATTTAATTCCATTAATAATTTCGGCAAACTTAAAAAACTAAGAAAAATTCTCTCTAATATTTTGAGTCGACTCAACGTTTCAGGGTTTACTTTAGGGTTTAGCTCCTGTTTTACTTTTTATTTGCTCATACGTCTACATTTTTTTTGACCAGATGGTAGAGACGGTGTGAAGTGCAGGTTCTAAACTGAAATTGAGACCAAGCCAATAACGGAACACGAGTCGAGTCGTCTGTAATTCTTAGATAAATAACGTACCAGCAGACTATTATTCATGCAGCCGGTGGAGAAGTAACATGTGCACACTTGAATGAATAGAAATTGAAGGTAAATGTTATGAATTGCGTGAGTGTAATTAAATGTGTGTTCAGGAGTGGACTGTGCCCAGGAGCAGGATGTGGGGTGATTTTTTCTATAATGAGGCACTAAACAGCCGGGGCAGTGCTGACGTTCTGCTGCTGGACTGATGAATAATAAGGTCATTAACTGGAGAACTGAGGAATGCTGCTGTGTACTCTGTTCTCTAGAACTGTGCTGCTGTTTGTTAATAAGAAGGAGCTGCTGATGTTGTTGTGCACCAGAGATTATGTAACTGCTTTGTGCTGTTTTAGTGAATATGTTCTTGCACTCCTGCCAACTAATAATTATATTTTATTATAATATTAATATTCCCTTCTTTTTCTACAGTGTTGTATTTTCCTGCTCCTGTAAGTCTTCAGTTTCCCGTGAGACTATCGAAACTCTATTTGTACGTCTCACTTTCCCACTTCTAATACCAACACTGATGTTGAAATACTGCAAGTTGCATTATTGATAAAATACATAATTATTATTACAATCTTTAATTTCAATTCACTTCAGTTTGGTCATTAAAACAAGCTGGCTTATGTGTTACATTCCAGTTAGCAATAATATATTGATCCACTGGCTTGATAAGTTCAGCACCCTGATGACTGTATGTGGTCTGATACTGAACAACTGCCCATCCTGTGTGGTCTGATACTGAACAACTGCCCATCCTGTATGGTCTGATACTAAACAATAGCCCATCCTTCATGGTATGATATTGAACAACTGCCCATCCTGTACGGTCTGATACTAAACAACAGCCCATCCTGTGTGGTCTGATACTAAACAACTGCCCATCCTTCGTGGTATGATATTGAACAACTGCCCATCCTGTACGGTCTGATACTGAACAACTGTCCATCCTGTGCCTTCTGACACTGAACAACTGCCCATCCTGTGTGGTCTGATACTGAACAACTGTCCATCCTGTGTGGTCTGATACTGAACAACTGTCCATCCTGTGCGGTCTGATACTGAACAACTGCCCATCCTGTGTGGTCTGATACTGAACAACTGTCCATCCTGTGTGGTCTGATACTGAACAACTGTCCATCCTGTGCGGTCTGATACTGAACAACTGCCCATCCTGTGTGGTCTGATACTGAACAACTGTCCATCCTGTGTGGTCTGATACCGAACAACTGTCCATCCTGTGTGGTCTGATACTAAACAATAGCCCATCCTTCGTGGTCTGATACTGAACAACTGGCTCATTAATCATTCAGTACTACATATAGTTCTAAATCTGATCCTTAGTGTGTGTTGCTTTTGTACTTGTTTTACTATCCAATGTGGTTCCCTTCTTGAGTCGGCTTCCTCTCAAGGTTCATCCTCTTCCTCTAAGGGAGTTTGTCCTTGCCATTGTTGCCCCTGGCAACGTTCACTGAGGGGTTCGGACCCACCGGTGGGCCGCCTGGAAAATGCTTAGCGAAAAGCCAGCAGCCCCCGTCACCTTTGCTATCTGGGCTAAACGAGTTGTTTGGATGTTCTCAGATGCTTCGTTAACTTCTCACACAATTCGCTAACACAGCTTTTCCTATTACTTTTAAACTCCTCGTTTCCAGAGTGACAGGTTTCTTTAAGTCAGTGATGCGTTCTATTTGTTTGTCATCAACGGGAACATCGAACTATTTAACAGTCATCAACTTTCTCCTATCAGCGGACGTGTAAAACCCTCCGCCGCCCGAGAACAGGCGCTGGATTCCTCAGCTTCGGGTGATGAAGATGAAGAGCTGATGTGGCGTTTCTCTCCAGCCGTGCTCTTTTCCATTAGTCAGGCAAACAGATACTTTACAAGCACTCATATAATTTTATAGGCGAGGTCTGCCTTCCCTCCCCACTGTTGACTTTTAGTCTCGGTCAGTGTCAGGGCTGCTGGTCATGGAGGGCGTTCTTTGATGGCTCTGAGGGAGCCCGGCGTTGCGTCGTCGCAATCAAATCGAGACTTTGCCCTCATAGCAAAAAGGGCTAGTGCCAAAAAAGGCTTGCAATAAAAGTCTGTGCTGTATTACCTTTTTAAAAAAGGTCCTTCATAGAATCATAGAGAAGCCTTTAATCATCAAAAGAGCCACTTAAGCGCTGAAGTAGATCTTTAAATTGTTGTACACTTACAGGAGAACTGCGACATTAAAACCAGTTTAATTTATGGGTCCCTGGAGCCCCATTTCCGTAAATGAGATTTGTGAGTGTGAGATGCTAAAAAAGTTGAGTTGTTTAAAAAACCTCCAACGTTCTTGGAACAGACAGACTTAAATTAGTCTGAATTGATACAGATCACTTGTGTACATTATGTTACGGTTCGTTAAATCTATGAAAGGCTCATAAATTCTTGGGGACTCAAACTCTGGCATCACTCAGAGAACCCTTACACTGTAAACCCGGATAAGCTGATTGTACTTAAAGAGTCTGAGGCCTTAAAATATTGAAGTAATGCAAACTAGAGAAAATCAAATGGTTTGAGTAAAATCAACTTAAATATCAAATAAACTGGAAGTAATCATTTGAGTTGAATACAATGAAATCTAAACTGTTTGTACTTAAAGTAAAATCAACCCTACTGACCATTTAATCCAACTCAACATTGAGTTTCCTGTAATTAAAATTAGGTTAACTTAAAACTAGTCTCCATAAAAAGCTGATGTTTTCCTACATTAAAAGAACACAGACAGTTTGATTTAAAATGACATCACTGGGATCATCTAGGATGATTCTGACTCTTGAAGGGTTCAGTAGTGATGATGACTGGTTTTGATTGGTCTAGTTAGAAAACTGTTTATCTTACAATAATTCTTAAATACAGTTTAAACATTGAAATGATAAAAACACAGTAAATTACATTTTCTAACTTTAGATCAGCATCAACTGCAGAACAACAGTTTTACACCACTTGAACACGGAAAACAACTTACCAAGTTCCAGAATGAGAAAAAGAGAGGGAAGATGGCGGCTTGGTTAATTGTAGTCCTCTGTAGTTCTTCAAGAAAAGAAAACAATGGAGAAAATGTCCACTGTAGAGAAATCCCAGCACTACAGAGTTTCTGTCCGAGAAAAAGAAGTTAAACACAGAAAACACCAAACCTCACAGTGAAAATAGAAAAAGACTTAAAACCTTTACAAGCTCCACTAAACAACTCTAACTAGTCCTGATTGAACTGACCAATGAGAATCTGACAAGGTGCTACAGGGGCGTGGTCCAAGCTAAAACCTAATGTTTTAATTTCAACTTAAAAATATTAGTGTATCAGTTATTCTTTCAAAATAGTAGAACATACTAAACATTTTAAGTAATGAAATAAAACTTTAGTTTTTAAGCATCAGTACACAAACTCTTTATACAGAGACTAATTATGGGTTAACAGTGTTAAATGTTTTTCTATATGTAAGCATTGGCGTTACTAAAGAACCCCGTTTTAATTGGGTGCAGTTGATTATTTCTCCAATGGGATCTTCCATCCACTAAAACTGATGGGCCCCCACAGCGCCCTTGCTTTGAGTAGATGAAATTAGAACAGGGAATACTCTAAACATCTTCGGAGAGCCTTCCTGCTTCATCTGTTGCCACGCTGCTTATTCTTAATGTACCTCGTCCTGTCCTTTCTCTCCACCGTCCTCGCCTACCATCTTCACTGTGCTGCTGCTTCTATTTCATCCTTGGTTCTTTGTTTTTCTTCTTCTCAAGATCTTGTATCTCAGGGTTAAGATCCCACTTCTGAGCACCAAAAATACATCTTGGCAGAGAAGGAAATGCGTAAACGTAGAGCTGAACGAAGATTCTCACAGCTGCTGTGTTCAATTAAAGAGCATGTACTTCTTTGCAAAGATACCACAATGGCTCTGTCTCAAACCCTAGTGAGTGTCTAAGTAGGCTGTCTAGGTAGCAGCTGTGTAAGTAGCAGTGTTCTCCCCTCATCTCTCCTCATAAAACAGATTACTGAGACGCTCTAGTTAGAGAGAGACTGCGTCACCGCTTGTTCCCGCCCACTGCAGCACGCCACCGGTGGTTTAGCTAGTTGCTAAGCTACCAGCCGGCATCCAAAACAATAGCCCGAGGCTTAAAAATCCGCTAGCATAAATGCTAATGTCTGGAGTATAAAGTGTAAATGGTGAAGGACTCGTTACAGAGTTGATAATAAAATACTGTTTTGTGTGATTATATGACCAGAAACTCATTAAAACTCCAGAGAGAATCCCGGTTCTCCCCGGTTCAGGAACAGCAGCTCCAGCACCATCACCATGAACACTGGGGCACCCCAGGGCAGTGTACTGAGTCCTCTGTTCACCCTGCTGACTCATGACTGTGTTGCGAAACACAGTTCTAACAGCATCATAAAGTTCGCCGATGATACAACTGTGCTGGGTCTCATCAGCAAAGGTGACGAGTCAGCATACAGGGAGGAGGTACAGCAGCTGACAGACTGGTGTACAGTCAACAACCTTCACTGGAATGTAGAGAAGACCAAGGAAATGGTTGTTGACTTCAGGAAATCAAGACCGGTCCACTCTCTGCTTAACATCAACGGCTCCTTTGTGTCCACCTAGCGGAGAACCTCACCTGGTCCCTGAACATCAGCTCTACAGCCAAGAAAGCCCAGCAGCGTCTCTACTTCCTCCGGAAGCTGAGAAAGGCTCGTCTCCCTCCACCCATCCTCACCCTCTTCTATAGGGGAACCATAGAGAGCATCCTAAGCAGCTGCATCACTGCCTGGTTTGGGACCTGCACAGCCTCTGACCGCAAGTCCCTCCAACGCGTTGTGAGGACAGCTGAGAGGATCATCGGAGTCTCTCTCCCCTCCGTCTAGATTAGCCTGCGGTGCATCGTTGCGTCTTAGCGGCTAAGGAAATGTTCGATGCTTCCTTAAAATCAGGTCTAAATAAGGTTCCTCAGTAGCAGCATGTTTAAGGTATGTAAGTATTGGGACAGTCTACATGTCGGGAGCGCATACTATGATGTAAAAGGCTGCCTATATAGGAGCTCAGTAGGATTTGACACACCCCCAATATATACATATACAATATGAATAGCTACTGTTGGAAACAAAACCATCATCTTTTGATACAACTGCCCATCCTGTGTGATATGAGGCTCTTTACTGTTCCTGAGGTAACGACTGTCCTCCCGTCCTGCTGAACACTGTTGGAAGACTGACCATCAGGGCCTCTTCACCATCTCCAACCAGCTCTCCTGTTCAACTGCTACACCCTCAGTTACATCACTGTACCATCCAGATGTACCAGCATTGAGATAGGATCGGTCTGTTTCAGCTCACGCCCACTTTACATAAAGACTCAGTCAGAGACTGCCTCAGTCAGAGACTGCCTCAGTCAGAGACTGCCTCAGTCAGAGACTGCCTCAGTCAGAGACTGCCTCTACCTTTGCAGCTTCTAAAGCTTTTGCATCCAGACCTCAAACAGGTGTTCTCTCAGCTTTTCTTTGGTGTTTATTTATTAAACTGTAAATACTGTTTGATCAGAGGAGGATGGGTCTCCTATTGAGAGTCTTGGTTCCTCCCAAGGTTTCTTCCTCCAGTCTGAGGGAGGTTTTCTTGCCACTGTTGCCTCTGGCTCGCTCACTGGGGGGTATATGTTGTGACTGTCTGTTTTCAAACTCCTGTAAAGCTGCTTCATGAAAACATTGTTATAAAAAGTATTATACAAATAAAGTTGTATTGAATTAATGCTGACCGCTGCCCATCCTGTACAGTCTGATAACCCACCATGGAGCTCCTGCTGTCCACGAACACTGAACTGGTTCTCACTGCTACTCTGATGGGCCTCTTCTGTTTTCTCTACATTCAGTATTATATATATCTACTGGACCAGAGGAGGACGGGTTCCCGTTATAGAGTCTAGTTCCTCTCGAGGGAGTTTTTCTTGGCTTGTTTATGGAGGAGGTCTCATGGATTTTTTGTAAAACATCTTTCTGACAAACATCTGTTGTAAAAGCTGCATATAAATAAACCCCAACATCTCCTGTACACATTCATATTTTGGAGATATTGTATCTGGGCTGTAGCAACATGGTGGTGTAGTGGTTAGTATGGTGGTGTAGTGGTTAGTATGGTGGTGTAGTGGTTAGTACGGTGGTGTAGTGGTTAGTATGGTGGTGTAGTGGTTAGTATGGTGGTGTAGTGGTTAGTATGGTGGTGTAGTGGTTAGTATGGTAGTGTAGTGGTTAGTATGGTCGTGTAGTGGTTAGTATGGTAGTGTAGTGGTTAGTATGGTGGTGTAGTGGTTAGTATGGTAGTGTAGTGGTTAGTACGGTGGTGTAGTGGTTAGTATGGTGGTGTAGTGGTTAGTACGGTGGTGTAGTGGTCAGTATGGTGGTGTAGTGGTTAGTAAGGTGGTGTAGAGGTTAGTACGGTGGTGTAGTGGTTAGTATGGTAGTGTAGTGGTTAGTATGGTGGTGTAGTGGTTAGTATGGTGGTGTAGTGGTTAGTACGGTGGTGTAGTGGTTAGTATGGTAGTGTAGTGGTCAGTATGGTGGTGTAGTGGTCAGTATGGTGGTGTAGTGGTCAGTACGGTGGTGTAGTGGTTAGTACGGTGGTGTAGTGGTTAGTATGGTGGTGTAGTGGTCAGTATGGTGGTGTAGTGGTCAGTATGGTGGTGTAGTGGTTAGTATGGTGGTGTAGTGGTTAGTATGGTGGTGCAGTGGTTAGTAAGGTGGTGTAGTGGTTAGTATGGTGGTGTAGTGGTTAGTATGGTGGTGTAGTGTCAGTATGGTGGTGTAGTGGTCAGTATGGTGGTGTAGTGGTTAGTACGGTGGTGTAGTGGTTAGTATGGTGGTGTAGTGGTCAGTACGGTGGTGTAGTGGTTAGTAAGGTGGTGTAGTGGTTAGTATGGTGGTGTAGTGGTTAGTGTGGTGGTGTAGTGGTCAGTATGGTGGTGTAGTGGTTAGTATGGTGATGTAGTGGTTAGTATGGTGGTGTAGTGGTTAGTATGGTGGTGTAGTGGTTAGTATGGTAGTGTAGTGGTTAGTACGGTGGTGTAGTGGTTAGTATGGTGGTGTAGTGGTTAGTACGGTGGTGTAGTGGTCAGTATGGTGGTGTAGTGGTTAGTACGGTGGTGTAGTGGTTAGTACGGTAGTGTAGTGGTTAGTATGGTGGTGTAGTGGTTAGTATGGTGGTGTAGTGGTTAGTATGGTGGTGTAGTGGTCAGTATGGTGGTGTAGTGGTTAGTACGGTGGTGTAGTGGTTAGTATGGTGGTGTAGTGGTTAGTATGGTGGTGTAGTGGTCAGTATGGTGGTGTAGTGGTCAGTATGGTGGTGTAGTGGTTAGTATGGTGGTGTAGTGGTTAGTATGGTGGTGCAGTGGTTAGTAAGGTGGTGTAGTGGTTAGTATGGTGGTGTAGTGGTTAGTATGGTGGTGTAGTGGTCAGTATGGTGGTGTAGTGGTCAGTATGGTGGTGTAGTGGTTAGTATGGTGGTGCAGTGGTTAGTAAGGTGGTGTAGTGGTTAGTATGGTGGTGTAGTGGTTAGTATGGTGGTGTAGTGGTCAGTATGGTGGTGTAGTGGTCAGTATGGTGGTGTAGTGGTTAGTATGGTGGTGTAGTGGTTAGTATGGTGGTGCAGTGGTTAGTAAGGTGGTGTAGTGGTTAGTATGGTGGTGTAGTGGTTAGTATGGTGGTGTAGTGGTTAGTATGGTGGTGCAGTGGTTAGTAAGGTGGTGTAGTGGTCAGTATGGTGGTGTAGTGGTCAGTATGGTGGTGCAGTGGTTAGTATGGTGGTGTAGTGGTCAGTATGGTGGTGCAGTGGTCAGTATGGTGGTGCAGTGGTTAGTATGGTGGTGTAGTGGTTAGTATGGTGGTGCAGTGGTTAGTATGGTGGTGTAGTGGTTAGTGTGGTGGTGTAGTGGTCAGTATGGTGGTGTAGTGGTTAGTATGGTGATGTAGTGGTTAGTATGGTGGTGTAGTGGTTAGTATGGTGGTGTAGTGGTTAGTATGGTAGTGTAGTGGTTAGTACGGTGGTGTAGTGGTTAGTATGGTGGTGTAGTGGTTAGTACGGTGGTGTAGTGGTCAGTATGGTGGTGTAGTGGTTAGTACGGTGGTGTAGTGGTTAGTACGGTAGTGTAGTGGTTAGTATGGTGGTGTAGTGGTTAGTATGGTGGTGTAGTGGTCAGTATGGTGGTGTAGTGGTCAGTATGGTGGTGTAGTGGTTAGTACGGTGGTGTAGTGGTTAGTATGGTGGTGTAGTGGTTAGTATGGTGGTGTAGTGGTCAGTATGGTGGTGTAGTGGTCAGTATGGTGGTGTAGTGGTTAGTATGGTGGTGTAGTGGTTAGTATGGTGGTGCAGTGGTTAGTAAGGTGGTGTAGTGGTTAGTATGGTGGTGTAGTGGTTAGTATGGTGGTGTAGTGGTCAGTATGGTGGTGTAGTGGTCAGTATGGTGGTGTAGTGGTTAGTATGGTGGTGCAGTGGTTAGTAAGGTGGTGTAGTGGTTAGTATGGTGGTGTAGTGGTTAGTATGGTGGTGTAGTGGTCAGTATGGTGGTGTAGTGGTTAGTATGGTGGTGCAGTGGTTAGTAAGGTGGTGTAGTGGTTAGTATGGTGGTGTAGTGGTTAGTATGGTGGTGTAGTGGTTAGTATGGTGGTGCAGTGGTTAGTAAGGTGGTGTAGTGGTCAGTATGGTGGTGTAGTGGTCAGTATGGTGGTGCAGTGGTTAGTATGGTGGTGTAGTGGTCAGTATGGTGGTGCAGTGGTCAGTATGGTGGTGCAGTGGTTAGTATGGTGGTGTAGTGGTTAGTATGGTGGTGCAGTGGTTAGTAAGGTGGTGTAGTGGTTAGTATGGTGGTGCAGTGGTTAGTATGGTGGTGCAGTGGTTAGTAAGGTGGTGTAGTGGTTAGTATGGTGGTGTAGTGGTTAGTATGGTGGTGTAGTGGTTAGTATGGTGGTGCAGTGGTTAGTAAGGTGGTGTAGTGGTTAGTATGGTGGTGTAGTGGTTAGTATGATGGTGTAGTGGTTAGTACGGTGGTGTAGTGGTTAGTATGGTGGTGTAGTGGTTAGTATGGTGGTGTAGTGGTTAGTATGGTGGTGTAGTGGTCAGTACGGTGGTGTAGTGGTTAGTACGGTGGTGTAGTGGTTAGTATGGTGATGTAGTGGTCTGTACGGTGGTGTAGTGGTTAGTATGGTGGTGCAGTGGTTAGTATGGTGGTGTAGTGGTTAGTATGGTGGTGTAGTGGTTAGTACGGTGGTGTAGTGGTTAGTACGGTGGTGTAGTGGTTAGTATGGTGATGTAGTGGTCTGTACGGTGGTGTAGTGGTTAGTATGGTGGTGTAGTGGTTAGTATGGTGGTGTAGTGGTTAGTATGGTGGTGTAGTGGTTAGTATGGTGGTGTAGTGGTTAGTACGGTGGTGTAGTGGTTAGTACGGTGGTGTAGTGGTTAGTACGGTGGTGTAGTGGTTAGTATGGTGGTGCAGTGGTTAGTAAGGTGGTGTAGTGGTTAGTATGGTGGTGTAGTGGTTAGTATGATGGTGTAGTGGTTAGTACGGTGGTGTAGTGGTTAGTACGGTGGTGTAGTGGTTAGTATGGTGGTGTAGTGGTTAGTATGGTGGTGTAGTGGTCAGTACGGTGGTGTAGTGGTCAGTACGGTGGTGTAGTGGTTAATACGGTGGTGTAGTGGTTAGTATGGTGGTGTAGTGGTTAGTATGGTGGTGCAGTGGTTAGTACGATGGTGTAGTGGTCAGTACGGTGGTGTAGTGGTCAGTATGATGGTGTAGTGGTCAGTATGGTGGTGTAGTGGTTAGTATGGTGGTGTAGTGGTCAGTATGGTGGTGTAGTGGTTAGTATGGTGGTGTAGTGGTCAGTACGGTGGTGTAGTGGTTAGTACGGTGGTGTAGTGGTCAGTACGGTGGTGTAGTGGTCAGTACGGTGGTGTAGTGGTCAGTACGGTGGTGTAGTGGTTAGTATGGTGGTGTAGTGGTTAGTATGGTGGTGTAGTGGTTAGTATGGTGGTGTAGTGGTTAGTATGGTGGTGTAGTGGTTAGTATGATGGTGTAGTGGTTAGTATGGTGGTGTAGTGGTTAGTATGGTGGTGTAGTGGTTAGTATGATGGTGTAGTGGTTAGTATGGTGGTGTAGTGGTCAGTACGGTGGTGTAGTGGTTAGTATGGTGGTGTAGTGGTTAGTATGGTGGTGTAGTGGTTAGTATGGTGGTGTAGTGGTTAGTATGGTGGTGTAGTGGTTAGTATGGTGGTGTAGTGGTTAGTATGATGGTGTAGTGGTTAGTATGGTGGTGTAGTGGTTAGTATGGTGGTGTAGTGGTTAGTATGATGGTGTAGTGGTTAGTATGGTGATGTAGTGGTTAGTATGGTGGTGTAGTGGTCAGTATGATGGTGTAGTGGTTAGTATGATGGTGTAGTGGTCAGTATGATGGTGTAGTGGTTAGTATGGTGGTGTAGTGGTTAGTATGGTGGTGTAGTGGTTAGTATGATGGTGTAGTGGTTAGTATGGTGGTGTAGTGGTTAGTATGGTGGTGTAGTGGTTAGTATGATGGTGTAGTGGTTAGTATGGTGGTGTAGTGGTCAGTACGGTGGTGTAGTGGTTAGTATGGTGGTGTAGTGGTTAGTATGGTGGTGTAGTGGTTAGTATGGTGGTGTAGTGGTTAGTATGGTGGTGTAGTGGTTAGTATGGTGGTGTAGTGGTTAGTATGGTGGTGTAGTGGTTAGTATGGTGTTGTAGTGGTTAGTATGGTGGTGTAGTGGTTAGTATGGTGGTGTAGTGGTCAGTATGATGGTGTAGTGGTTAGTACGGTGGTGTAGTGGTTAGTATGGTGGTGCAGTGGTTAGTAAGGTGGTGTAGTGGTTAGTACGGGTCGTTCTGTGTGGAGTGTGTATGTTCTCCCTGTGCTTGAGTGAGGAGAACATACACACTCCAGCCCCCCTGTGACCCCGCCTAATGGCATAAAGCGTAAGATAAAGGATGGATGGATGTATGGATGGATGGGGCTGTGGACCAGGCCTCTGATGTTGTTCAGTCTGGCTGAAACAGAATTTGGTGATCACCGTGGAAACTATTATTCATCAGCGAAAACATATTTAGTGAATACATAATAACTTTACTTGCTGCGTATCTGACTGCTGTGTTCAGTCTTACTGCAGAAGAAAGAAAGATAGATGCTTCCCAGACCTTAGGATGTCTTCCTGAGTAGCACGTCTATGATTTACCGTCCTCACTGGCGCGCTATTGATCTGTGTTTGCAAATGCAATTAAGATCAAATCAAGATCAAGAGAACACAAGATACTACAGATATGAACTGGAATTGAATTATCAGGAACTGGAGTCATTAGTCATGAGGAAAGATGCCTGCCTCCCAACACCACCACCACCGCCCGCACTCCCCCACATACCATTTCCATTTTCATTTCATCAGAAAGCCAAGAAGAACTAATTGATTGTTTTCAGTGATGGACTGGGCCCCGGGCTATGGACTCTCTGAAACAGTATAGCGCAGCAGCCGGTCAATGCGAAATATTGACGGAAACAAGTTGATGCAAATTTCTGACCCCAAACCGAGTCGGAGATACATTACCACTCTGAAACACACACAAACAGAACGCCCGGTGCCTGTTTCCCTGTTAGTTTGCTACAGTATAGTTTGTGAAGTGAAGGTTTTGAATGTGCTACAGGTTGGAACAACAGTGCAGGTGTATTATAGGTAATAGTTTTCTTTCACATTCGCCTTTCCCAGGTATTAAGCAGGTCAGGGTGGGATACAAACTTCTAGTTCTAGATAATTGTTTTGGGTTAGTTGATGGAAAGTTCTAGGGTAGTCTAACAAAGTTGAACTGAAATGTGTAGATGTTAAGCTAAATAAAAACAAAACATAATAGTAATTTTATAATACATGTCTAGCAGTCAGACTGTGTACTGTGTAGGATGGAAGTAGGTGATAATCAGCATATAGCTTCACTTTTTCTCACCGCTGACTCCACCCACTTTGCACTGACAGTATATGTGCTGCCTCCTGTTGGTGGAAACTGGAAACTCTTGTTGAAAATGAATGATCTTCAGTCGTTTTGTTGCCACTGCTGGGCTGAACATAGGGTCAGTACCTATAATGTGAGGGCTTGACTTAATGACCTTCACCACTAGAGATGGACCGATCAGCGTTTTTAAAGCCGATTCTGATCACCGATCACCTTTCAACGCGATCGACCCGATAACCGATACTGATCAAGGGCGGGGCTATATGCCACGGCAGGGCTACAAGTAGTTATTAGCACAAGCAAGTCATGAAACTGGTCTAAACTGGTTTATTATCATTTTTAACGAGCTCATATGAAACAGTATAATATTTTAACTAAATTAGAAGTTGGTGTATGTCGGAGTAAACCGCTTGATAAACTCCAGAAGAGCCACATCTGAAAAGTATCTCTACTAGGAACAGCAGAGCGTAGATCCAGGTGGAACATTAAGCAGCAGAATGAACGTCTTCTACAGCCGAGAAGAGCTGCTTATCTAGAACTATAAACTCAACCACTCTGGCTGTGGTTCTTTAGCTCTCTGGCTGTTTCTGCTGCTGTTCTGTTCGTACCGGTCAGATCTGGTCTGTACGGGTTTCTGGGTTATTAGTTTGTGCTAGCTGTGCGTGCTAGCTCTGCTGTTTGCTGATACTGTATTCAGCTGTGTGGTGTACTCTATCAGTAGAGTTAAATGTCTTTGTCTTGGTTCTCACGAGAGACGCTGATTTCACTAATTTTACAGATGTTACAGAACGTCCTGGGTGAGTCTGAGTCACATACACAGACAGACGACATGTTTTCTTTCTGCACATGCGGTGAACGCGGTAATCTGTTCTCGCGAGGCCGCTGCTTTAGTCAGTCTGTGGAAAATGAAAGGGTGTGTATTTCCACCTAGTGGTTCAGATAGGAATTGCAGGGAGTTGGCTGGAGGGCTCCTCTTCCTGGATGAAACAGTAGCTGGAAAACCAGAAATTAGGCTCATTTGTTTAACGTCATCGATCAGCTAAACTGATACATGGCCGATCGATCCTTACATCTCTACTTACCACATGACTGCATTACAGATAGATATAGTGTTTATTGCAAATGGATTGATCATAAGTTTATTTCTCCTTAATGTGAAAAAGCACAGAAAATATGGAAGAAAACAAAAATAGGATGGACAGTCCAAATGGTCAGCCATTTAATGGACTTCTGAAAGACTCTGTCATCTATACATACCAGACTTTGACCTTTTCTCAGTAGACGTGTTGAGTTAACACTCCTACTGCTTTGTTATTATCTGGCCGTCTCCTCATCCCTGCTGTAGTCATTCAGCTCCCATCTTGAAGGAGATCTTTGTTTTTATAGAGCCTGATGTTCACTAGCTTGAAGATGCTGCCTTACGGTCAAGTTCTCAACATGGAAAGTGTCTATACAGCTCCATCCCTGCATTGCTGGATGGTAAATACAGTCCGCTGATTGGCTACCAATTAAAGACTGATTATGATTCTGCATACACTGTAATGGTCAGGACTAGGATTTCAAGAAAAATAAAAACATTGCTGGAAACGTCTATCTTCTCTAGTCTAATATGGAATTGGTGGTGTGCTGATATCTCAGATTCTTGTAAAGTTATTTATGTTTGATGTGGTCCAAATCAAACAAGCATGTGTGCAGAATAAATACACAGCAGAGGTAAAAGCTGAGGCTCCATTGAGTCAATTCTCCCGCACCAGAAACACCACCACGCTCTGAATAAAGCTTTACATAAGGACTAAGGCTTGACGAGAGGGCTATTAATATTCATATATCTGTATCTGAATATATACCTAAGTGTCTCAGTCTTTACACAGTTAGTCGATATGCTGAATGCATATCATAACCAAACAGTGCGGAGATGAAAACGCTCACTCCTCACTGTAATGCATTCAGGGCTCCTATTTCCTTCACTCGAGTGAAAAAGCAAACACAATGCCCTTCTGCTCGGCATGCTCTTCAGCACTGATGCTGTTTGAAACCTTAAATTGAGAGCTGGTGTATGGAACGCACTTGTGGCGTTTGTTCAGGCTGTCGTGGTTGTGAAGAGAGCCACTCGGTTATGACCTCCATGTAAGCCTGATAAATACACACACCAGCACTTAAGAACACCTGCTTTGAATGCAGCAGCAAACCTAGAACGTATAGCTAGCGCATACCACATACCACATACCACATACCGCACAACCTCAACATCATATATAAGCTAGCAGTTTATGCTTAAGTATGAAGAAAATACACAAAATAGAGCTCATAGTACGTATCAGAAAAAAACTAAACTGCTTTGTGCTCTGAAACAGTCACAGTCAGGGGGAGGAGTCATAACAAACAAGGAAGCAATTAGAACAAATCACAGTCAGGGGGAGGTCTCAGAACAAATGAGGCAGTGATTAGAACCAATCGCAGTCAGGGGGACATCTCAGAACAAGCAAGGTGCTCATTAGGACCAGCTACAGTTCAGAGGGAGGTCTCAGGACTAAACAGGGCAGTGATTAGGTCCAATCACAGTCAGGCGAACGTCTCAGAACTAAATAAGGCAGCGATTAGAACCAATCACAGTCAGGGGGAGGACACAAAACTAAACAAGACAGCGATAAGGACCAATCACAGTCAGGAGGAGGTCTCAGAACTACAGGAGGAGGTGATTAAAAGCCCAGGCCAGGCGGCGCTAACTCTCTTGTGCTGTTCTTTCAGCTTAAGAAAGAAGCTGTTTTGCTTCGAAACATGATTTTAGTTTGAAGTATACTTTGCTTGCTGCAGTGAGAAGGTCATACGACTGAGGTCCCACAGAATGGAGGGGAGAAACCTTAATGACATCCCTCTGAAGTCATTAAAGACAATGAGCTGCGCACTCAGAGTCGTCCTTGTCAGCAGTGCTGGAGGCTAGAGGAGAATGATGAGAGAATATGTTCAGAGAATATGGGAAAAGAGGAGAGGCTGTGGGTGACGCTGATAGTGAAGAGTGATCCAGTGTGATGAAAAGGTGAAATATTCAGAACGCTGTACGGCACAGAGCAGGAATACAGACGAGACTCACTCTCATTTTAAACCTCAGCCCCTTGCAGGGTGTTTGTGAAAATGCTAAACCAGCTTCTCAGACTGAACTTTAGAGGTGGATCTCTGAAAGTGAGCCCCCTGAAAGGCTGTAATGAAAGTACAGCGTGGACACACTAGAGTGGTGGGGCTGGAGGTTACTGTACAGGCTGGAGACAGAAGGTCATTGGTTCTGTCCCCTGAACCAACAGACACGACTGAAGTTCTCTTATATGTGCTGTGTGTATGTGGATGTTTTACTGTTCACTAGTGTGTTTGTGAGTGTTTCACTGCCCCCTAGTGTGTGTCTTCACTAGTGTGTGTGTATGTGTGTGTGTTTCACTGCCCTCTAATGGGTGTGTTTACTAGTTTGTGTGTGTATGGGGGTGTTTTACTTTTCACTAGTGTGGGTGTGTGTGTGTTTCATTGCCCCCTAGTGTGTGTCTTCACTAGTGTGTGTGTATGTGGGTGTTTCACTGGCCCTAGTATGTGTGTTCACTAGTGTGTGTGCGTGTGTGTGTGTGTGTGTGTGTGTGTGTGTGTGTGTGTTTCACTGCCCCCAAGTGGGTTTGTTTACTGGTTTGTTTGTGTATGTGGGTGTTTTACTGTTCACTAGTGTGTGTGGGGGGTGTTTCACTGCCCACCTAGTGTGTGTTCAATAGTTTGTTTGTGAGTGTTTCACTACCCCCTAGTGTGTGTCTTTACTAGTGTGTGTGTGTGTGTGGGTATGTTGGCGTTTCACTGCCCCCAGTGTGTGCGTTTAACGTGTGTGTTTTACTGCCCCCCAGTATGTGTGTTCACTAGTGTGTGTGTGTGTGTATATGTGGGTGTTTCACTGCCCGCTAGTGTGTGTTCACTAGTGTGTGTGTGTATGTGGGTGTTTCACTGCCCGCTAGTGTGTGTGTTCACTAGTGTGTGTGTGTATAGTGTGTGTGTTCACTAGTGTGTGTGTGTGTGTGTGTGTGTGTGTGTTTCACTACCCCCTAGAGTGTGTTCACTAGTGTGTGTGTATGTTGGTGTTTCACAGCCCCCTAGTGGGTGTACGTGTATATGGGTCGCGTGTTGTGTGTGTTTTCACTAGTGTGTGTGTTCACATGGATGGGTTAAATATAGAGTTGCTCTGTGTTCAGACACAAAAGGTCAGAAGTTCTAAATAAATTATTTATTGTTTGTGTATTTAATGTCTGTGTATTTAATGAATCTGTTTGTGTTTTTCTTTACTTTCTCTTTAGGTTTTACTTGTTTTAGTGAACTGAGCTCATACGAAGTCGTTTTCATTCCCGTGTCCTGCTTTTCTTGCTAGGCTGCACTGTAAATGAGAGCCACCCATAATTTAGCAAGAGTTGATGGATTTAGTGCTTGATGAATATTATTTTTAGATGCATTGTGGGCTCATAAACTCACTGAGCAATTTAATATGCACATACGTCTGGGACCCATAATTAACCTCTTGAACCTCATATCTCAAAATTTAAATTCTGGGAGGAGCATTTAAAATACACGTATAACTTCCAAATACAAATTCACAGAAACTTTCTGTTCTTCATCTGCTTAACACACAATTAAGTTTCTGCATTTGTCTATTCTTGCTCAAGCTGCAGCACTGGTCTGCCACAGGGTGGTGCTGTAGTAAATTGGTTCCTGCAGTTGGACCTTCAAAGCCCAGTGACTCTAACTACGCCCAGGATACCTCTAAAAACTTCAGTTAAAACTATAACCCAAACCACTGACCATATGGGTGGTGGGTAGTTCTCAGCACTGATGTGTCTGATCCACTCACACCAGCACAACACACATTAACTAACACCACCACCACGTCAGTGTGACTGCAGTGCTGAGAATGACCCACCTCCCTAATAGTATCTGCTCTGTGGTGGTCCTGTGGGGGTCCTGATCATTAAAGAACAGAGTAATAAAGTCTACAGAGAATCAGATGAACTACAGTCTGTAAGTGGAGCTCCTGTATGGTCAGTGGAGCTGATACAGTGGACAGTGAGTGGAGGTCCTGTATGGTCAGTGGAGCTGATACAGTGGACAGTGAGTGGAGGTCCTGTATGGTCAGTGGAGCTGATACAGTGGACAGTGAGTGGAGGTCCTGTATGGTCAGTGGAGCTGATACAGTGGACAGTGAGTGGAGGTCCTGTATGGTCAGTGGAGCTGATACAGTGGACAGTGGGTGGAGATAACATGTAGGTGTGGCTAATGAAGTGATTAGTGTACTGTTTGGATGTATATCTGGCCCCGGATGGAATAGAAAGTAACTTCTGGCAATAAATTCCACAGAATTCCATTTTCATGAGATGCTTTTTGTTCTGAGTCAGTTAAAACATCATATCTGACACCATTTATTCCACTGTAGACCATCAAGCAGAGCTATTACTGTATTTCAGGTTCAGAGCGATCGTTGACCAGGCAGTTATTCCCACACATTAGTCACACATAAAAGAGCGTGATTAACTGTATGTACCATTACGACTTTTATGTTACACGTAATGACCGCTATTGCCTCATTTCAACGCCGGCTGTAAAAAAATCAGAAGTCGGAAACATTTTCTTCAGATCATCAACTAAATTACTACTTTCTTCACAGTCCTGAGGGACACGGTTCATAGTTTGCAGTCTTTAAATGAAGAAATATCCAGCGATCACTGAAAGAATGAACACATTTATGAGTGTGTGTTACAAGCGGAGGTGCCAAAAGCCTTTCTTGGAGAGATTTAATGGAGTGGTCACCTTCCTGAAATGTTCTCAGTAGAGAGTTCTTTAAAGAACTATTATTATATGAGATGTGTGTGAAAGCTCCACTACTAGACTCTACAGTGGTGTAAATCTCCATTACTAGACTCTGCAATGATGTAAAACTCCACCACTGGACTCTGGAGTGGAGTAAATCTCCACCACTGGACTCTGGAGTGGAGTAAATCTCCACCACTGGACTCTGGAGTGGAGTAAAGCTCCATTACTGGACTCTGGAGAAGTGAAAGTTCCATCACTGGACTCTGGAGTGATGTAAAGCTCCACCACTGGACTCTGGAGCGACATAAATCTCCACCTCTGGACTCTGGAGTGATGTAAATCTCCACCATTGGATTCTGGAGTGACATAAATCTCCACCACTGGACTCTGGAGCGACATAAATCTCCACCACTAGACTCTGGAGTGGTGTAAATCTCCATTACTAGACTCTGGAGTGACATAATTCTCGCTCACTGGACTCTGGTGTGGCATAAATCTCCATCACTGGACTCTGGGGTGAAGTAAAACTCCATCACTGGACTCTGGAGTGGTGTAAAGCTCCACCACTGGACTCTGGAGCGAGATAAATCTCCATCACTGGACTCTGGAGTGGTGTAAAGCTCCACCCACTGGACTCTGGAGCAGTGAAACATGCTTTTTAGTGATGAATCACATTTACTATCTGGTAGTCTGTTGATGGTATCTGGGTTTGGGAGAGGAATTGAGGAGAATGTTACAGTATAATTTGGGTATAGTAAGGGTCTGGGGGTGGGGGTTCAGGATTTGGGTTCAGACCTTCAGTTCCAGTGAATTGTCACAGAACTTTTTCCTGTTTCAGCATTCCAAGCGAGTCCCATAGGGGCATGGTTTTAAGGACCTCCACCCTACTAAACACCTGAGCCTGACCTCCCAAATGTGCTATTGACTGACTGGGCGCAGACATATTCATTATATCATATTTTTTAAGCAAATACGAGTGGAGCTTTATTGATATCGTTATTTCAGTCTGAGCTCGCTGAGTCGGTGGTGAGACAGGGGTGACTTCAAGGCCCCCCAGAGCATCCTTTTCAACAATGACCAATCTGCCACCGGCCACTTACAATGAGCGCGCCCATCACTCACTTCACATCTCCTTCTCAGTGCTTCCTGATTATATGTTACCAGCAGCCCACCACGAATATCCCCCTATAACCACGACGGAGAAGAATGGGGCCCATTCTTGCAGTTTCTTTCATCACCGGCCTTTAAATAATACATGAGTCTATATTACTCTCCAGTGTTTTTCCATGGCTCTTTTTTGCCTTTGATGATGGCCTTTGTGATTAATATTTCTATTATATATGAACTTAAAGATCATTGCCGGCTTTGATTCCCCGTGCGCCTACATTATCATTTTCTTTTCATTTCTGACTCACTTTAATATCTAGGAGTCACGTAATAGCCAACAAAGTTCATTCTTACACTAGATGAAAGCCTTTTGTGCAATCATCTCACATACCCCTGTTTGGTGGCTCAGACCTGTTTTAAGTTATATCTGTCTGCTTATGGACGCACTTCCAATTTGAAACACTTTAAATTGGTGCCGCGTGCGAGCAGGACAGCGGCGTGAATGCAGATTTGAAAGAATTTGTTTCAAGTTATTAAGAGGAAAGAGATGGTTCTAGCGAGTACAGTCCAGAACCGTCAGACTGCTTATTCCACAGTGAGCAGGTGAGTTAGTAACAGGTGAGGGATCAGGGCTGGATATTAAAGAATTCAGATCTATTGATCATTTGTGTTTACACACAGAGAAACTTACCCCAGCATACTAGGAGCAGTGAAACATCCATATATACACATACACTAGTGAACACACACACACACACACTAGGAGCAGTGAAACATCCATATATACACGTACACTAGTGAACACACACACACACACTAGGGGACAAACACACGCATACACACACATACTAGTGAATACACACACTAGGAGGCAATGAAGCACCCACATATACACACACACTAGTGAACACACACACACACACTAGGAGCAGTGAAACATCAACATATACACGTACACTAGTGAACACACACACACACTAGGGGACAAACACACGCATACACACATACTAGTGAATACACACACTAAGAGGCAATGAAGCACCCACATATACACACACACACTAGGAGCAGTGAAACATCCATATAAACACGTACACTAGTGAATACACACACACTAGGAGCAGTGAAACATCCATATATACACGTACACTGGTGAACACACACACACTAGGAGCAGTGAAACATCCATATATACACGTACACTAGTGAACACACACACACACTAGGGGACAAACACATGCATACACACATACTGGTGAATACACACACTAGGAGCAGTGAAACATCCATATATACACGTACACTAGTGAACACACACACACACTAGGAGCAGTGAAACATCCATATATACACGTACACTAGTGAACACACACTCACACACACTAGGGGACAAACACACACATACTAGTGAATACACACACTAGGAGGCAATGAAACACCCACATATACACACACACTAGTGAACACACACACACACACACACACTAGGAGCAGTGAAACATCAACATATACACGTACACTAGTGAACACACACACACACTAGGGGACAAACACACGCATACACACATACTAGTGAATACACACACTAGGAGGCAATGAAGCACCCACATATACACACACACACTAGGAGCAGTGAAACATCCATATAAACACGTACACTAGTGAACACACACACACACTAGGAGCAGTGAAACATCCATATATACACGTACACTAGTGAACACACACACACTAGGAGCAGTGAAACATCCATATATATACACGTACACTAGTGAACACACACACACACTAGGAGCAGTGAAACATCCATATATACACATACACTAGTGAACACACACACACACTAGGGGACAAACACACGCATACACACATACTAGTGAAAACACACACTAGGAGGCAATGAAGCACCCACATATACACACACACTAGGAGCAGTGAAACATCCATATATACATGTACACTAGTGAACACACACACACACTAGGGGACAAACACATGCATACACACACATACTAGTGAATACACACACTAGGAGGCAATGAAGCACCCACATATACACACACACTAGTGAACACACACACACACACACACACTAGGAGCAGTGAAACATCCATATATACACGTACACTAGTGAACACACACTAGGGGACAAACACACGCATACACACATACTAGTGAATACACACACTAGGAGGCAATGAAGCACCACATATACACACACACTAGGAGCAGTGAAACATTCATATATACACGTACCCTAGTGAACACACACTAGGGGACAAACACATGCATACACACACATACTAGTGAATACACACACTAGGAGGCAATGAAGCACCCACATATACACACACACTAGTGAACACACACACACACACACACACACACACACACTAGGAGCAGTGAAACATCCATATATACACGTACACTAGTGAACACACACACACACTAGGGGACAAACACACACATACACACATACTAGTGAATACACACACTAGGAGGCAATGAAGCACCCACATATACACACACACACACTAGGAGCAGTGAAACATCCATATATACACGTACACTAGTGAACACACACACACACTAGAGGACAAACACACGCATACACACGTACTAGTGAATACACACACTAGGAGGCAATGAAGCACCCACATATACACACACACACTAGGAGCAGTGAAACATCCATATATATACACATACACTAGTAAACACACACACACACACTAGGGGACATACAGACACATACACACACACACTAGTGAATACACAAACTAGGAGACAATGAAGCACCCACATACACACACACACTAGTGAAAACACACTAGGGGCAGTGAAACACACACATATACACACACTAGTGAACACATACACTAGGAGGCAGTGAAACACCCACATGTACACACAATAGTGAACATACACACACTAGGGGCCAATGAAACACCCACATACACACACATACTAGTGAACACATACACTAGGGGGCAGTGAAACACCCACATATACACACATAATAGTGAACACATACACTAGGGGGCGGTGAAACACTCACATATACACACACTAGTGAACACATACACTAAGGGGCAGTGAAACACTCACATATACACACACTAGTGAACACATACACTAGGGGGCAGTGAAACACCCACATATACACACATACTAGTGAACACATACACTAGGAGGCAGTGAAACACCCACATGTACACACAATAGTGAACATACACACACTAGGGGCCAATGAAACACCCACATACACACACATACTAGTGAACACATACACTAGGGGGCAGTGAAACACCCACATATACACACATAATAGTGAACACATACACTAGGGGGCGGTGAAACACTCACATATACACACACTAGTGAACACATACACTAAGGGGCAGTGAAACACTCACATATACACACACTAGTGAACACATACACTAGGGGGCAGTGAAACACCCACATATACACACATACTAGTGAACACATACACTAGGGGGCAGTGAAACACACACATATACAAACACTAGTGAACACATACACTAGGGGCCAGTGAAACACTCACATATACACACACTAGTGAACACATACACTAGGGGGCAGTGAAACACCCACATATACACACATACTAGTGAACACATACACTAGGGGGCAGTGAAACACTCACATATACACACACACTAGTGAAAACACACACATTAGGGGCAGTGAAACACTCACATATATACACACACTAGTGAACACACACACACTAGGGGAATTGAAACATCCACATATACACTCACACTAGTGAACACACACTAGGGGCCAATGAAACATCCACATACACTAGGGGGCAGTGAAACAACCAAATATACACACACACTAGTGAACACACACACACACAATAGGGGACAGGGAAACATCCACATACACACACACACACACACACACACACACACACACAATAGGGAACACACACACACACTAGGGGACAAGAAAACATCCGCATATATACACACACTAGTGAAAACACACACTAGGGAAATTGAAACATCCACATATACACACACAATAGTGAACACACACACACACACAGCAGTGGGTAATGAAACATCCACATACACACACACAATAGTGAACACACACACACACACTAGGGGACAATAAAACATCCACATATACACACACACACACTAGTGGACACACACACTAGGTGAATTGAAACATCCACATATACACACACAAACACACACACACTAGTAAACACACACATGCTAGGGGCAGTGAAACATACACACACACACACACACACACTAGTGAACACACACTCTAGGGGACAGTGAAACATACACATACACTAGTGAACACACACAGCAGTGGGTAATAAAACATGCACATATATACACACACTAATGAACACACACACTAGGGGAATTGAAACATCCACATATACACACACTAGTGAACACACACACACACTAGGGGACAGTGAAACATCCACCTATATACACACACACACACACTAGTGAACACACACATGCTAGGGGACAGTGAAACATCCACATATACACACTAGTGAACACACACACAATAGTGAACACACATACTAGAGGGCAGTGAAACATGCACATATACACACACTAGTGAACACACACACACAATAGTGAACACACACATACATCCAGTGCAAACGTGTGCTGTGGTCAGACGAATCCACGTTTCAACTTAATTAACATAGCTGTCCTCGTATGGGGGGGAGTCAGTGCCCACTTGCATATGTGTGAAGCTTCTGTCAGTACTGGGGTGTATATCAGGAATTCAGAGAGACGTGTGCTGCCATTAGGGTGACGTCTTTTCCCGGGAAGTTGATAGTTATTCCAGCAGTGACTGTAGACCCAGAGTGCTCGACTGACCTGCCTGCAGTCCAGATTTGTTTCCTAATGAAAATGTCCGGCTCATCATGAAGAGGAGAACCAGACGAACTGTTGAGCAGCTGAAGTCTCGTGTTGAACAAAGAATGGACAGAAATTCCACTGCAGTGAGACCACCGTACCCTCGGTTCCCCAACTACTCATCAGTGTGATTAAAGGAGAGATGATGAAACTCAGCCGCAAACATGCTAACTTTTTATGGAGTGAGTCGCATCAAATTCTGAAATTTTCCTAAAGACATCTTTCCTTTGTGTGTTTGGTAGTATGTACAGGTTTCAGTGCAGTAATATCAGGTTTGGGATGTAGTCTGATCATAAGCGCGATCAGACTTATGTTTTAAAGCCAGTTTGTAAAATGATACATACAACCAATCTGTGTTGCCCTGTAGTTACAATTTTATGTCTACAGATTTTTTACATATTAAATATTTAGAACTAAACAAAAAGTGAACTAATTGTTTGAGAAAAGTCTTCATAGGTTGGGTGGTACTGACAACCGCTGGCCACCCCTCAGCTCAACCTCTGACTAACACTATGTGGACATTATGAACAACTGTCAGAGAAGTAATTAACACTGTTCAAAAGTGTTACATAACAGACTTGTTAATATTTACACCCCCAACATTTACACACCACCACAACACCAACCAGAACATTTACACACAACCACAACACCAACCAGAACATTTACACACAACCACAACACCAACCAGCAACCAGAACATTTACACACAACCACAACACCAACCAGCAACCAGAACATTTACACACAACCACAACACCAACCAGCAACCAGAACATTTACACACAACCACAACAACAACCAGCAACCAGAACATTTACACACAACCCCAACACCAACCAGCAACCAGAACATTTACACACAACCACAACACCAACCAGCAACCAGAACATTTACACACAACCACAACACCAACCAGCAACCAGAACATTTACACACAACCACAACACCAACCAGCAACCAGAACATTTACACACAACCACAACACCAACCAGAACATTTACACACAACACCAACCAGCAACCAGAACATTTACACACAACCACAACAAACAACCAGCAACCAGAACATTTACACACAACCACAACACCAACCAGAACATTTACACACAACCACAACACTAACCAACAGAACATTTACACACAACCACGACACCAACCAGAACATTTACACACAACCACAACACCAACCAGCAACCAGAACATTTACACACAACCACAACACCAACCAGAACATTTACACACAACCACAACACCAACCAGAACATTTACACACAACCACAACACCAACCAGAACATTTACACACAACCACAACACCAACCAGAACATTTACACACAACCACAACACCAACCAGAACATTTACACACAACCACAACAACAACCAGAACATTTACACACAACCACAACACCAACCAGAACATTTACACACAACCACAACACCAACCAGCAACCAGAACATTTACACACAACCACAACACCAACCAGCAACCAGAACATTTACACACAACCACAACAACCAACCAGCAACCAGAACATTTACACACAACCACAACAACCAACCAGCAACCAGAACATTTACACACAACCACAACACCAACCAGCAACCAGAACATTTACACACAACACCAACCAGCAACCAGAACATTTACACACAACCACAACAAACAACCAGCAACCAGAACATTTACACACAACCACAACACCAACCAGAACATTTACACACAACCACAACACCAACCAGAACATTTACACACAACCACAACACCAACCAGAACATTTACACACAACTACAACACCAACCAGTAACCAGAACATTTACACACAACCACAACACCAACCAGCAACCAGAACATTTACACACAACCCCAACACCAACCAGCAACCAGAACATTTACACACAACCACAACACCAACCAGAACATTTACACACAACCACAACACCAACCAGAACATTTACACACAACCACAACACCAACCAGAACATTTACACACAACCACAACACCAACCAACAGAACATTTACACACAACCACAACACCAACCAGAACATTTACACACAACCACAACACCAACCAACAGAACATTTACACACAACCACAACACCAACCAGAACATTTACACACAACCACAACACCAACCAGCAACCAGAACATTTACACACAACCACAACACCAACCAGCAACCAGAACATTTACACACAACCACAACACCAACCAGCAACCAGAACATTTACACACAACCACAACAACAACCAGCAACCAGAACATTTACACACAACCACAACACCAACCAACAACCAGAACAGTGGTGGAGAAATCCAGCATTCCAGGCACACCACTTTAGGGTCCAGTGGTTTAATTCCTTCCCAACAAACAACCCAACTGTCAGAGCTCCATGTTGATCTTTAAACCAGCCTGAAGTTCCTCTTCTCCACATTCTTCATCTAATGTTCCACCTTAAACACTGCAGCTCCTACAGACGCCAGAATGGAACCACAGCAGCGTTTAAGGTGGAACAGAGAATTCCCAAAACCAGCTGCTGAACTTCCAACATCTTTAACAGAATCCTGAACAACTTTAACTCTGCAGTCTGTACGTTTCACTCCGGACAGTTTCTCCAACACTCGGACACCATGGAGCAGCTTCAGCTCAGCGTTCAACACTGAAGAGACTGAAGTCTTCTTGTGTTGGGTGGTACTGACCACTGTGTGGATGTTCTGAGTCCTACTCCCAGATATCAGACGAGCTCTGTTGTGTGATCAGACTCTGCTCCAGGTGAGATGGTTTGAGAGGCTGCTGTAGATGTAAAATCACCCCTTGTTTGTGAAATTGTATTGTGAGCTCTGCAGAGTAAACACTTTTTTTGAAGCTCAATTTTCTGTTGAAAGCAATTCACACACTATTCATGTTCAGGTCCCGGCTCGTCACTGCTGACACTTCAGATTGACTTACTCACAAAATAGATTCACGATTAGATTTTTAGACAGAATGCCGGCGCGAGGCCGTCTGTGCTCCCGTTTTTTTCCCGGAGTAATTTTTTGCCTGCGGTTGCCAGATTGTCTGCAGTAAGTGTGATTGGCATGAATCAGTCAGACGAGACGAGTTACTTCCAGTTATGAGTCCAGAACTCCGTTATAGAAGACTCAAGTTATTTCCGTGTGTGCGTCAGCGGCGAACTCGTGTTTGCGTTGTTGGAGGTGAAAGTCGAGATGAATTAAGCTGCTAATGACTGCTGGTGCAGCTTGGGCGACGTTCCATCTCACACATTAACAGAACCTTTGGCACCGGAAATCTCGAGCTGGGCTTTTTCTATCAGCCTTTTAACAAAGGTTCCAACTTCATGGTTTCATCTCGAGAACAGAACCAACAGAACCTGGTACTGGTACCTGAGGGGGTTCTCCTCTGTCTTTGGTACCACTTGCAGCTGAAGATAATTTTTTACTTCTTCAGGTGAAGATAGAGTCACCAGGTACCAGTAAGAGTATACTATGTTGATTCCTATTAGAGATGGAAGGATCGATAGGCTATGGATCCCGAGAGCCGATTGATGGTGTTAAACAAATGAGCCTAATGTGTATTTTCAGCTAGCGTTTCATCCAGGAAGAGGAGCCCTCTGTGAAACTCCTCCGTGCAGGTCCCTGCAATTCCTCTCTGAACCACTAGGTAGAAACACATACCCTTTCATTTTGGACAGACTGACTAAAGCAGCGGCCTCACGAGAAAAGTTTACGACGTTCATGGCATGTGCTGATAGAATCCATGTCGTCCATCTGGCTGTTTGTTACTGTATGTGACTCAGACTCATCCAGGATGTTTTTTAAAATTAGTAAAATCAGTGTCTCTCATTGAAGAACCAAAACATTTAACTCTACTAATCAGATACGGTACTTCAGAGACACCACACAGCTGAACACAGTGAGTATCAGTAACAGCAGAGCTACACACACAGCTAACACTAAACTAATAACCCAGAAACCCGTACAGACCAGATCTGACCGGTACAAACAGAACAGCAGCAGTAATTCAATATTCTACATTTAATAATTACAGATTTTATTTAAAATAATCCAGAGTTTGTGTTTAATGACTTGAATTTATTTAATTAGCTTTTTTTGTTAAAGTAAAAGTAAAATCTATTGTTTGCAGTATTGGGGATATTTGTTTGATTTACTTTGTTTATTTACTGTTAATTTAGTTAAAAATATTATACTGTTTCACATGAGCTCATTAAAAACAGTAATAAACAAGTTTAGATCATGTTTCATGACCTGCTTGTGCTAATAACTACATGTAGCCTTGTGAGTGTAATCGGCCTTAAAAACGCTGATCGGTCTAATTCCTATATACCCTAGAGGAAAAGATTTTAACCCCTTGCTTTCCAACCCCAAATGCTAGTTTTAGTGAAAGTTCTGCCAGGAAGACTCTAATGCTACTTTATTAATTAATTAATTAATTCATTCATTCATTCATTACTCCCAGCCAAAAGCTAGCCTACGCCTGAAAATGACTCTATTCCTCTACGTTTCCCTCCTTCTTCCCCACCACCAACAGATTGGCCCTGCCCAGTTTGTGAGGGAGTATGGCTCCAGGATGGGCAGTTGATCAGTATCAGACCACACAGGATGGGCAGTTGTTCAGTATCAGACCACACAGGATGGGCAGTTGTTCAGTATCAGACCACACAGGATGGGCAGTTGTTCAGTATCAGCCCACACAGGATGGGTAGTTGTTCAATATCAGACCACACAGGATGGGCAGTTGTTCAATATCAGACCACACAGGATGGGCAGTTGTTCAATATCAGACCACACAGGATGGGCAGTTGTTCAGTATCAGACCACACAGGATGGGCAGTTGTTCAATATCAGACCACACAGGATGGGCAGTTGTTCAATATCAGACCACACAGGATGGGCAGTTGTTCAGTATCAGACCACACAGGATGGGCAGTTGTTCAATATCAGACCACACAGGATGGGCAGTTGTTCAGTATCAGCCCACACAGGATGGGCAGTTGTTCAGTATCAGCCCACACAGGATGGGCAGTTGTTCAGTATCAGCCCACACAGGATGGGCAGTTGTTCAGTATCAGCCCTATCACTATTTAGACATGTTTTTGAAATTTTAATGGAACAGACGTGAGCAGTTTGTTGTTTGTTGTTGTAAATATGGGAGATGTCTGTGAGCAGACAATACTTTCATCTCTCCATGATGAGTTTATGAAGGAGAGAGACGCCCCGGGAACGTTTATCTGTTTAACTCACAGCAGATATGAAACTGTCCACCTGTTTTATTGTCAGGAGAGTGTTTCTCCCTCAAGGCAATTATATCCACACTGGTCTCGGCACGGTGACTCAACAGGTAGAGACAGATTGCATCAATGCAAAGCTATCCATCCTGAAAACACTCACCAGCAGGTCAGCGCTGAGCAGAGATCTTAGACTTCAGACTGAAAGTTATAGATTTAGAGTAAAATATCTAAAGGGGAATGATGATAGTGAAGTCAAGGCCACTACACAGTGTACTACTGAGACTTCAGTACTCAGAACTGTAAACCTGTAATAACACTGTTATGTAGTGTAATAGTGAGAGTTCAGTACTCAGAACTGTAAACCTGTAATAACACTGTTATAGTGTACTAGTGAGAGTTCAGTACTCAGAACTGTAAACCTGTAATAACACTGTTATGTAGTGTACTAGTGAGAGTTCAGTACTCAGAACTGTAAACCTGTAATAACACTGTTATATAGTGTAATAGAGTTCAGTATTCAGAACTGTAAACCTGTAATAATGCTGTTATATAGTGTACTCGTGAGAGTTCAGTACTTAGAACTGTAAATCTGTAATAACACTGTTATGTAGTGTAATAGTGAGAGTTCAGTACTCAGAACTGTAAACCTGTAATAACACTGTTATAGTGTACTAGTGAGAGTTCAGTACTTAGAACTGTAAACCTGTAATAACACTGTTATATAGTGTAATAGAGTTCAGTACTCAGAACTGTTAACCTGTAATAACGCTGTTATAGTGTACTAGTGAGAGTTCAGTACTTAGAACTGTAAACCTGTAATAACGCTGTTATATAGTGTAATAGAGTTCAGTACTCAGAACTGTAAACCTGTAATAACACTGTTATATAGTGTAGTAGTGAGAGTTCAGTACTCAGAACTGTAAACCTGTAATAACACTGTTATATAGTGTACTAGTTAGAGTTCAGTAATAACACTGTTATATAGTGTAGTAGTTAGAGTTCAGTAATAACACTGTTATATAGTGTAATAGAAAGAGTTCAGTACTCAGAACTGTAAACCTGTAATAACGCTGTTATATAGTGTAATAGAAAGAGTTCAGTACTCAGAACTGTAAACCTTTAATAACGCTGTTATATAGTGTAATAGAAAGAGTTCAGTACTCAGAACTGTAAACCTGTAATAACACTGTTATATAGTGTACTAGAAAGAGTTCAGTACTCAGAACTGTAAACCTGTAATAACGCTGTTATATAGTGTAATAGAAAGAGTTCCGTACTCAGAACTGTAAACCTGTAATAATGCTGTTATATAGTGTAATAGAAAGAGTTCAGTACTCAGAACTGTAAACCTGTAATAACACTGTTATATAGTGTACTACTGAGAGTTCAGTACTCAGAACTGTAAACCTGTAATAACACTGTTATATAGTGTACTAAAAAGAGTTCAGTACTCAGAACTGTAAACCTGTAATAACGCTGTTATATAGTGTAATAGAAAGAGTTCAGTACTCAGAACTGTAAACCTGTAATAACACTGTTATATAGTGTACTAAAAAGAGTTCAGTACTCAGAACTGTAAACCTGTAATAACGCTGTTATATAGTGTAATAGAAAGAGTTCAGTACTCAGAACTGTAAACCTGTAATAACACTGTTATATAGTGTAATACAGAGAACCAGTGTAGGGTAGATATATCAGAGTCAGTGCAGTGTTGTGTATTATTATTGTTAGCTGTTAAAGACAGTAAGACAGTATGAACTCTGTAGATTCTGGTTAATTTCTCCAATCAGCATCATCTTTAAATCAGCCTGTCAGGGCACACGCTGAGCTCCGAGTCCTCGCCGTCACCGGCAGGAGCAAATGTTGGAATAAGCAGGAAGGATTTTTATTGTTTTCTTGGCTTGAACCATGTACGTCTGATTAAACAGCTTCTCTCTCATTAAAGTTCCCAACTTAAGCACTGCACTGACAAGCCCTGCGGGATGATACAGTCGCAGCCACTCCCAGACTTTCCTTTAATTAGTGAAAGTCACGGAGGGGATAACTGAGATCAGTGAGGTTCGGCTGAGACCGTTCTTCTTTCTGCATGTGTGCTGATTTGATCTGGTCGCCTGCACTCGATCGCTTTTCAGCCCTTTAGTGTCCTCAGTTGTGTGTGTGTGCACAGAGTTCTCTGATCTGGACCGAAAGAGTTTTGCAGAGCGTTTAGGAAACGAAGCGGTGGGGTCACTGCGTTTCCCTTCCGAAGCTCCAACACTGAAATACGGGCTGCGCTGACTGAAGGTCCACATGAATAAAACATGTCACATGAGCACAGTTTGGCACTTTGGCAGTAATTGTGTTGATGTTATATATTTTATTCATGAGAAAATGATGTGCTTATTTGAAAGCAGTAAACTGAATGTGGGGTTATGCAGTGCGCCGCTCGGTGGGAGTAGCTTTATATAAATGACCAAATCTTTAAAAATTCAGAATTTAGATTCAGACTAACTCTTAACTCCCATTATACCACTTATAGTTACATCCTTGCAATGTGATTAGTTGAGCGGCATTGTGTGATTATCATTACAATACCTTGTACAGTATGAAGAGAGTGCCTCTGTTTATGGTTTAGTTTGTTCAGTATGGTTTAGTGATCATTATGTGTTATGCTGTGTTCTTGCATGGACTCTTATTCTGAAAGGCTGGGCTTGATACAATTCACCTCCATGACCACAGGTGTATAAACAAGCACCTAGTCATACAGACTGCTTCTACACACATTAGTAAAGAGTGGGTCTCTCAGGAGATCAGTGAACTCCAGCGTGGTACCGTGATAGGACGCCACCTGTGGAACAAGTCCAGTGGTGAAGTTTCCTCACTACTAAATATTCCACAATGGACTGTCAGTGGTGTTCTAACAAAGTGGAACTGATTGAGAACGACAGCAACTCAGACACCAAGTGGTAGAACACGTACACTGACAGAGCGGGTCAGCGGATGCTGAGGAGCATAGTGCACAGAGGTCACCAACTTTCTACAGAGTCAGTCACTACAGACCTCCAAACTTCATGTGGTCTTCAGATCAGCTCAAGAACAGAGTGTAGAGAGCTTCATGGAATGGGTCTCCATGGCCGAGCAGCTGCATCCAAGCCTTACATCACCAAGAACAATGCAGAGCGTCAGATGCAGTGGAGTAAAGCACGACATCACTGGACTCCACAAAGACATGGAGGAGGAGTTTTTTGTGGAAGAACATGACTGGCCTGCACAGAGTCCTGACCTCAACCTGATAGAACACCTTTGGGATGAATTAGAACAGAGACTGAAAGCCAGACCTTCTCGTCCAACACAAGGTTCTAACCTCATTTATGTTCTTCTGGAAGAACGGTCAAACATTCTCATGAACACTCTTCTAAACTGTATGGAGAGCCTTCCCAGAAGAGCTGGAGCTGTTATAGCTGCAAATGTTGCATCAATATCTATCTATCTATCTATCTATCTATCTATCTATCTATCTATCTATCTATCTATCTATCTATCTATCTATCTATCTATCTATCTATCTATCTATCTATCTATCTATCTATCTATCTATCTATCTATCTATCTATCCCTAGATGTTGCATTGGTATAACCAGGCATATCAATAGTGCGACCACTTCGGGGTGCTATACATTGCTGCTGAGCTATATATATATATATATATATATATATATGACCATGTGGTTGGTTTTATATCAGGTTCATACAATTTAATACCCTTTACAGAGGACCTTGACATATTAATATTAGTTTAATTACAGTGGTTGTTAATGCTGAGTAAGCACACAACATCTATAAAGATTCTATATTAGTGTCTTCATACCCAAAACCTCTGCTTCTTGTTTGAATTTCACCTTAAATGCATTCCAAAGTTTGCAAAGTTGGGCCCATAAGAATGACTGCAGCTCAGCGTCTCACAGAGCAGCTCTCTCTCTCGCTCATGTATCATGATGTACTTGTTTCCTGCCCTGGTCCAGCACGCTGGTATGATAGATTGCACCTAATTGGTCCTTTGGAGCTCCACGCGCCTGATATTCATCCTCATGAGCGAAAGCAAGCACCCCTCGGCTGTCTCGCGCCCCTCGCGCCACTGTTTAGCATTTCCACGGCCGTCTGCGGCCCCACTTCACAATGAGGAATAAAGCCGGAGCTATCGGAGTAGAAAAGCTCTTGTTTGCTCCTCTTTGCGTATTCAGGCGACGGGAGGCCTATGCTGATGGAGGCTACTGGGCAGGTGCTCACCAAAGAGTCTGGTGGCTTTCTGTGAATGGTAATGACTGCAATGAAATCTCCAGGCTGCCGCAGGCACTCTCGCTCCCTCTTTCAGACAGAGAGAGAGAGTGAGAGAGAGAGAGAGAGAGCATATCAACTGCGAGCTCTTCAAAACAGATGGAGAGCTACCTGCTAAGAGACAAGATATGTGCGCTGTGCAGAGCCAGAGAGGTGATAGTCTAAAGCCAAGCTCATATGGTGCAGTAATTCAGCCTGGTTGCATTTAATAGACTTGCGCTCTGGTTATATGCCACGCAATTACATGGCTGTACTCTACACTCTGAGAGGCCAACGCCATATTACAGGATGCTTCTATTGGAAAATCAATATTTCTACTCATATACTGTATCTTACCACCGAATCAGACCAGTATAGAAATTGGACTATAAGTCATGGTGTCCCGCTTTAAGTTTTTTTTTGTTGTTTCCATTAAAGAGCTGCCCTGAAAATGTCATCTCAATTAAGCTGCGGCAGAGAGTGGCCCGACTTCTTGTGTCTTCTTGTGTATTGTTTTTGAATGCCTACAGGGCTGGAAAAGCAATAACTGCCGTTTACTAAGATTGAGGGCCGTATTAACCTAATGGGCTGCAGGGTCTGCAGAACAGGGCCCTCGGCCACCACGGGGCCCTGCGAGAATGATCACGATGCAGTAATAGTAAAAGCAATCTAGTAAAATGCTTAGGTTAACGAAAAAACTGCCTGGTCCGTCTGTAGGTGCAGTGATTTACACTGGAACTGAGTGGAGCGTTCATTTCACGAATGGCAAGCAGCGTTGACTGGTGGGCCCTTCCCATGGCAACTCACCTCTGGTCTGTCCCACCACGTCACGTATGAATAAATTTATAACAGAAAAGAGAAAAGAAGTGATGATCTGTGGAGGCCACTGGACTGTAAAAACCCTGGTCTGAATGTCATGACTGGATGGCCTACCTGTCTACTTGCCTTACAACCTGATTAAAAGCAGACAAAGTTACACAGGTACATACAAACAGCTCACCCTGCTGGCAGAAAGCAGAAAAAACGTCTAGCAAAGAAAAGGCTGGATAAAGAAATCAAACCAGAGTAAATATCCATGTGGTTTTCTAACGGTGGAGAAACCCGAGGGAGCTGCAAGGCCTGGAAATCAAGGTTCTGTTTCTGTTTGACTGGTAATTATCGGGTTTGGTTTGTTTGTCTGAGTGTTTGTTTTTTCCTGCTTATGTAGCTACATTATGTATTAGTCCAGTGCTAATGTTAGCTAAGTGGTCATTGTAGAAGTATAGATACTAGAGTTTAAAAATACTTCTGTAGAAGTTGAAGTATCATATGAAGCTTTTTACTCCAGTAAAAGTGTAAAAGTACTGATTTCAGAACTACTTAAAGAAAAAGAAAAGGTAATGAAAGGAAAAAAATGCTATTAAGGACAAAAGCTTAGGCCGCACCACAGGGGTCTGTAGTGCTCTAGCCCACCTCCCCAAAAACCCCATTCTTCTAAAAGTCATAATGACTATAATGTTATATTAAAATGTGAATGTTGATAAATTGGGGAAGCGCTAGGCTTCCTGTTTCAGCTCATATACACCCATTGAACATGAATGTAGTTTAATACAATGTAAATGTATTAAAGAAGCATATCTGTTACTACTGAACATTAACATGTGTTTCATGGAGCAGAAGATATGATGACTAGTTGTCTATAAGTATTGTAATGAAGTCAAACTTCAAAGACATGTTATCAGTAATCTTTACTGTAATGTAAATGTACATGAATGAAAACAAACTGAAATGAAATAGGAGTAACGAGACTATGTTTAAAATATAAGGAGTATAAAGTACTGATAATGGAGTGTAAATGTAAGGAGTAGTAAGTACAGATAATGGAATGTAAATGTAAGGAGTAGAGAGTACTGATAATGGAGTGTAAATGTAAGGAGTAGAAAGTACTGATAATGGAGTGTAAATGTAAGGAGTAGTAAGTACAGATAATGGAGTGTAAATGTAAGGAGTAGAAAGTACTGATAATGGAGTGTAAATGTAAGGAGTAGAAAGTACTGATAATGGAGTGTAAATGTAAGGAGTTGAAAGTACTGATAATGGAGTGTAAATGTAAGGAGTAGAAAGTACTGATAATGGAGTGTAAATGTAAGGAGTAGAATGTACTGATAATGGAGTGTAAATGTAAGGAGTTGAAAGTACTGATAATGGAGTGTAAATGTAAGGAGTAGAAAGTACTGATAATGGAGTGTAAATGTAAGGAGTAGAAAGTACTGATAATGGAGTGTAAATGTAAGGAGTAGAAAGTACTGATAATGGAGTGTAAATGTAAGGAGTAGAAAGTACTGATAATGGAGTGTAAATGTAAGAAGTAGAAAGTACTGATAATGGAGTGTAAATGTAAGGAGTAGAAAGTACTGATAATGGAGTGTAAATGTAAGGAGTTGAAAGTACTGATAATGGAGTGTAAATGTAAGGAGTAGAAAGTACTGATAATGGAGTGTAAATGTAAGGAGTAGAATGTACTGATAATGGAGTGTAAATGTAAGGAGTTGAAAGTACTGATAATGGAGTGTAAATGTAAGGAGTAGAAAGTACTGATAATGGAGTGTAAATGTAAGGAGTAGAAAGTACAGATAGTAAAAAGTCATCTGTAAAATAATTACTCCAGTAAAGTATAAATAACCAACATTTCTACTTAAGTAATATAACATATACAGTACAAAGTATTTGTACTTTGTTACTTGACATCTCTGTGTATATGTTCTAGAAAATGTCTTTGGAAGAAGTGCTGAACATTTTCAGTGTTTATTGTTGTGTTTGGGTTCTACTGTAACAGATTTACTTTCTAAATTTTCCCAAAACACAATATTCTTCACATACTGTACATCTGTACTGACTCTCTGTCTGATACGCTCTGTTAGAGCTCCTGTGTCTTTAAACCCCGCCTCCGAATGAGGGCCAACAGTTCTGCCGTATCAGTTTAATCCAGATTTAGACTCCCGCAGTCAACAAGCAGCACTTATACACACCAGATTCACTGACTGGCTCGCTCGCCCGGAAAGACGAAGATCCACTCTCCTCCTAAATTACACTCAGGACATGTTCCATCAGCGTTAGAGGAGAAAGGCAGGCGGAAATTGCATTGCTTAGGCCGCTTATCCTTCATTTGTACGCCTCATGAGCTGATCACATGATTCATTCTGTCTTTTGATTTTGTTGTTCTGAGGCTCTAATATATTAGCCAAAACTTTCTAACTCAAACTAATTGAAAACACTTTAAAGAGCGGCTCGGCGGCGCGCGTGTCAGAGAGCGTTTTCCCGGCTGATTCGCGAGGAAATGAACCAAACAGATTCCGTATCGGAAGGTATTTGCATTTTCACGTAATTGGCGTTGGAATTAAAGCGTCCTCCCGAGCTCTTATCTCAGCCCTGATTTAACAATACATCACCTGATACGCTCGGCTCACAATGAGCTCCACACACAGACAGAGCTGCTCCATTGTTCTGGTTGTGAAGTATTAATTAGTTTGTGGTGTCAGTAGGTGTCACCTGCACTCGTTCAGCTGTAAACAGGTAGTCGGGTCTGGTGCCTCGGAGAGATGCTCTTCTCCTTATTAGAAGACAGCTGTGTTGGGATCCCCTATTCAAGCTTATTCAAGTGTGCTATTAGTGTACTAAAATACTATAAATACTATACTATAATACTAAAATATTATAATAAAATAACAAATATACTAAAATACTATAATACTATATTAAATGCTTAAATATTATACTAAAATACTAAAATATTATACTCCAGTACTGAAATACTAAACTATAATACTATACTAAATGACTAAAATATTATAGTAATATATTAAAATATACTAAAACACTGAAATACTATAATAATATACTATATTAAATAATAAAATATTATAGTAATATATTAATATATATTATATAGTAATTATATTATAGTAATATATTAAAATATTATACCAAAATACTGAAATACTATACTATAATACTATACATAAATACTAAAATAATAAAATCCTGAATCCTGAATTTACTGTGCCTTAAAAATGCATTCATACGACAAACATAATAACCTTACAGAGCCTACGTTTGTATAATTACTTAGAAGTAGTTATAGTAACACATGTAACACTTTTATGAAATAATAGGTTTCATAAAGCATTTTAAAACCTGTTTATGAGGACAATGTGTGAATATGAGTGGTGTAATGCACTGTAAGAAGATTCTTGTATATCTGTATATTCTTTTAAAAACAGATCTGATTGTCCTATTTAGCCTGTGACTGTCACTTTATACCATTACAGTGTTCTTATAAACATATGCTATAATATGTTATGAAGCCTGACTGTATAAAGTAATATACTCCTGCTTTACAAAGTGTTATGCATGTAATAATAACTACTTAAGAGTAATTATATAATAGTACACATGAAGCGATGTATATGTCATATGAAACTTTATTAATGTCTTTATAATGCAATATAGAATAAATGAATACAATGTGAATGAATACAAAGTGTTACCAACATTTTTATTCATAAGATAAATTCATAAGATATATATATATATAATCTTCCTAATCCTGAGTATGTGTTGTTTAATGTTATATGTCTAGTCCACTGGTACTTAAAGGACAGTTATAGGTACAGTTTTATTTAGTGCATAAATAGCACTACCAGTCACAAGTTTGGAGACACCTGACTGAATATATATGTTTATAGTTATAGGTTTTTAGATGTGAATATATTAAGAGACAAGTTAAATAGTGTTAAAAAGTCGGAGAACCATGTACACAAATATTTTTAAAACAAACATTTAAGTGTATTTAAGTATAAAAATGAGAATGTATATATTTATAAGAGCTATAAAACCCCCACACCATGCTGTCAGGTGAGTTGGAGGTACTGAATTGCACATCTGGGTTTGAGTTTGTGTGTGAATATGTGAATTTGTGAAGATGAATAAATGAATGAACTAGTAAACAGTAGACCTGCTTTCTTTCAGTACAGTTGCCATACAAACTACTTCTGTACTCAAAGTTTACTACTCTTACACTTAAAGAGTACACTTAAGTATACTTAAAATATAATTTTATAAACTAAAATGTCACCAATTTATTCCCAAGATGTATAAAAGTAAACTCACAAGTTTACTACCAGTACATTGATAATAGTATATTTACTACTTTTATTTACTCAGTAAACACTATTAAATATTAATCAGTATTAATAGAGTAAGTAGAGCTTTTCCATACGTCAGTGTGTTTATTTAACCCTTTCCAAGCTTCTCCTAAACAACCCAGTATTATTATCAGTTCTCATCTAATACCTGCTTTGACTGCTCAGTACTTCATTAAGATAAATCAAGATTTGCTGCTGAAGGAACTGAACACATTCATACAATGTCTGGGGCGTCCAGGAGAAATCTGGAACCTAACTTTGTTCTTCAAACTGGATCAAGATCTGATCTACTTCTCTCACAATAACATATTCATCTTACTTTGTACTGTATGTATGATTATTTACATCTGATCTAATTAGATCTGCTGTTCTTACTGGTGATCAGACACTTATTGATCAGATAAAAACTTTTACACTATTAGATCAGGGTTTTCAGACTTTTACACAGTCGTGCATATTTCAACTTTATACTAAATACAACTATATTTTATAACGTATATTTTATAGTTTTTTTTATTTTAAGTACTGGCTTCCACAGTCAGTTCACACTAGATTATTTCCTAACCGTGAACACAGTGTGTTATAGTCAGACCGGAGGTGCATCACTCTGCCATCCCCGTTTTTCACTGCAGGCTGTGGTGAACAGGAGTGTTCTGAGATTGTATCCTGCTTGTTTTGATGATGTGACGGTGTCAGTGGGGGGTAAATGGAGAAGAACTGTTAAAGATAGTGGATCTCAGGAGAAACAGTGATACGTTAAAAAGAGACCATAGTTTCTCTCAGAGTGAGGATTCAATCTTTACAACATGAACAGAGAGATTGAGAGACTTCTCATTTGAAATGGTTCAGATGTTGTTTACAGTGGTGGTGATGGTGTTTACAGTGGTGGTGATGGTGTTTACTGTGGTGGTGATGGTGTTTACAGTGATGGTGATGTTTACAGTGGTGGTGATGGTGTTTACAGTGATGGTGATGGTGTTTACAGTGGTGGTGATGGTGTTTTAATTGGTGGTGGTGATGTTTACAGTGATGGTGATGTTTACAGTGGTGGTGATGGTGTTTACAGTGATGGTGATGGTGTTTACAGTGATGGTGATGGTGTTTTAATTGGTGGTGGTGATGATGTTTACAGTGATGGTGATGGTGTTTACAGTGGTGGTGATGGTGTTTACAGTGGTTGTGATGATTTTTACAGTGGTGTTGATGGTGTTTACAGTGGTTGTGATGATGTTTACAGTGGTTGTGATGGTGTTTCCAGTGGTGGTGATGGTGTTTACGGTGGTTGTGATGTTTACAGTGGTGATGATGGTGTTTACAGTGGCGTTGATGTTATTTACAGTGGTGATGATGATGTTTACAGTGGTGATGATGGTGTTTACAGTGGTGGAGATGGTGTTTACAGTGGTTGTGATTATGTTTACAGTGGTGATGATGGTGTTTACAGTGGCGTTGATGTTATTTACAGTGGTGATGATGATGTTTACAGTGGTGATGATGGTGTTTACAGTGGTGGTGATGTTGTTTACAATGGTGATGGTGTTTACAGTGGTGGTGATGTTGTTTACAGTGGTGGTGATGTTTATAGTGGTGATGATGTTTACAGTGGTGGTGATGTTGTTTACAGTGGTGGTGGTGGTGTTTACAGTGGTGGTGATGTTGTTTACAGTGGTGGTGATGTTTATAGTGGTGATGATGTTTACAGTGGTGGTGGTGGTGTTTACAGTGGTGGTGATGATGTTTACAGTGGTGGTGATGTTGTTTACAGTGGTGGTGGTGATGTTGTTTACAGTGGTGGTGATGTTTATAGTGGTGATGATGTTTACAGTGGTGGTCTTCAACACAACACAACACAAATCTACACATTGTATTTACTATGAAACCCACCAGTGAAGTTACACGTGTCTTCTGAGTTTATCTGGATGTTGATGGTAAAATGTGGAAGATCTGAAAATACTAGGTTTTCTTTGGGGACTATTTGAACCTCACAGCGTCCTGCATGTATCCCTCCACCATGAATGGAGTTTAAGACTGAGATCTTCTCTAAACTATCATAAACAGCGTCTCAGAATCAGACAGTGTATTTATAACATCTACTGTAAGAACTTTCTGTGAGGAGCTTTTAGAGGTGGACGTCTGGTTCCATTCCCCACCACTGTGAACGGTTCTGGTGAAGCTTTTCCCACCAAACCACTCAGAATGACATTGGACCTGTGAAATTATGAGGAACTCTTAAGGCCTTTTAAAGATAGATGGGTATGTAACGGAGGCTCTCACACAGCCCAGCCCCTCATTGATGGCTTTACTTCTGGAGTGATCAGTGGAGGAGCAAAGTATACAGAGAGCCAGTGTTAATGGTATGGCTGATGGGTGTAGGCTAATATCTGTTACTGCTTTGAATCAAACATATGGAAGGTCTTTTGCAAGTATTTGTTTAATCCAGAACAGCCAAGACATGTTCATGTGCATTAGTATCAGTGTGGTGCTAACATACTACTAGAGTTCCACAGGAGGCCAACAGCAATCAACATTATTGTAGAGGTGATTGTGTGTTGAACTGGAAGCCCAGCTCTCATTCTCACAGTCCACCTCTGCATAAAGGTTAATGTACACGGTCATGGCTTGACTGGTTACGTTTCCATGTTCCATGTCTTGTTAGAGTTTGTCTTAAAGAAAAGTCTCACTTATAAGCTTATAGGAGTAATAATAGCAATGAGAAAATCAAGTTGAATGAATAATAGCTACATTCACGCCACGCTGTTCTAGACTCCCATGTAAGTGTGCTGAAGCTATTTCCACATAGCTGTTATTTCAGAGTGAGAATTAAACCTTTCTCACGGGCGCTGATTCATCTGGTCAACAACTGCATTATTACAGTCCACTCAACTGAAAGCACGATGAATGCTTTTCGGGGAATTTCCTTTCTTGGAAGACCTGCTCACACATAGATCAGGCCAGAACCGGTGAGCTGGTGGCGTGACTGACGGCTGTATGAGCTGATACAGTAAATGAATGGTTACAGTAATGAGTGTGAGGGTGCAGCATTGTGATGAAGCTGAACGTACAGAGGTTTAAGGTAATGGCTATTGAAGTAACTGAACTGTGCTGTGATTCTCTGTCATTTGGTTTTATTCGCAAAGAAAAAAAGGTGAATAGGTAACAGGTGAGGTGACCACTAGAGGAGCTCCATCAAAGGCTCAGTATTTACAAGCAAAGCTGGTGAGAGAGCTATTAAAGAGAATTTCTCAACGCAAGATCATCAAGAATTTAGGTCTTTCACCTCTATCGTACATCAGCTGTGAAAAGATTCTGGGTATCCAGCAAGATCTTCGAGCCCTCTGATGGCACTGCGTGAGAAACCATCATACCACTGTGTTACAAATAACCAAATGGACTCGGGAACACTTCAGAGAACTGTAAACACAGTCCGCCACAGCATCAGATCGAAACTCTAGTATGCAAAAAGAACACACATTGCTTCTACATAGGAGCGCCGCCGAGTTCTCTGGGCCCGAGCTCAGCTCAGATGGTCAGATGCAAGACAGTATGCTTAACTGACCTGCCTGCAGTCCAGATCTGCCTACTGTTGGAATTGTATGAAGTATCATAAAGAGGAGAATCAGAAGAACTGTAGAGCAGGTGAAGTTTCAGAGAGTTAACGAGTTAAAGAGAGACGGATTTAAATGTGAGCTTGACTGCCACAGTTTAGAGGCAGAATAGCTGAAAGAGTCTCTCCACGTCTTCTGTATGATGAGAGAACTGACCACACCTGGTCAAGAACCTGTCCAGTGGAGGAGGAATAGAAGGGCTGTGTAAAATATGTCTGTCATTTCTAAACAGTACATGCAATATTAAACATCTGCACCTCAGTCAGTTGTGGCCGCTTCATTTCAAACCCATCATGGTACATACAAAAATTCTATAACTGTTTACAACCTTATGGATCTGAATGTATAATGTACTATAATGATACAATATGTTTCGTGATACAGCGGTCACGATTCAGTATATCATAATATACTGTGATACTGCAAGCAAAGTAATATATTGTGATCCTACTATTAAAACACACCACTGTATGAAGCACCGCACCCTTGTGCTGCTTGTTAATGTTGGAGTGGAGCTGAAAATGGATTACAACACTGCCATCTAGTGGTCAAAGGTTTAAACACAACCAGGAATCTGTGTATCGATACGTGTTTTTGAGAATTGATACAGTATCACCAAATATAATATCCCGATATTTGATATTTTTAATATTTTCTTACACCCCTAGTAATGAATGTATAATTAGTTTTTGGATGAGGCACAGAACAGTACAGCCGATGGGGATGGGGTACAAAAGCATCTGCAAGTAAATAACAAACTGAAAATTTGTAAATATGTTGGCTTGAATGCGGGGAATGCAAGTCACATCGCCGTGCAAACTCTTCTTGTTGATTTGTTC